>JAOQML010000005.1:23143354-23162215 GCA_027568935.1 Erythroxylum urbanii
CATGAAAGAGAGCTAAGAAAAGCTAGACGTCAAGACAGAATATAAAGGAATATGGCAGAAGAAGGAGAGTAAGGAGAAGCTGAGAGGATAGTGATAGACTTTATGAGGCCAGGTTTCAGTCCCCAAGGAGTTGTAAGGCCTAAGGTTTAAGCCAATAACTTTGAGATCAATCCAACACTCCTCAACATACTTTAGAGTAGTGTACAGTTTTATGGGTTGTCAAACGAAGAACCCAACTACCATCTTACTAATTTCTTAGAGATCTATGACACCTTCAGGTTTAATGGGATTCCTGATGATGTTGTGAGGTTAAGATTGTTTCCTTTTACCTTGAGGGATCAGGCAAATGCATGGAATAACTTACTTAGTTTAGGGTAAATCACTACTTGGGAGAAGTTAGCCCAAGCTTTCCTGGATAAGTACTTCCCCTTAACTAAGACAACAAGAATCATCAAAAAGATCACAAACTTTTAACAAAGTGATGGGGAATCGTTGTATGAAGCTTGATAGAGATTTAAGGAATTACAAAGGAGCTGCCCCCACCACATCCTTCCAAGGGAGATCCTTTTGCAAACATTCTACAATGGTGTGAATCAGAGCATAAAGGGAACTATAGATGCAACTGCAGGAGGGTCTTTGATGTGGAAAACTATTGATACAGCTCATGACCTTTTAGTTGGCGAGCAAAAACTGTATATGGTCAAATGAAAGGAGTAGACAATGGTCTAATGAGAAAAAGGGATGATTCCAATTGACTCAATGACAGTCTTGCAAACACAGATTACTTCCCTCACTAAACAGTTGGGCAACATGCAAGGAGTCTTTATCCACAATATAGGCCATGCAATTATAATGTGAGTTATATGGGTATGACAACTATAGCACAACTGAATGCTTCTTGGTGGGAGCTAGTGGTATAGAACAAGTAAATTACTTAGGCTAGTGGCAAAAAGTTAACAATCCATGCTCTAACACTTACAATCCTTAGTGGAAAAACCTCCCAAATTTTTCATGGAATACTAATAATACAGGTGGCCAAGTGAGAGCGTAAGAACCTCTCAGATTTCAGCAAGATCGACTTGGGTCTTTGGAAAGAAAAATGGACATGTTAATAGATGTATTGGGTTCAAAATTCTTAAGCCAAAAGGAAGGTCAAAGAAGACAAGAAGAGAATGGAGGCAAAGTTTGACCAGATTGCGAAGAATCACACTTCATCCACCCACAAATTGGAGGTATAGGTAGGTCAACTTGCTAATGCTTTATCTTCTAGGAATGTAGGAAGCTCATTAAGCAACATCAAGGTCAATCCATAGGAACAACTCAAAGAGATCACACTTAGGAGTGGCAAGCAATTGAAGGCATCAAGTGTGCAAAAGGATAGCCAACAAAAGGAGAAAGGTAAAGACAAAGAGATAGCAGAAGAAAAGATAAAAGAGAAAGAAGAAGACAAGCCATATATGCCACCACCACCCTACAAGCCTAAGATTTCATATCCGTAGAGGGTGAGACAACATCAAGTAGACACTCAATTCTCCAAATTCTTAGAGAAGTTGAAGAAGCTTCAGAATAATTTGTCTTTGCTGGAGGCATTGGAGTGTATGCCCAAGTATGCGAAGTTTCTTAAGGATATGTTGACACTCAAACGCATTTGAGAGGACAATCAAACGGTGACCTTGACGGAGAACTATAGTTCGATCATCACAAGCACAATGCCTTCAAAACTATAAGTTCCAAAGAGTTTTACGATTCCATATGTTGTTCATGATTTTGAATTTTCTAAATGCTTATGTGATTTAGGCGCAAGTATTAACTTGATGCCTTTGTCTATTTTCAGGAAATTGGGGCTAGGAGACGTCAAGCTAACATCTATGCTTATCCATCTTGTAAATCAATTCATCAAGAGCCATTTTGGGTAGTAAATGATGTTTTGGTAAAAGTGGATAAATTTATAATTTCTGTTGATTTTGTTTTGGATTTTGAAGAAGATAGGAATTGTCCATTAATTTTGGGTATGCCCTTAATGGATACTAGTAGGGCATTAGTTGATGTGCGAGAAGGAAAACTAGTTTTGAGAATCGGTGATGAGCAGGTTAAATTCCATATGAATAAAATCTTTGAAGAAGACAGTGGATGGAAGTGCATGTATGAAGACTGATGTTGTAGATGATTGTGTGAAGGAACCTGAAGAGGAAGTTGTGTTTTATTTCCCCTGGTATGTTTGTGTATCCTTCTCAGATTGAGGACAATATGTTGCTCAAGTGTAGGGAGGGTTGTGTGTTTTTACCTTGAGTGTGAATTTTGCATACTGTATGATAGTTTGTTTAGGTTGCATGATGTGAATTGTGTGAATGCGTCAATAGTTAAGACTTAACGAGATAGAATTGGCCTTAAACATAGTTTTTTAGGTTGCGAAGATTTATCAGCTTGTGAAATTAGTGACCTAAGTTACTTAGAGCTAAATATGTTGGCTAATTAGGATACAATGTTAGTCAATTCACCCTAGGAATTTTCCATACTCATTTATAATTTTAGGCCAATCAAATAAGTGGCATTATTAGTACATTTTTATGAGAACGATTAGCTAAAGCAATAAGGTAGGCAAAATTTTGTGTTAAAAAAAGTTGTATAATTTTAACTAAAATAACTATTCCACTAGCCTTCAGGTTATGAGTAGAGCTAATAGCCAATTGAGAATGTGATTTAGCTGATTAACCAGATCGAAATGTGTTACAAATGTGTGCCTTCGTGTAAAAAGGCTATAATGATATTACAAACCAAGCAACTTAATAACAACATGACTTAGTTGAGTAACCGGATCGAAATTCATCGCAAATGTTTACCCCTAAGTAAAAGACTAAGTTCATGTCCTTTAAGAAAAATCAACAAAAAGAATGTTTTCAAATAAAAACCTACCAAACTTGTTAATAGCTTAATTTTTCATGAAAACTCACTAAGGAATAACTACACTTTTGTTTTGACCAAATGATTATCAATATGCGTGTGCAAGTGATAGGGGTGAATAGACTCAATAATAAAATTTTGATTAGTTTGTATATTGAGTCCAAGGTGCTTAGACACAGATTTTGCAGGTTAATAATTTGGAACAACTTGAATGATTGTGTTTTGAGTTAAATTATTTCGTGAAGTTGAAGTTTTGTGTTTTGTGCTTTGTGTTGTTAGTTGTTTTGTTTGCTTAAGGACAAGAAAACATTTAAGAGTGGGGATGTTGTTAGGTATGAAATGCATCATATTTTAGGGTATGGTTTGATATTTATTTAGTCGTTTATTCGATTGTTTAGTATATGTTTAGGGTAGAATTGTGTTAGTTTGTGATTTATTTGTGTTTTAAGTGTTTTATGGAAAGATCAAAGAATGGAGGAGTTTCGGAGCAAATTGGGGCCAATTGTATGGCCCACCATTAGGCCACGATCGTGACAAAAAGGCTTGACATAGGCCACGATCGTGGCCTACGTCAGGCAGATGTACAACCACTTCTAAACTTTACATTTTGAGGGATTTTTTGGACCTTTTGGACCTTGGAAAAACCCTTGTTCAACCCTAAACACAAAAGAACATAAACAAAACAACAAGAATAGAAAGAAAAAGCTTTTGCTTCAGCCACTTTTGAGAGAAAACCCTAGAGAGGATTGTTGAAAGATTGAGAAAGAGAAGAAGGAAGAGAGAAGTGGAGAAGAAGTCGACATTGATGTACTTCTCAGATTTGAAGTTTTCTGACGTCACTGCCTCCCGTCTCCATCCAAGATCGTATTTCCTATTATTTTCCACTTTTATTATTGTATGTAATTGGGAATAGCAGTTTGATGATAGGATTTGTGAATGTTGAGATATTTTATACTCACTTTCAGGTTTTTTTAACTTTGATTTAATAAAATCTGATTGTTTTATGTTTATTGGATTTATTGTGATTAATTTTTGAGATTGCATAATTCAGTAATAGACTAAAAGGGTGAATTGAATGAAAAATAATTAAATTGAGCTAACAAGAGTTAAGTGATTTAATAAGAATGAGAAATTAATCAAATCGGTAATTGTGTGAAGAGAGATCTTGCATAGGTTCTCAATAGTTTATTGGACAACTTCATATCTAATTAGGGTTTTGGATACATTGTTAATTGAAAAATTGCAATTTTTCATAATCTAATTAGGGTTTATAATTTAGGGTTAATGGTTATAACTCGAGAGAGAGTAATTAACCTTAAGATCGTCTAGGACCAATAATCTGATAATTTATAATCGATTAGGTTAGCATTAAAGATAGGTAAAATTTTCCCTTTTTCTCTATTGATAGTTCCTTTAGGTTGATTCTTGAGTTTGGGTTGCAACAACTACTTTCTTAATATTTTCGTAATTGATTCTTGGAATTGAGTTGCGTGATGAAATTAAATTCTTGCCTTAGTTTTGATACATTTTGAATTACTGCGAATTATTTTGGCCTTGGATTTTAGGATTAGATTATCTCTCCTCATGGGATCGAGACCTTAGGTACTACATAAACAACCCGTACGCTTATAGATTATCAAGGTTATTAATTAGAACTTACACACATCGAAAAACCACAATCAAGAGAGGAATTGTTTTATGTTTCTTATTTCTTTTTCTTCACAATATATTTATCAAAACCACATACTTTGATCACAACTTGCGTTAGTCTCTTTTCCGATCTTAATACCATGAAGACTTTTGATGCTCCAAAATACAAAAGAAAAGAAAAAGAACCTATCACTAATCAATTTGATCCCTTCATCAAAAGCCTCTACTAACTTTGCATATGCTAGAGATGGAAGCAAATAAGCAGGGTCATGCCCAAAGAAATTTCCAAATATTATCAAAAGCGAATCTTTGAAGAATATCTTGAAAATCAAGTGTTTGTTTATTGTAGGCAACACTTGACATAACTGGGATGTGGCATTCTAAGAGCTTTGTGTCATCTACAATCTCAACAAATTTAAGGAGAGAACTTATGCTAAATTGATGACTCAAAACTTGTCTTTGAAACTTCGAACTGTCACCGTCAATGTTGAAGATATTGTCGCCTAAAAAATCATAAAGGATACGCTAAAATTCATCTCCATATTGTATATATTACTTTGTTTAATAGTTAGTTGTCAATGGATGAGATAGGCATTGGATGACTTTTCCCAAATATAATGATGAATATATGAGTGTAGTTGATTGTTTTCTTAAAAAGGTTTTTTCTAAGGTGGCTAATGGGAATGAAACTTCTTATCCATATAAGAAGTGTTGCAATTATTATTGGTATACAAGAAATATTATATCTGATCATTTAATTGTTGAGGCATTTGCTCCAGGATATGATGGTTAGGAATTTAATGAAGAAGGATCAACTAATACAAATATGGATATGGAAATGGATATGGATGATGATAATGAATTTGGTGGAAAGTCTATTCATGATAATACAAATGGATTACTACTTGAAACATTTAGAGACATAGATGAAGGTCCCAACAATTGTGAAGGAGTTAGTAATGGTTTAAATGTTGATGCTAAGAAGTTTTCTAAATTGGTAGAGGAAGGAAAACAAGAATTATATCCTGGTTTTCAAAGCTTTTCTAAACTTTCTTTCACCATTCGACTATATCTTTCTAAATGTACCCTCGGAATTAGTACTGCAACTTATACTAATCTCATGGGGATACCTAAAGAGGCTTTTCCCATTGCAATATTCCTAAATCTTTTAATGTGAAAAAGAAACTTCTGAAGGATTTAGGACTTCACTATGAATTGATACATGTATGTCCTAATGATTATGTTTTATATTGGGGAAATGATGAGAAAGTAACCAACTGCAGAGTGTGGTGTATCTAGTTGGAAACAACATGTACTAGTGAAGATAACATAGATCATTATGTAACCTCAAATTTGAGGCAAATTCCATCCAAGTTGTTTAAATATTTTCCATTAAAATTTAGGTTGTAACGTTTGTACACGTGTCTAGAATTAGTTGAATTCATGAAATGGCATGACGAAGAGCACCCTAAAGTTGGTAATTTAAGGCATCCTGATAATTGGCAAACTTAGAAAGACATTAACTCGTTGTATCCTGATTTTACGAGAGATCCTTGTAATGTTAGTTTAGCTCTTGCTAATGATGGATTTAATCCTTTTCACACAATGAATGTTTCACATAGTACATGTCTCATAATTTTAGTAAACTATAACTTAGTACCATAGAGATGTCTAAAATAAGAAAATTTAGTATGATCTTTAATTATATATAGCACGACATGTCTTAGAAGTGATATTGATAATTTTTTGTAGCCGTTGATTAAACAGCTGACGGAGTTGTGGGACTTTGGGATAGAGACCTATAATGCTTCAACTTATGAATCATTTAAGATGCATACATCCTTGTCATGTACAATAAATGACTTTCTATGATATGTAATGTTGATTGGATAAAGTACAAGGGAAAGTTAGGATGCCCTAGTGTCATTATAAAACTTACTCTTAATATTTAAAACATAGTATAAAGACTTATTATCTCAATCATCAGAGATTTTTGGATAGAAATCATCTTTGGAGGTTCGAGAGTAGATCATTCAATGGTGATATAAAGTTGGGAGAATCACCAATTCATCTATCAGGATCTGATGTGTTTGAGCTTATTAATAGGTATCATTATGTGTTTGGGAAGGCAAATAAACAAAAAACACCAATTGATAATCCTTGGAGGAAGAATTCCATATTTTTCAAATTACCTTATTGGAAGCATAATGGGTGCTGATATAATCTTGATGTGATGCACATTGAGAAAAATGTATCTGATAATATTCTAGGAGCCTTGTTAGGGGGAAGTCAAAAGATCATCTTAATGGAAGGTTTGATTTGAAAGAAAAGAGGATTAGAAAAGATTTACAGTTTATCAAAGTAGATGACTCTCATATGTCAACAGCCCATACTTGCTTTTACATGACCCCAAGGAGAAAGAAAACTTTTGCTTAATTTTGAAGAATGTGAAACTAACGCAAGGTTGTGCATCAAATATTGTATGATGTGTTGATGTTAATAAGAGAAAAATATTAGGATACAAAAGTCATGATGTTCACATTATTATGCAACACTTACTCCAATTTGTTGTTAGGAAAACTTTACTAATAAAGTTTAAGTTGTTTTAAATATGCTAGGAGCTTTTTTCAAAAGGTTATATAGTAAAGTCTTTAAACCAGGGTATCTTAAGCATATGGAGAAGGAAATCATTGAAGTACTATTTCAACTTGAAACAACCTTTCTACCTTGTTTTTTTGACATCATTGTTCATTTACCTATTCATTTGCCAAAACAAATCAAATATATTGGATCAGTGCATTGCCACTCTATGTACTTTGTTGAAAGCCATCTAGGTGGGTTAAAAATATTTGCTTGTAATAAAAGCCATCTAGAA
This sequence comes from Erythroxylum urbanii, assembly GCA_027568935.1. Classification (NCBI taxonomy): domain Eukaryota; kingdom Viridiplantae; phylum Streptophyta; class Magnoliopsida; order Malpighiales; family Erythroxylaceae; genus Erythroxylum; species Erythroxylum urbanii. The sequence continues at coordinate 23,150,781 of JAOQML010000005.1, forward strand.
GGTTTTATAGCCAAAGGATACTTAGCTAAAGAATGTGCAAGTTTTTATTGTATTTATATGCATCATGACGTGAGAAAAAATATAATAGGTATATAGAAGACAACGAAAATACAAATCTTATTAACGTATCTTCTTCATTCTTCTCAAAAGTTGAGCATCCTATTAGAGGAAAGGGTGAAGGAAATGCAAAGCTATCAGTTTAGACTTAAATACATTACATTAAGCTCATCGATACATTCTATTTAATTTGAATGACAAAGATGTTGAGAAGTACATCAGGTAAGGTACACATACCTTATTTATCCATCTTAAGATCAATTTTTTTTATTCCCATCATAATAATTAACATATATCATTCTTTCTAGGAAGCATCAAAAATTGAAAGAGATAAGTAGTAAAAGAAGCCAATAGGCAAAGGAACAAGATCATTACAATGAGTGTCCTCAATGGTTTCAAGATAAGGAGATATCTTGTAATGACAACCTAAGTCATATTCATTGGTTTTCCAAAGGCCCTAACAATGTGGCAAAGAAATATTCAGGTTATATTATTAATGGATACAAGTTTATAACTAAAAAATGGGATGCGAGGTGTAAGAGTCAATATAATGGAGTTTCTTTGACAAAATTAACTCTAAGTTTTGCAAGTTCTAGAGACCAAGGTCGAACATTTGGAAATGTGAATTACTGTTGAAGAATAGAGGAAATTATTGAAGTGGATTACTAGGGACAGTTCAGTGTAGTGTTGTTCAAATGTTATTGGTATCAAAAGAAGAAAGATGATTATGGGCTTACTAAAATAAACTTCAAAAAGTTATATCATATGGATGATCCTTTCATGTTGGGAAGTCAAGTTCATAAAGTGTTTTATGCAGCTGATTGTTTTAAGGAAGGTTGTCATTATATGGAGAAGAAGGACCTAAGTATCTATTTGATGTACCTTTGGATGATAATGAAAATGTTGAAGAAACATATCAAGGAGAACCAGATGACTATGTCAGTGATTTCTTTTGAAATAACGATGACGTGGACCCAAATTGGTCTAAAGAAGATTGACCTATAGACACTGTGGACAATCCTCCAAATATCTTAAATATAGAAAAATAAAATGATGAAGATGATTTCGACTTTAATGACACTGACTGGGATTGGATGGTTATTGATCAATAATTTTTTATAGAAGGTCCTCACTTATTTTTCTTTCTTTACTAAAAAGATAATTTTTGTTACTATATGTTTAAATATACTTTACTAATCTAATTATTTATATATGGTTGTTAGCCATAATATTCTTTATTATTATAGGTCTTCACAATGAAAAAAGGAAGAAACCAATATGTGCGACCAAATTTATTACAACAGGGTCTATGGCTAATTTTTAAGAAAGCAGCAGAAGAAGACTCGTGCTTATGAACTAAAAACTTAATCTGACCTGTCACATAGAAAGTAAGAGCATTTGGAGGATAGTGAAGAGCAATGCTAATTTATTAAATAAAAGGTACATGTTTTCTCATTTGTTTTAGTAATATATATATATATATATATATATATATGGTTATTCTACTGTTAAATTTGGTTTCTTTATAGTTGCCATATTAGCAATTATTTTTTTTGTCTTTGTAATGTGAATGAAATTTTTTTGATATTGATATAGAATAAAAAAACTTAGTAATTTATTTTTCTTTCCATTGGTTTTAATAAAAAAAAATTTAACAGAAAGGGAAGGACCAATCCTCTAAGAAGAATAGCATATCGTAACCTTTATGTCCTTTAGGTAGTATTGCTGACCTTTTAAGGTGGAAAGAAACAGAAGAAACTTATTGAGGAACAACCAAAAATGGATCAAGTAAGTGAAAGGGATGTAATACATGAAAATGTAGTAGAAGACGAAGCAAGGGAAGCGATTGTTTAAAAAAACTCTACATTTCTAAAATGGAAAAACCACTAACTACAATTGTGGAACAACAATTTGAACCACATAAAGATGTAGTATAAAATGGATATGATATAAGCATGGATATGGTAGAAATTGATGCTGCTCAATGTAAAGATAATCATATATTATACTATTTTTAATGTAAAGATAATCATATATTATACTATTTTAAAAATAATTTCTCTTATACTAACATTAATAATTATTTTGAATACATAATTTGTGAAAAATAAGGGGAGAGGTCCAACTTTGCTTAAGGAGGCTTATGCAAGATCCATGGAATAATGCAAACCAATTTTTTCAATGCTTTTAATCAGGCAATTGGTCCTTATGAGAAGACGCTGACTGAATTCACATTTGTCTTGGCTACTATGGCTAGTAAGCAGAATCTTACACCTCTAAACCATGTTAATTGGAAAAAGATTTCTAAAGAACTTATTTAGGAATTGGTTAATGTAAGAAATCATTATTTTGGTGCTCCTTTTAATTTTGATTTATAAAATTCAAAATAAGTATTTATTACATTACAGAAGAGATATATTCCGTCATTAGAAAGTAAAGAATAGACTTTGAAAACTATTGGAGATGCATGGAGAAGTTACAAGTGTAGAGTGAAGCAAAAGGATTTCAAACAGTATATGACAGATGTAAAAAGAATGGCCAATCATCCCAACTACATAAGGAAGGAAGCTTTGATGATTCATTTCTTATTGGAACCACCTAAATGTGAAGGTATGTGTTAGAGTAGTGCTCTAAAGGCAATCACCTTTAGCACTTTTGTACAAACTTCATTTTGATTAATAAAGCAAAAGGCATTTTTCATTGATTTGATATTCTTTTATGTGTGAATTGATATTGATCTTAAATTGAATTAATGAAGCCCATGATACAAAACATAGTATGAAGGAAATCATGATGAGATCATGATAATGAGATTACTATCATGTGCAATTATGTTAGTATCTAAATAATCCCTAGTCATAGGATTAATAAGATAGGACATTATTAATCCAAAAAAACTAGCACATATTATACTCCTTGATTTGATCAAGCAGTGGATCTTATAAACTGTAAGCATGAGATGTTTAGAGTTAATATATTGATGTTTACTAAGGGTAGTAAGTACATTAGACGACCCACTATGAGATTATCATATGGATGATCTATCAAATGTCAATGATTAATCCCATCATAGCAATAGTGAAAATATCCTTAGACTTAAGGTACTCAAGGATATCTTGGATACTAATCCTGTACTTTGACAGCATTCCTTGTTACCTCAAGATGAGGTCGCTCTTAGGGTGGTAATTGGGTACAGCTATTCGTATTTGAAGGTAATTGGGTAGCTGATAAAGGATTCACCACTCTTGATAGAAGGAGATGATACTCACAGCCTCTTATCGGGGTCATTACTCGAGAGTCTCTAGCCAAAGCAATTATATGTCATGAAGAGAGTCTTCGATGACATAAAAAGTAATGAGAACCCAGAACAAGAACTAACATCACTTGGACTAGATGTGACGTAGTCAGTCTAGTGGGAGTTGACACATAGCCCATACCCTGAACGAAGTAGGGTATAGTATGGTGAAAGGACGAATTGCATGGTAATTGTCTATGGAAAGGTTCATAAGTTAGATAATTAACTATCAAAGAGTTTGTGTGTTAATCCACTTATATTCTGGCAAATAGGCATCATTAAATCCTTCATGATGTGTTTGAATTAAGAGTTAATTCAAGTGCCTAAAATAACTAGGAACCTAAGGGTCACACGTATAAAAGATTGGATGAAAAAAAAGTATGTATGGCCTATTTTAAGTAAGCCATAATCGTGCCTCATAGGGCCGCGATCGTGGCAGTAGACGAGGCATGCCACGATCATGGTCAATAAAGCCATGATCGTGACAAAAGCTACGAAGTGACATATAAATGAGTTTTTCACTTATGTGCATATAAGGAAATTACACACTCAATTGATAGAGAAAGGGTTGTAGAAGAGTTCTAGAGAGAGTGAAAAGTGTTCTTAAGTTATCTTCATGAAAATTTATGCAATTGTTGTATAAATCTTACATGCATGCAAGATAACCTTGATCTATCTCCCATATTGAACATCTACTTGAACTCATCAAGTTTGGTGTTCTAAAACCCTTACACATTGTTTCATCTTCCTTCTTTGTATGTTGTTAGGTGATTAAAGAAGGGTTTGGTGTTTGTAACAACCCAAACAAGGAGAAGAAAAAAGAAAGGAGGAGAGACAAAAGGTAAAAAGTTTTGTTATTTCATATTCTTTACATATCCTTGCATGCATATAAGATTATGTGATTTTCGGATTGTCATGGTGTTAGAATCTTGATTTTGACACTTCCGCTACATCCGCATGTATATGATGCATGCAACCATGACTAACAAATCAGCATGATAATTATTATTACTTTTTACAAATTACTTACATGATATTTAACTAATATAATGCTTTAATGTATAGCAAATTGCTAAAACAAATATTCAAAATAGCAAACAACAAACTAAAATGTAGATAGCTGGTCCTAAGAGCTTTGCAAGTATTTATCCTAAATTACTAAGTTCTTAATGAGTTATAATTTGTTAAGAAACTGCTTTAATTTTCTAAATTATAATTAACAATTGTTTCCATGGATTGTAAAATCAAAGAGTGGATAAAACTCTATTCTTTAATGTTGAAAAGTATCTCATAACTTATAAAATAAAGCCTGGCAAAGTGTACAAGCAATCTACTGAAGCTACAAGGGAGAAAATCGTGATTAATGTTGTTCTTGTAATAATTTTCTATATTGTTGCTACTTTTGCTTAGATGCCCAAATTTCATGTGTTTCTAATTCCATTACATTTGTTTTTTTTATATTGTTGAATTTTTCTTCTTGTCAAAATGAGTTATTTCTTGTATAATTGGAATATAGTATGTTTTTTACAATCGTATATGATGCTTGCATTCATTATTATGACTGCAAATTTTCTTTTGTAGGCTTGCATTAAAGAAATGAAAAAGGAAAATGATAGTGAAAAGCTTGATGAAGTTGTGGTTGATTTGGGAGTGATAAGACCTGGACATAATAAACTTTCTTGAAGGGGTATGAAATCATCTAGCATGAAAGAAAATAATATGGTGAGTAAAGCCTTGTACAAAGATCCTAATGAGTATTTGCAGTCCATCAAGACTGCATTAGAAGAAGACATGAACCAAAAAGTAGAAGTTCAAAAGGAGAGAATGAGAAAGGAATTAGAACAAGAGAAAGTTAGATGCTTGGAAACGAAAAGGCAACTAGAATAAGATAAAGTTGATAAATAAGAAATGATTAAACAAATGTTCTCCCTCATTTAATTTCAGCTTAGGCAAGCTAACACCACTCACATAGACATGCTTTGTAAATTGATTACACCTAGTCAATCAAGAAATAAATCTTCTATTCCTCCAAACTATACATATCAACATGAAGAATATTAGGTAACAAATTTCCTTAATTGACTATTTTTATACGTCATCTTGTTATCTTTTTGTTGAGATTAACTACTTATATTAATGCTTTCTGAATTTGTTCATAAAAAGAACAGTCATTATGTTTCTAGTTTTTAGACGATTTTTTTATAATTAAGGTCACAATAAAGTAGTTAGTATTTCATTTTTTAGATATATCAACCTGTTTGTGAGCATAGTACTTTTACAATTCCAATCTACTTATTTTTTTTCTTTTATTTGTAGGATGGTGATGAATAGGAGTGGACAAGGAGGTACTTGGTGAATGATTTTGAAGTGCCCATATGTATTGGTTTTGTAGAGTATTTAGATTAATTTACTTATATTCCATATGAAATGGAGGATGATAATGTAGGTAAATATTTTAGCTAATGATTTTTTCTTTTGTATTTTGAGGATGTTAAAGGTTGAATTTTACAAGTCCTTATGGACTATATATCATATATAAATAAATTTTTTTTATCATTTACATTTGAAAGTACATACTCAATTAAGATGTACATTAAATCTATATATTACTTTTAATTGATATATGGATGTTGCCTACATAATGACAAGAGTTTGCTTTTACACTAATATATTATTAAAGCGTTGTAATATCTATTTAACATTGTTGATGTAGTTTAAAACTAAAGTGTTGCCTTAGTCAAAACTTAAAGTAACATTTTTTATTTTGTTGCTAATCAAAAAATTTTATTGCATTATACTTATAGCAGTGTCATTTTATTTAACAGTATAAATTATGTTGCCTTAATAAAAGGACAACGATAATTGTACCTATAGTTACACATTTGACTGTTGCCTAACGCATTTTTTGTCTTAGTGCTTTTCTATAGATACCGTTAAAGACCAAATATTTGTGTGACTACGGTGGTTAACATAAACCAATTTCAAAAATTATTCGTGAGATACAATAAGAAAATGATCAAGTTTCAGAATAAGGTATAAATTAACATTCATATTTTATTATGATTTATGTGTTAATCATTTTATAAAATTAAAATGATATTAGTTTTTGGAAAATCAAAATACGAAAAAGTTTCGTCATTATTTCACTATGATTTGGATCAAATCTCGTCCCAATTTCCCAACAATACGAACAACAAAAAGATTTTCTTGTATCCGAGATATAGTTCCAGCACAAAGCAAATTAAACGCATTTGAAAGCTTACTATTATCCGATTCTTCTGGTCTTCAATAATTCTGTTTTGTAAAAACGCATTCTCTAGAAAAACAGTGATTTAGAGAGAGAAAAGGTGACGAGAACGTAAACGTGACGGATGAATTTTCTACTTAACGCTCGCTTATCTGGATCAGCTTCTTCTCCGGGAGCAATAGAGTTAGCGTCATAGAGACTCTTGGCCACGAGGGCCAACAAGCCAAACGCAACCGGCTACTGGAGGAGGATCCCCCACCGCCACCAGCTCGGTCATACAGTGCCGCAGTGAAGGGAGCTCCCAGGGCGGATAGTCCACCTGAGGAGGACGCATGGCCGGAAGAGGAGCCTGTGGAGCTAGAAGAGGGCGATATCATGCATATTACTGGAGAATATGGCACAGGAATCGTTCTCTCCCAATGGTTTAAGGACCAACTCGACAAACAGTGGGAGCAGGCGGTGGTGGTGAAGCTCCTCGGCCGCCGGATCGGATTTTGTCTACTGCAACAGTGGTTGAAGACTTTGTGGACTCCGAGTGGTCCAATGAAGGTCGTCGACCTAGAGAATGAGTTTTTTCTTGTCAAGTTTGTTAATGCCGCCGACTATTATCACGCCCTCACCGATGGGCCATGGATTATCTTTGGCCAAGTTTTAACAGTGCAACGCTGGTCTCCCTCATTCTGGCCATCGCAGGGTGTTGTCACCAGCGCAGTCGTCTGGGTAAGATTCCCAGAGCTTTCCATCGCAAGGTACCACCCGCTGATCCTTACGACGCTAGGGAACTTGGTGGGGAAGACGATTCGACTGGACGAGGCCACTCGACATGCACAGAGGGGACGATATGCTAGGGTGGCCGTTGAGATTGATCTGTGGTCTCCACTCAGGACTCATGTAGAACTTGATAGGGAGACGTTGATGGTGGCATACGAAGGGCTACCCTAGCTATGTTACTCTTGTGGGCGAGTGGGACACTAAGGGTTGTCCGGCGAGACTGAACGTGGCTGCCAATAATAATCTTCTAACTCCCAGTGAGGTCGACAGCGCGAAGGAGCCGATGGCAGGAGCTCGTGACGACTCGTGGACCATAACGCCGGAAGTGAACAATGGCTATGGTCCTTGGACATTAGTGCAACGACGGCATCGCACATAAAAGGTCCAACGCCAGGAGGGGGAAGGTTCAATCAGCCAATGGATAGAACCTAAGAGTGTAGGATCAAGGTTCAAGTTCATGCCAGAGGAGGGACCTCAGGGAGAGGTGAGTACGGGGCTGCCACCCACACCGTCTACTACATCTACAGCTGGGATGGGACAGCATGGCCACAGGCCTGGAATAAATGCAATAAATAGGAAGCGTCTGAAGGGGACTCATCTGAACGGCCCAAGACGGCCCAGCCAGGTGGGCTCTAAAGGCAACCACCATAGCCCTACCCAGTCAGCCCAGATATGTGGACCAATGGCCATAGACCCAATTGCCCAAGCCCAACCCAAAATTATTCCGGCCCAACTCCAGCCAACAGACTCCTCCCAGCATATAGCCGTCGAGATTCCAACCCATACAGATGTACTATGTGCCAGCACATATCTAGCACTACGACTCCCAGAGGACCCAACACACCTCATAGAGGGTGTGGAGGGGCAGCGGTAGAGAGTAGAACCCGAGAGAGTGCCTCGCCCCTTATCAGTGAACCTCCCGACCTAGATCCTGAGCCCGATCAGATTATGGACACCACCTAGGCCCGGGGCCAAACTGAGGGAGGGGATCAGCTACCAAATGATCAAGTACTACCAGATGCGGTACATGACAGCGAGGCCATCGCTCAGGTCTAGGGTACTCCGTTTTTCTTTCCTTTACTGATTATGTCTCTATTCATATGGAATTGTCAAGGGGCTGGGAGCTCCAATTTCCTAACTATATTACGCAATCATATTCGTACCTACAAACTGGGTATCCTTGCACTGTTGGAACCTCGCATTAGTGGTCCTAGAGCCAAGGCTGTCTTGAAAAAACTAGGCTTTGATTATTCCTTCCGTGTTGAAGTGGTGGGATTTTTGAGGGGTATCTGGCTTCTTTGGTCAAAGCCCTTCGATCTCTCTGTGGTTATCGCCCATCGCCAATTTATTCATACCTCAGTTCGCCTGGATCACCAGACTTTTGAGTTTACTATTGTCTACGCTAGTCCTCAAGTACCCACCCAAAATCATCTTTGGCCTCTTCTTCGATGGATTAGCACTAATCAGTCCCGGCCCTGGCTAATATGAGGCGATTTTAATACTAAGCTGGCACGGTCGGACAAAAGGGGTGGAGCAGTCGACTCGCCGGTAGTGTCGACCTATTTTCGAGACTGGGTATATAGAAGTGCTCTCCATGATTTGGGCTACTCAGGGTCTACATACACATGGCGTAGAGGACAAGTTCAGGCCAGACTCGACAGAGTTTTTGGCTCTACCGACTGGCTGGTGACCTTCCCTAATATAGTGAACCGACATCTACCTTTTCTAGGATCGGACCATAGGCCTCTTCTCATATCCATAACTGCCCAACCTATTCGGAACAGAAGGCCTGTAGGGTTCCGGTTTCAGAATGCTTGGCTCACCCGGAGTAATTTTGAGGGGCTGGTAGCCGCGCACTGGTCCCCCCTGAGGGGTCTGTATCCCAGGCTTTAAAAATTCTAGCCCACCAACTGACGTCCTGGTCCAAGTCTGAAGTTGGGAGCATTCCTATCAGGAAGAAACGCATCCTTGCTTGGTTGGCCGGTATTCAGTGAACCATGAACGACCATAACCAGGACTTCCTGCTGGCACTAGAAGATCATCTTAGCCAGGAACTGATGCAGGTGCTGTGCGCGGAGGAGCTCAGTTGGCATGAAAAAGCGCGGTGTGACTGGATCTCCAAAGGGGACCGCAACACTAAGTATTACCACACCATCACTCTTACCAAATGCAAGCAAACCCTTATTACGAGCCTTAAAGACCACCGATGAGTACTCATGTCAGAGTCTGGATCACTGCGTCCGCTAGCTCAGACTTATTTCAAACAAATTTATAAGAGCGACGAGCAGCATCCACGGATGTTTCCACTATCAGGAGCATTTCCTGAGTTATCTGCTGAGCGACTGCACGATCTTGAAGTTCCCATACATACCAATGAGATTCGGAATGCGGTGTTTAGCTTAAATCCCAACAAAGCCCCCGGAGTGGATGGGTTCAACGCGCTCTTCTTCCAAAGTCAATGGCTGACACTAGGTCCGTTGGTGGTGGCTTTTATCCAACAAGTCTTCCGGTTGGAACGATGGGACTCCGAACTAAACCAAACCCTCCTATTTTTGATTCCTAAGGTCCCCTCTCCTTTAAATATGTCCCAATTCCGCCCCATTAGTCTATGTACAGTGATGTACAAAACCCTCTTGAAGGTGCTGATGAACCACTTGAAACCCTATATGGACTACCTCGTGGTGGCCAATCAATGCAGTTTTATTCCAGGGAAAAAGATTACCGATAATATCATCCTCACTCAGGAGATCATCCACTCGATGCGACAGTTTAAGGGGAAGACCGGTTCTCTAGCCCTTAAAGTGGACCTTGGAAAAGCGTATGATACTCTCAATTGAGACTTTATTCGCGACACTCTGTTGGAGCTCGGCTTGCTAGTTTTCCTAACCTCCGTCATAATGAAGTGTGTGACTACGGTGTCTATGCAAGTCCTGTGGCCAGGCGTCCCCTCTGAGCCTTTTACCCCCTCTAGGGGAATCCGTCAAGGGGACCCCCTCTCGCCATATCTTTTTGCGTTGTGTATGGAAAGGCTAGGACATCTCGTCTCCAAGGAGGTGGCCCAGGATCATTGGAAACCGATCAAGTTAAGTCACACAGGCCCCCCCATATCCCATGTTTTCTTTACCGATGATCTTGTCCTGTTTGCCGAAGCTACAGAAGCTCAAACCCAGGTTATCCGGCGAATGATGGAAGCTTTTTGCCAGGCTTCAGGGCATCGAGTTAGTACGGCTAAAACAAAGGTCTTTTTCTCTACAAATGTCTCACGGAATGCGAGGGACCATCTCAGCCAGCTCTTACAAATGACTAGTACACCTAATCTGGGGAAGTATCTAGGCGTTCCGCTGCTACATGAGCTCCCTAATAGAAGCACTTACCAATACATCTTTGAGAAAGTACACAACCGGTTGGCAGGGTGGAAAGGACGTTCCCTGTCCCTCGTTGGAAGGGTGACACTAACTCAGTCAATCATTGCTTCATTACCTGTTTACACTATGCAAACTGTGCGTCTCCCCCGTCAGCTTTGCGATAAGCTCAAAAAGCTTATGCGGGACTTCATCTGGGGCTCAACGAGCAAGCAGAGGAAGACGTACCTGGTGAACTGGGAGGAAGTTTACAGACCTAAAGCAGCAGGGGGCCTCGAGATTAAAAGCTTACGTTCTACAAACGATGCTCTTCTCACCAAACTAGGTTGGGAACTGATTACCAACCATTCTGCGTTATGGGTCAGGGTTCTGCGAGCAAAATACTGATTAGAAACACAGTCCATTCCTTGCTCGGTTGCTCGAGGACGTGCCTCAGCATGCTGGCGGGGCATAACAGCAGTTTGGCCTATTGTCTACTGAGGGCTATGTAACACCCCAACTCCCGACTGGACCCGAACCCGACATCGACGGTGATATCCGAATCCGTGCCCCCCGAGGGTGGCGTGTCACATCACTTCACTAAACAAAAATCGGTATAAATTTCTTTTTGAAAACTCTTATCACTTATCAATCATGAGGAACCACTTTTCCTTTTTAAAACTTTTGTCCATTTAACAGAAGACAACACATAAGGAACAGAAAA
>JAOQML010000005.1:23162315-23177961 GCA_027568935.1 Erythroxylum urbanii
GAGTCTGGAAGAACAAAACCGTGCGGGCCAAGCCCAAAGCGGACAATATCTGCAAGCGGGTGGTCTGGGCTGTTACAACTGACCTACCGCAGCTGGGAAGTGAAGTTCCAACATGTCTATCGCGAAGGTAACCAGTGTGCGGACCGCTTGGCAGCGCTCGCAGCTTCCTTCTGTCCAGGCCTGGATTTCATCCTAGAGCCTCTGCGTTTGCTCACCGATTTCCTACATAACGATCAGCAAGGAATCTTGTACCATCAGCACTTGCATTTGAGTTAATTTAGTTTTCGCGTTTGTATAAAAAAAAAAAGCTTACTATTATCCACAGAAGGTATATGAAAAGGGTAATCAAACCACAAGCCATTATCCCCATCAACTTCCTATATATGCTACTAGGTCTAGGGTAAATGCTAATCTTTTGGTATGGACCAATGGATGGTTGAGGAAAGTTTGAGTGAAATAGATGGCGTATGGCAACAGAAGAAATGAGGTACCTTATATCTGTTCAAGAAAGTGCAGGTTGTGACTCACAACCAAAAGGATATTCATACTGACAACATGGTCCACAATTTGTCCAAGTCTTTTTTGTTCATAGTCCATCTCTAAGACATAGGGACAATTTGTCCAACTGTTTTGGTTCATAGTCAATCTATAGGATATAGTGCAAGTCGACTCTAGAACTATAAGCTTATGCAATGCGGTCCCCTTTTGCCTTGAATAGTCCTTTTTTTCATGCGTGCTATGCAATTTACAAGCATACCCTAAGCTTACATACGTGCATGCAAGTAAATCATATTGCATCAACAAAGATTGCATACTCACATGCAAAACGTGAATTTTAATGTTAGACTGCTTTTTCAATATTCTAGACTTGCTATTACAATGATAGTAACTCATTTATCCTTCAATTCCAAAAATGAGAGATTGGCATTAATTCTTGTCAACCATTATAATTGGTCTCCTAAATGTGGAAATTAAACAAAAAAAACTATAAGAGAATTAATGGTTTTCAGATAGATTATCTGTAAGGGACTAGACGAAGAATTAAAATTCAAATTTCGCACAAATACAACAGTCAAATAAAACTTTCACGTCACGATATATAGTTCAGTACAATCTACTGAACTACATTTAAGTCCATCTGTGGTAAGGGTTCCAACTCATGCAATGTGTTCCTAAATCCAAGTAAATATCTCTTCACCTGAACTGTATAATTGTATTGGAGGCTAGCCATTACTAGAAAAGAGGAAGTGGCATTGCACTTGACATTGGCAAAAGATAAGTTGTTGTAATGCCTTCAAAGTCACTATTCTGCAGCTACATTAATTCATGCGAAAGATTTTCACTTTTGGCCTTTTCTTTTGAGTTCTCCGGGGAAAAAAAGATCATAATGGTCTGAAACTAAAATATTTTTGTGGTTATTTAGTAAATTCCCCAAAAACAAAGACGAAAATAAAAATGGAAGAATATCTACATGCAACATTTGAGGCTCAAGTTGCAAATTTATTCAAAACTGTAACATAAATTAATTAATCAGTATACTAGATAATGAAGCGTCTGAAAACGATAATCCGGTTTAGATTTCTCTTAGAATGGGGGCCAAATTGTCTGTACATTTTCCTAGTTCCAACACTATTCCAAGAACCTCTTCTACAAACTTTACACTAAATAAATAGGTTTTGTGGATGATATTGTCCGAAAGTGATTTGGAACTGGGAAAATTGTTGAAAAATTAGGTAAAGATTTGATCTGGATTGTAGCGGAATAATCACGAAACTTTTTCACAATTTTTTATTTTCCAAAAATCAAGATCTCTTTAATTCTATAAAATAATTAATACAAAGCATAATAAAGCGAAAACTTAATTCGTACCTTATTTTGAAGTTTGATCTTTATCTTATTGTTCTTTCGAACTATTTCCAAAACCGAACCGTTTTAACCACATAAATATCCAGTCTCTAACGGTATCCACAGAATAAGTTGAGAGAATTCTGTAACTTTTAATAAAACAATGATTAGGAACATTTAAGAATAATACATAAATACAATATGAATCTTATAATTATAATCTCATTATAATTTCTTCTCTAATATACAATTATTTTATTATCTTTATCATATATATCTAAGCATGTATAAAATAAAAATATTTTTAAATAAATTGTCACTAAATTATAACTAAAGCAATAGAATATAGATTATAAATCAATACACACGGCACAGATGATTTCCTTCCCATAGAATGCATGATTAAAGTTACTGTCTGAATGGATAAAGCCAAACCCATTCCAGATATTATAAAATAAACGAGTACCTAGAAGTGGGTCCTGATTTGACAAATTCATTCCCATCACGGTCAGGTGAAACGAAATTAGTTCTCAGAAAATTTAGGAAAACAGAAAAGTCTCATATGTTATGACCAATTATATTGTTTAGACCGGGCATTCTACTGAAGAAGGAAGTATGAAGTCGGAAGAAATGGCTGGATATAAACAGGTGAGGAAGTCTAGAGTTGTCAAAATTGACTCCGAAGAAACATGGGATTTCTTTATGACTAAAGCCACCAAAGAAGGCTGCCCTGTAAGTCTTATCTCCTTGTAGCTGAGATATGCATAGCTCCACATGACAATTTCCATGTTCTACGTTCCGTTTCGTACACTTTAAGACATTCTGTTCAAATTTTCTGTAAGGTATATGAGCTTCTATGGCATGTTGGTTTAATTTAGTAAGCTTTCTTTGTTGGAGTGTAGGTTATTATACACTTCACAGCTTCTTGGTGCATGCCTTCGGTAGCCATGAATCCTCTCTTTGAGGAACTGGCAAATAGCTGTAAAAATATTCTTGCCCTCTCCGTGGATGTGGATGAGGTTCAGGTACGATTTGTTGAAAGCCATTGGCTTCCCTGCTTGAACACATTTATTTAGTTATTTACTTTTTTGAAGAAACTCCATCTGACCGGTATTGTCTGGAAGTTCCTAGTAATGAATGGCAATTGCGTTTACCTTTATTTCCCCTATAAGACTGGTTCTCGTCCTCTGGCCGAAATTTTTGACCAGTTGGCGACTTAAGACTCCTGTCTGTTGCTGTTATTCCAATTCCACCTATTACATCAATGCGTAAATTTCACCAAAATTAAGATCTTGATATTGAAAAGAAGGTTTTAAACCTTAATCTTACCAATGGATTATAGTGTCTTATTCTATATTCTTATATTTGTGGTACAATATAATTAGAACTTTCATGCAATTGTTATTGCTCTCTCATTCCTTTATTTGGCTGGCTGCACTTGGAATTGTGATACTGTAAAATCTCCATTACATAATCTGACCCATATAATCCTCCTTCGATTGCAACTCCCGTTCTGTTTCACTCCATTCATTATTATATTGTATCCTCCCAACGTAACGCAAGTATTATTCCCAACCCTGTGGTATAATTTGTAGGAGGTGGCTAGCAAGATGAACGTGAAGGCCATGCCCACTTTTGTGTTCATGAGGGAAGAAGCTCAGGTTGATAAACTTGTGGGTGCTAACCCTGAAGAGATCAAGAAGAGGATCAATGGCTTTATTTAATTTTCTAGTTCATTAGTAGCAATTAACTCTACTAGGTGTGTATATACATGTGTGCGTGTGTATAAATGGTGTGGCTTTATATTTTAAAACACATCATATTCGAAGTCAATTCCAGGTTAATTGTAAGTTCAGTGGCCACTTTGATCGATGTGCTTCTCAGTCAAAGTCTCGAATTTGTGTCTAATCATTAAATCAAAGTACTATATTCAAGAATTTTTGCTACTTGAACTGGGAAAGTTCTGGAGCTCTTGGAAAACTTTGATTTATGAAAATCTCTTCTTTTCTATTTTTTTATTTTTCTCAATTCTTTATATTTTTCTGCCGACAATGTAGAGAGCTATATGATGCACAGATTGACGTGTTTTTGAAGACAATCAAGGTTCATCCAAATTAGAGATTTTTCTTAATATAACCATTTTCAAAGGCTAGATGCATTTTATTCTATTTATTTGAGAATCCGAATTTTCAACCGATGTTATTACTCTTCCATTTCGACAGTTTCTTATATTTTATCGTGCCGATTCAAGAGTAGAAAAATATTTTAACACCTTAAATATGAGTTAGAATAAATGCCAAGACAATGATCCAAGTTAAAATATCTTAACATAAATAATAGTGTTGACTAAGAAAATGATAATTAAAATGTATACATATAAATAAGGGAAAAATTTTAAGGGTAAAAACCATAAAGCTCCTTTACAATTTACATTGGATTTCATTAGTTCGATTTGAGTTAATGAGTTAGGTTAAATCGTCATATAAATAACATTTGATTGATGTCACATTTTTTTGTTGTTATTTTTTAATCAAAGTCTAAAAGAATAATTTTCTAGAAGATTAAAAACTATACGAAGCTTTTTTGATAATTTTAAAGATTAAGAGATTTTTTTTTAAAAAAAATAAACTACAAGAGAGATCCATATCTTTTACCCTTTTTTATTTTATGTGAGCAAAATTTAGAAGTATTGTAATTAGTCCCTAAGTAATTGACTCAAAAACAAAAAAAATTATGCTAAAAAAGGATAGAATAAAAATTTCTAAACTACTATTACTTAAAAATTCAAAGTTCAATATTATTTATGCTTATTTTTTTCTTAGATCAAAAGGTATAAAATTTTAAAAAGGAAAAGACATAGATCTTAATAGATGTACAACTTAAGCTATTAGTCCCATTACAACTTTATTGTATAACCACATTAAATTTTGAGTCCTTCGTATTTGGGGCAAATATTTTTAAGATTTTTCCAATAATGTTCTCCTTCCCATTTTTTATGACTCAATTTTGTCGTCTGTGTTTCTACTTATCACCTAACTGCTATTATTACTTTGGTAATCTGTTTACCTCCTTCCTCTTATCTATTTGCTTCTTTTCTTTTCTCCATTGTATTCTTCTCCCCTCCCCCCTCTCTTCTCTCTGTGGCATTCTCTTCAAGTCATTATTGTTGCTCTCTAGTTAAATCTTTGTCCTTGAATATGTTATTCCATCTTTGGCCTTTTTTGTTTTTTAATTACAGGAACAATATTTCAATTTTCAACTAACTCCTCTATTTTTCTTCTTTTTCAACATGACTTCTAAAGCCCAATTAGGAATCTTTAGTCTTTCACCCTCTTCCTTCTAGCTCAAAACTTTATTCTTCGACTATAGTAACTCTAGACCCTCCTCCTTTTACTATCTCATAATCACTTTCCTTAGTCCTTCCATCATGCTTTCCCCTTTATATAGACAAAACTCTTTTCAAATTATTAACTCTTCCTCTAAAGCTCAATTGCCTCTATCCTAGATGTTGGAGGAACTGAGTCTTTGAAGGCTAAACTTACTTAGTATTAAGTAGTTAGGAAATCTTCACCAATTGACAAGCTAAATTTCATCCCTCCTTCATCCCCAAATGGGATCAGCATAGTGTCTCCTCCTATGGAAGTCCTGAAGGTAGGTACTTCTAAATAGTCTTGTTTCTTAGTTGGTTTCTTTATAGATAAGAGACTAAATTACTCAATTATATTTTCTTAGGCTCATCAATAAGAATAGAAATTCACCACAAGTGTTTACCTTGATAAGAATTATGTTCTTGATGAAATAGAAGAAGACAAGAAATCCTCCCTTATAGAATTTGTTATTCATCCAATCTATCCCTAGACAATATTTATTAGGATGTATTTATATCCTTTAAAAAGAAAGAAATCTTAACTATGAAAAAGACCTTTAAACATGGGTCTCCCACCAAAATAACTAAGGCCCAAAACACAAGTAGTGGGTTGTCCAAAACTATGCTTTTAACTTAAAATAATTAATTAAACAAGAATGAAAGTCTTCTTACACATTCCCCCTAACTTGATTAACTATAATGTCATTAGCCTTTATTATCTCTTGAGATTCCATCCCAGCTACAATTTGGCCCATGTAGGATTGAAGCATTTCTTTGAACTTCTTAGCTCTTATTCTTGTTATTAGTCCCTCTGACATTACTAACTCATCTTTGGCTCCATTTCGTTTACAAAGTCCCACGTCGTGCTAACATCGTTCCCTCCTTCTTCAAAAGGATTCGTTCTCGAGTCTGAATCAAATTCAAAAGGAGATAAGTCAAAAATATTAAAAGTAGCACTAACATTATACGCACCTAGCAAGATTATCTTGTATGCATTGTCATTGATGTGTCCTAACACTTGGAATGGTCCATCACCCCTTGTATCAAGTTTTGACTTCGTTTGTTGTGTAAACCTTTCTTTTCGCATATACACCCAAACCCAATCACCTAGTTCGAAAAGAACTTGCTTTCTACCTCCATTTTCTTTTTATGCATATATGCGATTCTTTTTTTCAATCTGTGCACGTGCTTTCTCATGTATTGTTTTAACCAAATCAGCCTTCTTCTTGATTAACTTATATCAGGCTAAAGTTCACTAGGTACAAGTAAAGGTGTATACAAACTATGAGGCATAGACCTAGACTTAGCTTGTTTACCTGTAATACACTTAGTATAAATCCTTTCCATATATTTTCTCATATTTGGCCAATAAAAATGTTCACTAAGCATATCTAAGGTCTTTTGCACACCAAAATTCCCCATTAACCGTCCACTATGTGATTCTCTAACAAGCAACTCTCGAATAGAACATGTAGGAATGCAAAGTTAATTACCTCTAAAAAGATATCCTTTATGTCTATAGAACTTATCAAATGTAGCATGTTGCTTGATATACATTAGCAAAATCAACGTCGTCCATACACAAATCTTTCAAATGCTCAAATCCAAGTAAGTTAGAAGCATAGAAATTAAAGACTATCTTCTTGATAATACATCAACTACAACATTTTCCTTACGTTGTTTATATTTAATCATATATCGAAATGTTTCAAGATACTCCACCTAAATTGCATGTCTTTTGCTCAATTTCCCTTATCCCTTATCCCTTTAAGTACTTGAGAGATTGATAATCACTATGTATCACAAACTCTTTAGGTTGCAAGTAATGTTCCCAAACTTCAAGAGCTCTCACCAAGGTATAAAGCTCTTATCACAAGTGGAGTAGTTCAAAACTAATCCGCTCAACTTCTCACTAAAATACGTTACGGAATGATTCTCCTGCATCAAAATATCCCCTATACCAATCTCAGAAGCATCATATTCAATTTCAAAAGTGTTGCAAAAATTAGGTGAACATAAAACAGATGCAATACATAACTTTTCCTTTAAAGTATTAAATGTATTTTCTGTTCTTTCTCCCATCTAAAACCAATATTCTTTTTAACAATTTCATTCAATGGAACAGCAATAGTAGAGAAATCTTTAACAAATCGCCTATAAAAATCTGCTAAGCTATGGAAATTCCTAACCTCACTAACTAATTCAGGTGTTAGCCATTCTAGGATAGCTTTCACCATTTTAGAGCTAACCTCAACTCTCTTAAAACTTACCATAATCCTAAGAAGACAACTTTATCCATGCAAAAAGAACACTTCTTAAGGTTTGCATACAACTTTTCTTTCCTAAGCACATCCAAAACAACCTTAACATGCTTAACATGCTCATTTAATTTCTTACTTTAATCAATATATTATCAAAGTAAACAACCACAAATTTACCAAGGAATTCACGCAAAACATAATTCATTAAGCGCATGGAAGTACTAGGTGCATTAGATAAGCCAAAAGGCATAACCAACTACTCATACAATTCATATTTGTCTTAAATGCAAATTTCCATTCATCACCTTCTTTCATCCTAATCTGATGATAGCCACTTTTTAAATCAATTTTAGTAAATATGTAAGCAACATGCAACTCATCTAGCATATCATCTAATCTAGGAATAGTATGATGATACTTTACATTGATCTTGTAGACTGCTCTATAGTCTATACACATCTTCCAGGTTCCATCCTTCTTTGACTCTAAAAGAACTGGCACAACACACGGACTCAAACCCTCCCTCACGTGCCCCGTTTTAAGCTATTCATCCACTTGCCTTTGTAATTCCTTTGTCTCCTCTGGATTGCTTTGGTAAGCTGGACGATTAGGAATTTGAGCTCCTGGTACTAAGTTAATATGGTGCTCAATCCCTCTCAAAGGTGGCAACCCATGGGATACCTCTTTAGGAAAAGCATCGTCATAATCCTACAACATGGTCACAAACACACTAAGCAAACTTGGGTCAAGGTCAGTGTTAGTAAACAAAGTTTCCTTAAACCGAATCAAGATTAAAGCTCTCTTGCCTAGGTAAAAATATGCACTATTTAACTCTCTCTCTTATAAAAACATGGTTATGTCTTAACTTTTTCACTCCTCTTAATTTTTCTTTGCTCACTTTTCACATTGTTTTCTTTCTTGTCACGCACTAACTTCTTCTCTCCTACATATCGCACTTTGTTTTCCTCATTTGTGCAATCGCTTATCATTGGGCCTTTAATTTTATTATTTTCTCTCATAGCCTCTTTTCTATCTTCTTTCTTTTTCAACTCACTACTTGAATCATTGCTTGATGATTGTTGAATTTTTACTTGTTCAAGGTATATTTCTTCGGGTGATAAAGGAGAAAGGGTAACTTTTCACTCATTATAGATAAAAGAATACCTATTCATATACTCATCATGCATAACATACCTATCAAATTGCAATGGCCTACCCATCAATATATGACTAGCTTGCATAGGCATAAAGCACACACAACTTCATCCACATATCTACTAATAAAGAATGCAACAGCTATTTATTTAGTAACTTTGATTTCACCACTTTCATTCAATCATTATTGTCTTCATGGATTAGGGTGTTTTTCACATTTCAACCCTAACTTCTCTACCAAAGTAGTACTAGCCACATCAGTGCAACTACCCCCATCTATAATCATGCTACAAGCTTTCCCATCTATTAGGCATCTCGTATGAAATATGTTCTCCCTTTGTTCTTGGCTATCTTCCTTCACATTTAAGTTCAATGTATGTCTAGCAACTAAAGATTAAACTTTCATAACATACTCAACATTAGAATAATCTTGTAAAGGTGGCATACTCAAATCACTACCATCAGACTCATTACCCTCATCAGATTTAGAAATAAACCTTTACTGGCACATCTCAGATATACCTTTCTAGGTGAAGGTAAAACATTACCGATAATCATCTCCAATCAATTGAATGAGAAACAAAAAAGTAAGGTGGTTCAAATTATTAGAAAGCGAATGACAGCCATCGGATGGCAGATTACTGATATTCGAGGTATAAGCCCAAATGTTTGTATGCACCGAATAAACCGAGAGGAAGGATGTAGAACGGTGAGGGAGCGTTAGCGAACGTTAAACCATAACATGAAGGAGGTGGTCAAGAAGGAGATAATCAAACTCTTAGATGTAGGGATAATTTATCCCATCTTCGATAATGAATGGGTCAGTCCAGTGAAATGTATACCTAGGAAGGGTGGAATGATGGTAATAGAAAGTGATAGTGAAGAAGTAATTTCAACAAGAACGGTCACAGGATGGAGAGTATGCATAGATTATTGCAAACTCAACTTAGTGACTAAGAAAGATCATTTTTCTCTCCTATTGATAGACCAGATGACAGAAAGAGTAGCTGGACATTTGTTTTATTGCTTCCTGGATGGATATTCAAGATATAATCATATCTTCATTTACCCTGATGATCAAGAAAATACCACATTCACCTGCCCTTATGGTACATTCGCGTACAAGCAGATGCCTTTCGGCCTATACAATGCCCCAACTACATTTCAAAGATGTATGATGTCCATCTTCGCAAATAAGATAGAAAATATAATGGAGGCGTTCATAGATGTTTTTTCGATTTTTAAAGATTCTTTTGAGATTTTATTAACTAATTTGGACAAAGTTCTTCAAAGATGTGAAGAGTCACAATTGGTACTAAATTAGGAGAAATGTCATTTTATGGTACAAGAGGGGATAGTGTTAGGGCATAAAATCTTACACCAAGGATTTGAGGTCGATAGAGCAAAAACAGAAGTGACATAGAAACTTCCACGACCAAGCAATGTAAAAGATGTGTAAGAATTCTTAAGTCATGCAGGACTTTACTGTTGATTCATCAAAGACTTTTCACAAATCGTAAGACCTTTGGCAAATCTTTTAGTCAAGGATGTGCCCTTCCTGTTTGATGACAAGTGTATGTCTGCGTTCAACAAATTAAAGGAGGAATTAATATCAGCACCAATTCTATCACCACTAAACTGGAAACTTCCATTTGAAGTTATGTGTGTTGCAAGTGACTAAGCCATAGGTTATGCATTTGGTCAATTGAAAGATAAAAGGTTACATGCGATCTACTATGCCAGCAAGACCCGTGCAAGACCTCAACTGAATTACACCACTATATAGGATGAATTACTCGTAGTAGTGTACGCATGTCATAAGTTTTGACAATACCATTTGGGGTCAAAGGTGATCATAATCACTGATCACTCAGCATTAAAATACCTTTTCAACAAAAAAGATGCAAAACCAAGGCTCATTCGATGGGTGTTACTTTTACAAGAATTTGATATAGAGGTGAGAGATAAAAAGGGAGGACAAAATGTGGTTACATACCATTTATCCAGACTGAAAGGAGGGGAATACAAGCCAAGCGAAGATATTAATGAAAAATTTCCCAATAAAATCATTATGTTACTTGAAAGTTTGACTACACCATGGTTTGTCGATATCGCAAATTATGTTACTAGTGGTAAACTTCCTTTAGATTTATTATACCAACAAAAAAAGAGATTCTTGCATGATTGTAACTGATATATATGGGATGAGCCAATTTTATATAGAGCATGTGCTGATGGGTTAATGCAATGATGTGTTCCAAAGGAAGAAATATTGGACATCTTAAAACAATGTCATGAAGGTCAGTATGCTAGACATTATGGAGCCAACAAAACAACGACTAGGATACTCGAAAGTGGATTTTATTGACCACAACTATTTAAGGATGCTCAGACTTTCATAGCACAATGTGATCGATGCTAAAGAATAGGTAACATCTCTAAAAGAGATGAGATGCCTTTATCCAACGTTTTAAAAGTGGAACTCTTCGATGTTTAGGGCATAGATTTTATGGGTCCTTTCTCATCCTCAATAGGAAGCATGTACATTCTAGGTAAGGTGGATTATGTTTTGTGTTGGGCTAAAGAAACAACATCTTTAACCAATGATGGAAAGGCAGTGAAAAAGTTCATCAAACGATTATTCAATCAGTTTGGAGAGCCACGTACAATAATAAGTGATAGAGGTCCACATTTCTACAACAAATCTTTTGATGCTCTCTTAAAAAGATATAGAGTGTACCACCGTGTTACTACACCTTAGCATCCACAGACTAGTGGCCAAGTGGAAGTTGTCAATCGAGAACTGAAACAAATTTTTAAAAAGTCGGTGAACAACTCCAGGAAGGATTTGGAAATAAAGTTAGACGATGCCTTATGGGCCTATAGGACTACTTTCAAAACACCTATTAGAACAACTCCTTATAGGCTTGTGTACAAAAAAGCTTGTCATCTGTCAATGGAACTATAACATTGAGCATACTGGGTGATAAAGGCATTAAATTTTGATTGGAAGCAAGTAGGTGAAAAGAGACTTCTGTAACTGGATGAACTTGAAGAGTTTCGTTATATTGCGTATGAAAACGCCAAACTCTATAAGGAAAAGGTAAAGAAATGGCACAAATCTTGTCTTAAAAAAAAAGAATTTAAAGTAAGAGACGCGGTTCTACTATATAATTCAAGGTTGAGGCTGTTTTCAGGGAATTTAAAATCTCAATGTAGTAGACCTTTTGTGGTCGTTCAAGTTTTCAATCATAGAGCCTTCAAATTGGAAAATGCGAAAAAGGAAACTTTCAAAGTCAATGGGATCGTTGCAAGCTATATCTCAAAGAAGCAATTCCCAAGGATAAGGAAGTGATTTCCTTCTGTTCTAACAATTAGAATATCTCCATAAATGTAAGGTCAAGCTAAGGACCATAAATTAGCACATTTAGTAGTCTGATTACAATCGCTAGGATTAGTTAGAGTTATTTTGAACTTTCAATAAACTTTAGTAATTTGAACTGATATGTGGTCATTACTTCCCCACTCTCTTTAAGCAATTCCTAGATAAGACAACAATCTTAATGGTCTAACAGATCCATTCCTGCTTCCATCACCATGAGGCTTTGTTCTAACCCCCTTTCTTTTTAAATTTAGTCTATTTTATTTTTGTTTTATTGTAATTTATGTTTCTTCTTTCCATATGTGTTTGTTTGCCCCCTTTTCACATTGAAGACAATGTGTTGTTCAAGTGTGCGGAGGGTTATATGTTTTGCATTGAATTTGAATTTTGAATGATAGTTATTAATTGCATTTTGCTAATTATATGAATGTGTCAATGGCTTAGATAGATTGAAATCGATTTAATTTTGAACATAGTCTATTAGGTTGTGAAGAATCATTAGCTCCCAAAATTAGTGAATTGTGGTCTTTGGCTAAATATACAACTTAATTAGGATTTAGTGTTAGTTTGTCA
Source organism: Erythroxylum urbanii (assembly GCA_027568935.1). Lineage (NCBI taxonomy): Eukaryota > Viridiplantae > Streptophyta > Magnoliopsida > Malpighiales > Erythroxylaceae > Erythroxylum > Erythroxylum urbanii. Next base: position 23,174,899 of record JAOQML010000005.1, read on the forward strand.
CCCTCTAAATTGTCATATTCATTCATAATTTGAGGTCTTTCAACTTAAGTAGCTTTGCTAGTATTTTTTTATGGAAACAAGTAGGTAAAGCAACAAGGTAGGTAATAAAAAATGTTTGTTAATTTTAAATAAATAACTATTTTGCTAGCCTTCAGGTTATGAAAGTTGAGAATGTGATGTAGCTGAGTAACTGGATCGATAGGCATCACAAATGTGTGCCTTCGTGTCAAAGGCTATAATGACATTCCATCCAAGCAACTTAATAAAAAAAACATGACTTAGCTGAGTAACCGAATCGACATACATTACCAATATTTGCCTCTACGTAAAAAGACTGAGTCTATGTTCACAAAAAGTAAATAAAAACTAATAAGAAAAAATAAAAAATATTGTGTGTTTCGAATAAAAACCTACCAAACTTGTAATAGCTTGACTTTTCATGAAAATGTAGTTAGGAGTAGTTACAGAGTCTGAATGACTAAAGAATTATTAATGTGTGTGTACAATTGAAAAGGGTAAATAATTTAACACTTGAGTCTAGATTGTTATGTATTTTTAGTTCAAAGCTCCAAGATGCGAATTTTTCATGTTAATGATTTGATATACTTGAATCATTGTGTTTAAAATTAAATTTATTTTACGAAGTTGAAGTCATTGTCTTATTATTGCATTATATGTTGTGTTATTTTGCATGTTTGCTGTTTTGTTTGCTTGAGGACAAGCACATGTTTAAGTGTGGGGATGTTGATAAGTGTGAATTGCATCATATTTTAGGGCTTAGTTTGATATGGATTTAATTGTTAATTTAATCGTTTAGTATGTGTTTAAGTTAGAATTGTGTTAGTCAGTTAATTATTTGTGTTTAAGCGTTTTTGTAGGTTAATACAAGTCTTTGAGATTAATTATTATATTTTTAAGGTACTTTGACGTATTTGTTAGTATTTCAAGGTCAACATCAAAGAATGGAGAAGTTTTGGAGACACTTAGGCTGAAATAATAGCCCACGATTATGGCACAATAGGCCATAATTGTGACTGAAGCACTGGTGTCAACCTATGCCACGATCGTGACAGAGGCCTAGAAAATAGCCCACAATCATGGCCTGTTTGCCACGATCGTGACAAGAGGCTTGAATGTGGGTCACGATCGTGACCTGCAGGGCCACGGTCGTGGCCTACATTGGGCAAATGCACAGACACTCAAAAACGTCAACTTTCAAGGGAATATTTGGACCTTTTGAACCCTGGAAAAATCGAAAGACTGCCCAGAACACAAAATATGAAGAGAGATCACGCATAAGTTTCCCGATGGTTTATTAGACAACTTCAGATCCAATTAAGGTTTTGGATAGGTTGGTAATTAAGAAATTGCAATTTTCCATAATCTGATTAGGGTTTATAATTTAAGGTTAATGGTTATAACTCAAGAGAGAGTAATCAACCTTAGGATCATCTAGAACTAATAATCCGGCAAGTCATAATCGATTAGGTTAGTGTTAAAGATAGGTAAATTCCCCTTTCTCCTAATTAATAATTCTCTTAGGTTAATTCCTGAGTGTGTTGCAATAGCTAACTTGTTAATATTTTCATTATTGATTATTGGATTGAATTGCGTGATCAAATTGAATTCTTATTTTAGTTTTGCTAACTTTCAAATTTTTGTGAATTATGTTAACCTTAGATTTTAGGACTAGATTATCCCTCCTCATAGGATCGATACCTTAGGTACTACACGAATGACCCGTGTGCTTGTAAATTATCGAGGTTAATTATTTAAAACTTACACACATCGGGAAACCACTATGAAGTTTTTGGCGTTGTTGTCGGGGAGGTAATTAGCTTAATTCTATAGTTTAAGGCATTTAGTTAGTTTTTCATTTTTTTGTTTTCATTCTTTCTTTCCATTTCTGAAATCGTGCTCTTGCATGAACACAAAAGTCATGAGAAGTTTAACTCGTGTAGCTGAAACCTTAGATTTAGACATCACTCGACTAGAACGATTCATTAGGAAAGCGTGGCGTGAAGAAGAAGAAGAAATTGTGAAAGCAACAACGGCCGAGGAACTTCAGCAAAATTTAGACCACAGAGCAAACCAAGGACATCATCAACGGACCCTTATGGACTTCATGAGACTAGGTTTCAATGCTACTAACCAAGGAGTAGCTAGGCCACCCATAAAAGCAGCATCATTTGAAATCAAACCAGCCCTCCTAAATATGCTTCAATAGAACGTGCAGTTTTATGGACTAACAAACAAGGATCCTAACACACATATAATGAACTTCCTTAAAATATGTGATACCTTTCGATACCATCGGATGAGGTCAGAATTAGGCTTTTCCTTTTACCTTTAAAGATAGAACAAAGGCTTGGTATCATTGCCTTAGCCCAGCTGATGTCACAACTTGGGATCAGCTAGTTTGTGCCTTTTTAGATAAGTATTTTCCCTTAACCAAGACTACGAAGATCATCAAAGTGATTACTAACTTCCAACAAAGTGATTACCAACTTCCAGCAAAGTGACAGGGAATCGATCTACGAAGCGTGGAAATGATAAAAGGATTTGCAACAGAAATGCCCACACCAAAACTTACCCAAGGAATTCTTGTTACAAACATCCTATAACGGAGTAACCCCACATACGAGAGGCATAATTGATGCAGCTTCAGGAGGATCAATGATTAGGAAGAAAATAAATGAAGCAGAAGAGCTGATAGAGGAGATGGCGAGTAATAGCTGCCTATGGACGAATAAGCAGAGTAGAAAAACTACTACCTTCTAAGAATAAAAAGGAATTGTGGTTATTGATCAAATAACGGAAATGAAAGCAAAAATTGAGAACTTAACTCAACAACTCAATAACATGAAGGCTTTGTTCTCAGCTTCGATAAAATTCGTGCAACTTAAGTGTGAACTGTAACATCCCGGTCCCACATAACGGGTCGGATCCGAGAAACGGGTCTACGAGAAGACCAATTAGAGAAGTTATGACAGACATACCTCATGCTCATGCATTTGTGAAAATGTGAATTATTGTGTATGAAAATATTGGTACATGCATTCA
>JAOQML010000005.1:23197232-23212534 GCA_027568935.1 Erythroxylum urbanii
AGCTTAAAGCTCAACAAGTGAAAAAGAGCCTCGAGCTCAAAAGTGATTCAGAGCCTCAGGCTCAACGTTTAATGAGCTCTCTATGGGATAGTTATCAATGAGCCCTATATGGGACAGTCTAGGCACTCGATCACAATAAAGTAATAAATGAAAAATGGATCTCATGCACACTGCATATGCATAATACGAATGATTAATTGTATTGATTGCAAAATGTGAAATGTTGTGAATGTAATTTATGTGTTATGTGACTGGGTGAGCCATCGATGATTGTCACTCATTGGGTTTGCAAAACTCACCCAAAATTTGCAAATATTTTTTTCAGGATCAGAAGAATACCTCGTTAGGCAAACGGAAGTATCCCTACAACATTCGAGTAAGGGATAGAAGTCGAGATCAGTTCGTGTCTGCATTAGTGTTTTCCTATTTTTTGTATAAATTTGTATTCCGCGATTTCTGTAAAATAATGTATTCCGAAATTTTTGTATAATGTGTATACAATGGTTTTTATGGTGGAATGTAAAGATACTATGACTAAAGTGTTTTGTATTTGTAATTGGGCCCCAATTGGCTATTGAAATTCTATTGATTGTATTACGATGATGGAAAATGTTTATGAATGAAAGTGGGCCCGAATTGGTTATTATTTTCGCATATGTTTGTTATTGTTTCGAAAAAAAATTATACCGATTTTTGAATGATTGAGTGCTCTAGTATGCGACCCTCACGGGGCACGGACTCGGATATCATCCAAGATGTCGAGCACGTGTCTTGTGGGAGTGGGTGCTACAATATTCTTGGTTTGATTCCATGTATTTTGGGAGAAATTTGCATTAAATCCATCAAGGCTATGGCCTTGCTAATTTAAGTGCGAAGAGTGTTTTCTCCATATTTACTACATTGAAAAGGATCGAATTAAACTAGCAGATTTAGCCTCTATAATTTGCTCATAAATTAATTATTTAAGCGTCTACCTAGATGAACAACAATAAGTAGAATAATCAAAAGTATTTATAAAGTATTTGTAAATGTCTTGTAGGATCTCAAGCTATGATTAAGCCACTTGGCCATTTTCTTTTAGCAATGATGCAATCTTTTTTATTTTCCTTCGGGAGAGAATTGCCTTGTGAAAGAAACTAGTATTCTTGTCTCCATATTTAAGCCATTAGACTCTTGATCTTTTATTTAAAAGGATCAATTAACTTCCAAAGCACGAGTTTAGTTGAGTAAGGTTATTACCTCTTCATTTTGTTTAGCATCATCTTTAGGTGACAAATACAAGTCTTTATGAACCTAGATTAGTTTGGCTTCTTTTTCAATAACTGCTTAATGATTATTACTGAAGTTTTTATGGTTAAGTCTCTTGAGTTCCTTTATAACCATAGGAAGTTTCCTCATGCAGATAAAGGATTTGCATCCTTGAAATTTTAAGCTCAACTTTGTTGTTACAACTTTTTCATGCCCTCTAACTTTTACTAAGTAGTTATTAAAGCAAAATGAAGTTTTCCTCTATAGCCTCAATTTCAGAGTATGGATTAATAGAAGTATGGTCCAAGAAAAGAGGGCTATTGAATATATCCTTACTTTTTGGAAATTTGGATAACCAAAGATCATTTACAAGAACTCTATTTAGTTTCTTTCTTATGAATCATGTACTATTTTTCTTATTGCTTCTAAGTGAAGAATCACCATTTTAACTTAAGATCAGTGACTTTTGTATGGCAATTCCTAAAGTAATCATTGTAATTTCTTTAGTAAATGTTACCTTCTACTTTAGAAGGACGTAGTGCGATATTAAAAACAGAGCATTCATATAAGCAAGAATTTTTCTCACGTAAGCATGAATTTCATTTTGGCGCTATTAAGCCGCCTCTTAGAGCATTCAGATAAGCATGAATTTTTCTCAAATTATTCAACAAAATGCATCCACGTAAGCATGAATTTCATTTTGGGGCTACTAAGCCCCTTACATTCCAATAATTTTAGAGTTTTTAGCCCTATTTTTCCTGTTTGACCTCCTCCTATTAACAACTTTGCAATCATTACGTAGATTGCACATTCCTCTTTGCTCATTTAGCAAATCCTTATAGCTACTATTTTGGTTAATAAAGGTGGTTTGGGGCTTAACCTCCTTATTCACCTTATTTTTGCTCTTAATTTGAGAACCATTGGCAGTAGTTATTTATTCTTCAATCTCCAACTCCTTTAATTGTGTTTTAGCATCCTTCTCCATTATTATAGACATAGTTTCATAACTTTCTAATAGATTTCCTTAGTACTGATTATGCTTATTGCCAGCAGCTACTGACTATGCTTATTGCCAGTGTCTTTACCTTGTTCCTCGAGCAGGTCAAGTCCTATTAACTGATAATAATCTCCTCTTTGACATTTCTTACCGATTGACATCCATTTTTTACCTTAGTAGATTAAGTTAGGCCTCTACTAATATGAAACTATGATAGTGCCTTCAAACAATTTGTCATCTTCTCTTAGTCTCGTAAGTAGAATTAATTCTGGAAACTTTTAATGTACATCAACCATTACACAATTCCTAGCATTACTTAATCTTCTTATTCCAACTATAGCTTCATCCATATAAAATTTTTCCTAATATAGCTTGCAAGTTACTTAGGCTCATGGTAGACCAACTCTAATGGCACGTTGTATATATTGATCCATATAGGTATCTACTTTTATTTCATCTTCTCCATATGAATGTTAGGTTTTCATTTTTGGTGTAAAATTGGCTTGCTATTGAAGTGTCATAGACCAACCTCAGTAATCTTTTAAGCACTAGTCTCTAAATCAAATATGAAAAGGTAAGCCCTCCTCATTGATTAAGCCCTCCCTCAATCTCAATCTTTTCTAATGGTATTGTGGGAGAAAGTGGAAAGAAGCAGTAAACTACCTTTAACTCAAAATGAATTCTCAAGTGATTTGCTTGTCGCTTTAGTAGCTAAATGAAGGACGAAAAGTTGCAAAGAAGAAGAGGAAAAGGTGAAGAAAGAGAGACGGTGGTAAAAACACAGAATAAAGTGATATGTAACAGATGGGAAAGGCAAAAATACAGGTCAAAGATAACCAACCAAAATCAAGAAAAAGAAGCGAGTGAAGGAAGCACGATTAGTCCATCATTTACTAAATAGGAAAGGCGTAAGGCAGTCTTAAGTGAAACATAAAAAGGAGGAACGAGAACAAAAGTCGTTTAATCGATGATGATGTGTACAATTTTCAATGTTAAAATAAACTTGATCATCATATTAAACGTAAAGAATTGTGGCGAAGCACTTATATCGTACCACCTTACCATTTATTCTCCTTTTCCCATTTTCACTTGATTCAAGTACTTCGAAACCAACGTTGTTAATAATCACTTGAAAATAATGTCACATGTTATGAACCGTTAACCATAGTGGTGCCTTTCATGAAATAACAGCAGATTAAAGCAACGGCATTCCAGGCTGGCTGCAACCAACCTCTCATTTGTCTAATGCTACTTCGCCAAACCTACTTAACCGCTGTGATTGGAGTGTCTCTTTCTTGCATTTCCTATTAACGGTGCCTAATTTATAATTTATCTCAGAGAAGCCGGAGCTTACCGAAATTGGAATCCGTAAAAGCGCCTTTGAGAACTGGGGACGCGGTCTGGGCCTCATTAAGCAATTAATGATACTTACGCTTGGAAAGAGAGTTCATGGTTACAACCTCACAAATGACCTCCCCACGACTAGCCGAAGGTTTACATCAAGTTTTATTCTTCTTCATTTCCTTTCTGTTATTCTTCTTCTTCTTCTTCTCTAATCCCTTCGCGGAGGTGGATGAAGGGTAAATTTCCTTTAATTTCTTCAGTATAATGCCAATGTGAGGATCTTCTTTTGGAATTTTAGTTAGCAAAACCTTCGCAGATTTATGGTCTCCAGAAACTAAGACAGCCTGATACATCCTGCAACTCAAAAGGTAACAGCAATACTAATAAGGCAAGCAGTTTCACTGTGACTATTTTATATTGTCAATTATTTATTAGAGAACGATTCCAAGTACCTTAAATAACTCAAGACATTGTAAGGCATGTCAGCAGCCTGATATTCTTTCCAAATGAGAATAGAACTCTGTAGATTTTTGGCCTTAATGCAAGCATTGAGCATAAAATCGAGGCATTTTCGTGAAGGGAATACACCAAATTCATCTTTTATAGCCTGAAGCAAGTCCAAACCAAACTGTAGATATGTAGGCTCTAACCCAGCAACCAGCGCAAAAGCCTACATTACAGAAAAGAGAAAGGTCTAGAAGTCCATATCAACTTTGGCACACCATTGTTTAGATACTAAATTTTGACATGCGTCAAGCCTATCTTTGTCCTCATAGCAATAAAGTCTTTTGAGCAATTACAAAAAGTTAGTACTTCAACGAAGGGAGACAAATATAAAATAGGAAACAGAAAGTGAATGTACGGTGGTGAATAGAGGAACAAGAACGTACCTCGTCAAAAATAGATTCCATGGCCACTTCGTCATTGCAGATGCTATTTTTAAGTTGCTTAAACAGGTTGACAGTAGAACTAGTTTAAAGCCCAGGATCAAAAGTTGGTCAGATATACTTTGTCGATAGATATTTAACTCAAGCAATGGATTTTATTTACCTTAAATACTTATTTCGAATGCAGTATAAGATGACTCTAAAGCAACCATCCATCCAATGGTTAGAATCTTCCAACCTTTCAAGTAGCTTGAGCATTCTACTTAACTCTCCTTCAGATTGAAAGTGCTCCTAAAGGATGTGGAAAAGATCGTTGTAGTTGTTACAAGACAAAAAGCATAAAGTATTTCACCAAAAAGACTTACAATTAGGCTTAGAACAGTTTTTGGTGCCACATGACCTCCAGCTTGCTCAATTTCTTCATATATGTCCAAGGCATCAGATATTTGTCCATTTGATACAAGGGCAGAGACTAGCACGTTTTTTATTTCATTAAGGTTCCTACTTGGAATGTCCATGTCCAAAAGCACCTACACCAAGTCAGCACAAAATGGATTACTAGACTAGACAAGTGTGAGAATTAAGACAATATAACATGAGCTATATAGCTAATGAAAATCCTTGAAAGATTAAAACTAAGAAACCGCATGCAATTTGGGTAGGATATTATTAATATAAGCCATCTGAAATCGTAAACTCAAAAGAACCACATAAAGTTTGCTGAGTATGCAAATAGACTAGTTCTGAATAACAACTCGATAATCATTGGTTTGGTCACTGTCCCCAATGCAAGATAATATAAAGATGTAAAGTTTTAACGACAATAGGATGGCAACGTTAATTCCTTTTTTTTTTAAAACATTAGATTGACAGAGTTAGTTGAATAGAAGCTACAGTCAGAACTCAGAACTGGTAGATACCTCTTTCGCCTTCTCAAACTGACCAGAGGTTGCAAAAGCATTAACAAGTGCCATGTATACGTGTTTTGAAACTTCAACTCCCGCCAACTTAAGTTCATCATAATACTGCATCACGGTAACCAGGAGGTAACATCATATTCCAGCTTCAAGACAAATATGCATTAAACAAGTTCCACATGTATGCTAACTTATGTTCATTATAATGACACAGTACAGTAATCAGAAGGGCAATAATTTATATTACAGTTTTGCATGTAGCAAATCATGTTTTGTTACAAAGACACCACAGCGAAAAACAAAAGCCAACCCTTCAGAAAACTTGCTTTGCATAATTTCTACACCACAAAGGCGAGATCACCAAAAACACAGGTTTGCAATTACCTTCACAATTTCATCCTCATTTTCGCAGTTGGCTATAAAATAGCCATAAGTTTCAGAATCTGGTTTTACAGCTGCACGTTCCATTTGCTTAAGAACCATTAATGCACCCTTTTTATTTTTCTGTGGGCAATCAGCAAAAGAAAAAACATCGATATAAATGGGAGATGAAAACAGATAAGCCTTAACTTCAACATATAAATAGCCAGTAACTTGTTCTTTGAATAAGAGAAATGTAAATCCGAAGAATAGCATCAATTCTAACAGAAGAAATAAGTAATGGAAGTAGAGCATAAATTGAGAAACTCCAATCTTAGCTTAAAACATGACTTCCTGTAATCGCTCTTCCTCTTTTAGACACTTTTAGATTAAATCATTCCACCTTGAACTAGAACTAACCATGCACATTACATAGCAAGGTGTCAAAAGTTACCTCTCGAAAATATCCTAGAATTAGAGCATTATACATGCCAACAGTGGGGCTCAAATTAAATCTCTTCAAGTCATCAAGTATTGCATATGCACCATGAAACTGCATTAAACCATGGAAAAAAAAAAGTAGCATCAATTTAAAGAAAGCATCTTTAAAATATTAATTTGCAATAAGGGAGATGAGAACCTCAGAGGTACAATCACATGCAAACAAGCATGTGCATGCAAAGCAGATGCAAAGAGAGAGAGATTAAACAACTTACATCTTTCATTTTTGCACTCAAATTTATGATGCTCCTAAATGTATCATGGTTTGTTTGCAAGCCATGCTGGCAAATCATTTGATAGATCCTTCTCACCTTAACAATAAGATAAAGAAATGGATGTAAAGGTCTGGGAAATTCAGAGAAGTAGACCAAAGAAAAGGAAATGCTAAAAAGGAGTCAACTATAGGAAGTAACAACAACCAGATCAGTAAGAGAGAAAAAAAAAACGGGAATGTTTTCTTGCTTCTTCCCTGAACCTAACTGGAACAGGACTAAAAACTTTCTATGGAATGCAACCTTTTAATGTTCATGTTCAATATATTTGATGAAAAAAGGCACAGGAATGAATTCACTTCTAAAAGAGCCTATTTGAGACACAAACATCCACTATTCTGCCTGCAAAATTTCTCCTTCAACCAAAAGAGGAGAGGGTTTTGAAGCATCCTGACTATGAAAGACATTTCTTCTGAGGACTCCACTGAACATATATGTAAGATTAGTGAGGCTGCCAAAGTCTTAGGCAGTCCAATTAATTCAGTCATGCAATAAAGAAAGAGTTTGTTTAGAAAAGAAAATGGTCAAAGCTAGGCCTAGGTTAATGTTTCTATGAATTCACAATTTTGAGGGTTATCCATGAGATTCATATAATGTGCCCTTTCAGTGCATATAATGCCTATTAGGAAGAAGCAAGCTACCACCAAAAGCTGATAATATAACTGATGATTCAGTAGAAAGCCCAATTATCTCTTTTACATGTCCAAATACAAAAGAACTTCAAGTTTGAAAATAAATCATGTGATAGAAACTGCATGTGGTCAAATGATTTTAAAGCAGAGGAGCATGTAGTCAATGACAAATACCGGGTCAAACTCGTAGCTTGTCTCACAAGCAAGCAATATGTTGTGTAATGTGCCTATGGATAATGATAAACCTGCTTTACACATAAGGTCCACCACGTCAAGAGCCACATGCACCTACGATAGGCAATATTGTGATCACAAGAAAAGAAATTAAAATAATCAAAATAGCTTCCTGAAGTAATTATATGAAATCATATGCTGAAATGGAAGGAATATCAACTTATTTTCGTCTTGCCATTGAGAAGATTTAGTCATACCTCAGATAAGTTGCAACAATATAATATGAGCGTCTCATACAGTTGTGTTGAAGGTGTGATCCCCAGATCAGTGTGAGTGTTGTTGAATTTTAAAATCACATCCTCAGCCTTCAATAGTAAACATTTCCACATCCAATACATCACAAAGATTTGGAGAGATGAGTTAATAGTAGTAAAGAGATCAGTTAATAGTAGTAAACTATCATTTGACACAACACCTTATAAGCAATTATAGATAATCTCATGCTCAGAGAAATGAAAATCGAAGAGTTGTTAAAAGAAAATGCTAGGATTGATATGATTAAGTAAAATATAAATAATATCTTGATTGATAAAATGAAAAATAAGACATAATATGTTAAATGTTCAAGCAATTTTATAGGTAATGACAACAGAATATCTAGCATTAGGAACTATTAAAAAATTCACAAGGAAGACTAATTGCAGCACAAGACAAAGAGATAGTTACATTACTTGACTAAATTCAATATTAAGAGCGTTCAGCTTTAAAACTAAAAAACCAGAATCCCAAGCAAAAAAATTGACAAGAATCAATTATAGAGTTTCATCTAAAGTCCCTCAACTTTAAAATCATCATTTGTATTACTTAACTAGATCATCATTTCAGCTTTGTTTACATCATAAGGTAAAAGTTCTCCAAGGCTTGCTTTGCTCTTGCTCCTAATCAAAGTGGGATATCTTATACACCCCCTCATGCCTAAGAATGCAAATCTAGAGTGCAATGCTCACAAGACTAGACATCTACAGACAATCCAACATCAAAATAATGTTGGCTCTGATACCATGATAAAAGTCAGCCTAATTTTACCCGAAAGGAACCTTATGGGGAGAGGATTACCAAAATCATATAAGGTTTGTTGTGCTTTTGCTCTTAGTGAATGTGGGACATCTTAACAAATGAAAAGAACCTATTTCATGCTGTACAAATTGGTTGTTCCTTAAGAATTTAAATACTACGTAGCTTTGGATAAAAAATAGATGGAAAACTAATGGATATAAAGTAGGGAGTTCTAAGAAAGCTAAACAATACTATAATGGGTAAGCGAAAGTTTTCAAAATATGAGGATTGAAATAGAAAAACGTCAAATCACATGGGTCAACAATGTTTTTAACCTACCTTAAATAACTATCTTGGTAGTCAGCGTAACTTCATGATAGTGAAGGAGAAAGTTATACTGATATGAATTGTTCATCATTGAATCATAAATGTTGAGTAAGAGCAAATATATATCATGTAAAAGAGCAACAACCATGCTTCAAAACATCTTATGTTGTATACAATTATCATTAACCTAAATACAAATGACATTAGAAGTCCCAAGCAAGTGACTCATATCATGAATCCACCATAAAGAAGCAAATTGCATGCATAGCAAATGTGCCTCAGACTAGGACATTACCAGCAGCATTCATGAGAAGTTCCTCACCGCTAAATTTGGGGTGCTAGTAGCATAATTAAATATGAGAGTTGAGATACGTTCTGCTTCAAAGTTTGCAGCTTATCACAAGAACATTTTGCATATATTAGAAAATAAAAAATAAGGTCACAAACAGAACTATATAATTTTGTTAAAAAAAATAGCAATATCTATTAGTGAAGAGTATTAACAAAGTAATATTCTTATACACTAGAAAAAAAAACTAATTTTATCACTAATACCATTTTGTATGAAATCAAACAAAATGCATCATTTAGCAAAAGAAATAAAGTGTGTAAGCGTACCACTTTTTTTGAGATCCAGAAGGAACTTCTCAGCGAAGGGGTCTAAGGATAATCTGCCTAAGAATTTAAAGATACTGCATACACTGTCAAATGTCGAAATCTTGGTTATGTCTATAATCTCTAACAATTGCAAAAACTTGTCCTTCTGTTCCCTCTCACAAAGTGCCAACAGGTAATTTGCTACAAAACAAGTGTGCCAAATGTCAAACAAGAAGTCAAAAAGAGTATATATAAGCTGTATTTGTTACCCCATCTACCTCTTCTTTATCTCTATACCATATTTATTACAGTCCATATACCGACAAAGCAATCAGTTTTTTGGGAGTTCAATACAAACATAGATACCATGCAAGTCCATAGTCTCAGGTCTCCTACTGACGGAAATGCAACGGCAGAGTTCTTCAATCCTTTCTTCATCATCAACTCTGATATAAAATAGCATCTCATAATACCCTAATCTTGGAATTGAACTAGGACTACATTCCTTTATTGCCTTGCAGAAGAAATGGAACTCCTCCAACATACACATATCAATTAAATAAGTAAGAACTGGACAATAGGTTTCCTCTTCTAGCTGGAAACCCTGTTCTTTCATATATGTTAAAATTTGAAATGCTTTTGAAATTTGTTCCAATGCAACATCCTCATCATTAGTTCTCCTAGCTTCATCTACACAAATCTTTATGAAGGCACTGCATTCCTTTTGCCCAGTTTCACGTCCCAATTTGCCTAGTACGTCAATCATAGCCTCTGTCCCAAGATTATGTGCGCACATCCCAATTAAACGGTTAATCCTATTTGGCATTGTAGACTTGAAAATCCACTTCTGTTTTCTTGTCCGAGACTGTTCCTTGCGAAGCAGATTTGCTTTCTTCTGAGACAAATTTGAAACCCATGGTATTTTCAATGAAGCTTTAGATGAATTATCATCTTTGATTCCTCTAGAATCAGCTGCAGCATCTGAAAAAAAACTCAACATCAAATGAAAAAAATCCTCTCAAGTTAAGATAGGCTGGTCATTCATTCGCAACAAAAGGACACAACTTCAAGAAAGCAGAGTTATTCTCGCTAGAAACTGTATAACCTCATTACAATCGTATGCGAAATCCAAACTTTACAAACAATCTACCTACCACCACGCAGTACAGCCATTATCTCGTTGCAAACATGTCTTGTCCTATATTCTGCAATAATCGACACAACATAAAAAGAATAAGAAAAGAATTATAAACTGAACCAAACGATGAGCAAAGATTTAAAAGGATTGCTATCAAAATAATTAAGACTACAAAGTACCAGAATCTGGGTCGGAATCGTCTAGCTTGATAACAGAGGAAGAAGAAGTATTTAGGGCCTTAGAAGTGGTGGAGGGCTGCTTTAACGTGGTGGTGGCGGCGGCTTTAGTTTCTTTAACAGCAGAGCGAAACATAGAGCTAAGGGTCTTCAACTTGGACATTGATTCTGCAATATTAGTGATGGCTTCAGTTTAAAATCAAAACCCACCACCAAATCGTGAAAATTTCGTAGTTACAAGAAGTCCTTAAAACCCTCAAGTAAACAAGAACAGGTGATCTTGCGCACTGCTAGGTTTTGATGGAGACCTCGACTGATAGATGAGTATCTCAATTGCGCCAAACATTAATCAATCGTTTTGTACTTAACCGTTGAGCAAATAAGCAATGCTATCTGAACCTTGGACACTGAAGCAAAGCAGATCGAGCGACAAGAGGATTGGGGCAATGAGTATCATACTTTACGAATAGTAACAAAAGATTATAATTTTTTTTTGTTTTTTAATAAAAGGGTCATTTTTTGCCATAAGTTTTTTACCGGTCAATAAATTTAACTAACAATTATAAAATCAATATTTGAAAAATGTTAAAGTTTATCTTCATTCTAACGGAAAATTCAAACGATTATATTAGTGCCAACCTAATACATGAAAAATAGTTTTTTATTAAATTAAGTAGGCACCCCATTAGACGACGATGCTTGTGGCAAATTCTCTCCAAATCCAGTGCCACCTCACCTTGTAATGATAGTGACGAATGCAAAAGATGCGAGAAGGTAAGAGATTACAGACGTTGACAGATTCCATGTGGTGAACGACTCCAAATGCTCAAACAGAATATGACGAGGGAGGGTCGGAGCAAGGTATTTTTTAACATTCTGTAGGACTTGGTTAAAAAAAAAGACTCACATTTGGTCTCTTTTTACTTTTTATAAGGATCAAAAGGTAAAATAAAAGCTCTTTTTGTTGCTTTTTATAAGGATTATGAGAGTAGATTCTGAGTAGATGCCCTGCTTACCTTTGCCTAAAGTCGAGCCTGAGTCGAAAGAATGAGAGAAGATTAGAGGAATTTCAGAGTGGGTAAACAAAACATAGAAAGTGTGATTGTTTTGTTTATCAGTAATCTAATCTCTTTACTTAAGGTTTGTTTATGTTTAATAAAAATGGTAGATCTCATACTTAATAATAAAATAAATATTTTCTTTATTTAATTAAAATATGAGTCTCACCTTATCAAATTAGAGCTAACGTGGCATAGGAGCCGCTCGATTAAATAAAAAATTATTTTTTAAGTATCAAGTCAACACTTAACAAAGCCGTTTAAATTTTCTATTATAGTGAAGTTAAATTTTAACGTTTTTCAAATATTTGGGTTATAATTGTTCATGCTAGAATATTAGGGTCAATTAAAAACTTATGATTAAAAATGATCCTTTTACCTTTGCTTCTTATATAAAAGTTAAAAAATATTATCATATTTTTTCATTAGGGTTGATGGTAATTCTCTTATTTAACGAAAATTCTTTCTATTTATAATTGTATTTTCTCGTTAGTATACAAAGAAGTAAAATGTATATTTTAACCTTATAATAAAATTTATTTTAGTAAAGTGAAAATTATTTGTAATATTTAGTAAAAAATAAAATAATTCATGTTTATCATCTCACGTACTAATTTACATTATAATATTTATAAAATGACACTATTTGTACCATATTATTGAATTTTCATTATGAGGTTGTACATTATAATATTTATAAAATGACACTATTTGTACCATATTATTGAATTTTCATTATGAGGTTGTTAATGTCAACATGTGTGATATGCAACCTTTGTCATGCAAATGATGAAATGACTCTTATTAATATTTTGTCAATTTGTAATTATTAAAATTATATAAAAATTAGATTATAATTATTAAAACAAAAAATACTACAGATATAAATGCATTTGTTTATTCTTCTTAATACTAATTTTTCCCAAACCTTAAATCGATAATTTATTTATTCTTCTTAAACATATTTGTTTGTTTGTATATGCCAATGGGAGAATATCAATAACATTTGATCCTAATTTTATTTTGATTGAGAATGGCCAAATCTTAGAGTAATTCATCCATCTATAACCATCACTTTTTTTCCTATGCTTTTAATATTGCTCAAAAAAGGGAAGCTTTTTGGGAGGATATCATATTCCTTATTATCTCCACTTCCATTCCATAAAAGTATTAGATGACTTCACGATCAGTATATTTTCTGATGAGATAGTAGGCCACTTCTTAAAATACACAGATGATTCGGGAACTACATAAATAAGATAGACTATTATACCTTAGATATGATGGCTAGCAATTCACTTAACATTGAACAAGCCAAGGTATAATATAGAACCAAGTATTACCACCCAAATACCTAGCTTACACAAGTTGAAGCAACTGAACTAATAAAGCTATCCAGATTATAAAAGTGTAGCAGAGTAATAAAGCTCGCACAACTAACCTTATAGAATTAGAAAGAATCTTAATAAACTCTTATAATGTTGGCTTTTAAATGTTCCAATTATAGGCCATAATTGAGCTTATGTCATTGATGTTCATTCTTATCACTAGAATTTCCTTGATCAAGGTTAAAGTGCTTCTGCAAAAGGAAATGGAATCTTGGCTCTTCCTTTTAAAGATTATATTATTCCTTTGCTTCTAGGTAGTATAAACTATACCATTTAAAGTGGCAACAAACAATTCATAGTCCTTACCAACATTTAGTTTGATTGATGAAGCCTAACTGAGTGAGTTGATTTAAACCAGTTGAAGGACATTAAAGTTTGCATAATTAAGGATATCAGTCCATGTTTGTTTCACAAAGATGCATTGAAAGAACAAGTAACTAATGTCTTCTAACTGGGAATTGCATAGAGAGTATCTTCAATTGTCCTTAGAGCTAGAAAAAATTGTATCTTTAGTGCTCAACCTCTATTTAACAAATAACCACATAATGCCTTAGGTTGGTTAGCAGGGCCCCAAAATAATATAGACCACGTGATAGTAGGTAAGAAGCATATAAATAAGCTCAAACAACTTCTACTACTAGTAAATGTACTCAAGCTATATCAATTCTAACTTATCTTGTTAACTTTAAAAGAATTAGGTAGGTTGTTAAAATAGGAAAACCAATATCTAAGAACTAAGTAGGAACCACCCAATTGTCACTAAAGATAAATTTAATAACTTTTGTTTCTTTTAATATACATGTCTATGCAATAAGTGTCTTATGAAGAGGGAGTAATAGGTGCCAAAAATCAAACTAAAATCTCATTTCCTTACCATTTTTAATCCAATGAATGATGTAGGGGCTAGCATATCCCTCATTTTTGGCACTTAGATCATACTCCATGAGAAATAAGGATTTGGTTTAATATTTTATATGTTTTTCCCTTTGATAAAGTGGGACTGAATCCATTACACCCAAAAAGGATTCATGGTTAAGATGAAGCCTCCAAGTTCTTCAAAAAGAAGAATTTTATTAGTGATTTTTAAGGCTTTCAATACTAGTCCTTTTTAGCCTTTTTGCATACAGATTTCCATCCATTTAACCTTATCCTTTTGGCTAATTTTCAAGTTGCTACTCCACAAACAATTCCTCAACAATATCTCTATCTTTTTTGTTAGCTTGATAGGGGAAAGAGGTGTACACCCTAGTAAACCTAAAAACTTAATAAAATAGTCTTGACTAAATCCAATCTACCAATAAATGATAAGAGTTTGTCATTCCAACTGATGTCTCTTCTAAATATGGACTCCAAAAGAGACTGACAATCTATATAGGAAAGTTTTGTAGGAACAATAGGTAACCCTAAGTATTTGAACGGGTTTTGTCAATTGGCAGCTTGTAATTGCTGAGAATGAAGATATAAGTCTATCCATCCCTATAGAGAAGATAAAGTTGCTTTTGTTTTTAATGAAATAAAGACTAGAGATAGATTGAAAAGTGTGAAGGGAGTTGACTAAGGCATTAACAGACTCCTTGTTAGCTTGAAAAAACATAATGTTATCATTAGCAAAAGTGAGATTAAAAGTTGGGGCTCTTTGCATTTGATATGGTACTGAAAGTTGCCTGAAATCTTGATATTTTCCTTTATTAATCTGAATAAAGCCTCCATACAATGTTGAAAAAGTAAGGAGATATAAGATCTCTTTGTCTTAATCTGTTAGTATCCTTAAGGCTCTTATTTAGTACCGCATTGACTAGAATGTTGAAAGAAATAGTAGTGACACATTTCCTAATCCATTGGATGAATTTATAAGCAAAACCAAAAGTTATAAGCACTTTAAATAAGAATCCCCAATGGATATAGTCAAAATCCTTACTAAAATCTATTTTAAAGCAGAATTTTAACACTTAGTACCCCTGTGATCATCCCTAAAAAATTCCTAAGCTAAAATAATGCTATCTCTAATTCCCCTTCCTTAGATAAATGCACCTTGACAATGTTCTAAAAAAAGTGAGAAGGATAGTGTTAGACCCCGTTTCCGGAGTCTAACTCCTACTTGCTCTGATACCATACATGTTGGGCCCCGATTCTGGAGCCCAACTGTTATTCGGAACACATATATCATAACCCAACCTTTAATCGAAAATATCATAATACTCTCCGATCTTTACTTCATCATAGTCTGTAA
>JAOQML010000005.1:23216134-23249735 GCA_027568935.1 Erythroxylum urbanii
GACAAAGAAAAGATGAAACCTAGCTTAGCTTCTCTTCTTTTCTTCTTCTCCCACTTCTCTCACGACACTCTCTCTCTTTTTTCTTCAATTTTTGTTTTTGCTTCTTCCTTAAAAGTAAGACAACACTTCTTATTTCAATTTTGCCATTAATTATTGAGAAAAAGACCCTTCTACCCTTCCTTATATGCCTTACAACTTAAATGCTTAAGTGACTTGCCACAAATACCCCTTTTGAAAACTTACCACCTTAAACTTTAATTCCCTTAACCAATATCATATTATCTTATCCACATTAACATGCTAATTAACTCCAAGGTAAAATAATATAACAAAACCCCAAAATAAACTAATCATGCTTATTTATCAAAAATAAATGAATAAAATTTGAGGGCCAACAGAAGTCATCCCTAATGAGTTCCTTATCCCCATTAACTTAAGGATAACTTAAAAACAACTACCCTCAGAACAATTTGCACTTTTGTAACCCCTCTTTCTAAAGGTTTCTCTATTATGACTCTACCATTAGAGTTACTAAGGGAAGGAGCTAATTCTTAGTCCTCAACATTATTCAACTTCTTCATTAAGAAAAGGCTTACTTTCCCTACTATTCAAACATAGGCATTAAGAAATTGTAAAGGGTAAGGCTTAAAATAGGTGCTTCTGAATGAACAAAATATTTTCCATCTTCAACACAAGGTAGGAGTTCAAAAGATTATTAATCAGGGCCATGACATATCTCTAACATTCCCATCTTCCTCCAACAACGGAAGCTGGGTTAACTATTGATAGAAGTGTCCTAAACCATATACCAATATGGATCAATATCTATTCCATTATGATAGGATACTGAATTGTAAAAGTCTTAGCTATAGGTAAGCCCTTATGCACGGATGGCCTAAAAACTTAAATAGAGAAAATAAAATGATCATCCTGAGGGTGTTTCATTGCATTAAAAATATTGAAACGAATTACTTCCTTATCGAATTCCATTGTAAGGGTGCCCTCATGGACTTCTATCTTAATTTGGGTCATATTAAGATACGATCCTTAGTAATATAGGTATAGGATTGTATGAGGTTTCATCATGTATATCTATTACATAAAAATTTGCAAGAAACTCCAACTTATTCACTTGTACCAATACATTCTCAATTACTCTATTAGGGTAAGCATTAGTATGGTCAGCTAATTATATGATAATGCTTGTCTCTTTTAAAGGGACTAAATTTAAAGAAGCATAGATAGAATAAGACAGAAAATTGATTAATGCTCCAAAATCTAGCATAGCTCTCTTAATCACAATGTTACCAATCTTACAGGGAATATTAAACAAGCATAGATCCTTGCACTTCAAAGATATTTTCTTCTTGAAGACCGTAAAAAAATTTCTTACCCTTGATTTTGTTCTCATCACCTCTTAGCTTTCTTTTATTGGTACACAATTCAAAAGCAAAAAAAGAAGGAAAGGATAAGGAGATATTAGAGACTTTTTGAAGGATAGAAGTGAGCATACCTGTACTAGACGCAATCAAGTAATTTTCTAACCTGTTAGGAAAAGGTGGAGGATTATTCTTAATCATATTGGGACTTTTGAAGTTTACCTTTATGCTAAATAAGGGATTTCCTTCAATTCCTAACTCCATCTTAATCTCATCTTTATTGGCCATCCTTTATGGGGTCCTCTTAGGAACCTCAAGCTCTTTTCCACTCTTTAGGGTTATTGTGCTAATGTTCTTTGGATTCACCTTGGTTTAGATGACCTTTTACTTTATGATTCTAGGAGGTTGATAGCCACCACCATCTAACCCACCTAGCTTCCATGCTCTTGATGCTAGACTTTATATCTTGCTGGAATTGTTTGACATCAAACTAAAATTGCAAAGTGTTAGTAGCAAGAGACTTAACTAAGTCTTCCAAAGATGTATCTAAGTTGGAAGAAGAGAACTATGGCCTTGCCTTAGTTGGAATTACTGCGCTCCTTATAGCCTATTTGGAAAGTAATTTTACTATCTATTCCCTTCATAACTTAGGTTTGAATGATCCCTTTAACCTGGGTTATAAGTTTGGGAATATGAGTTATACTGGTTGGAGAAATTCTCCCCCTATAGCATTGATATATTCCATACTTCCCTCTTGTAAAATTGGACACCATTTGTTGGATGGTTCTCATTTTAACATATACCATATTTCTTTATGCGTGCTTATCTAACATCAATTTTTATAACAAAAGATTTTAGCTCATCTAAACGATGTTCAATGGATTAAGTACTTACCTTGTTTACGTGATGAACATTGTTGCAGTTGCCAATTGTTGCGTGCTCACGACCATGCACTCAATTAAAGTTCTAGCCTCTATGGAAGTCTTTTCACATAGTGCCTCACTACTTATTCCATCGACCAAACTCCTTTTGATAGGTATGTAGAAGTATTAGATGAGGATTTGTTCTAATATATTGTGGTGAGTACAGTTGGCATACAACTTCTTGAAACACTCCCAATATTCGTAATGAGACTCTCTGTTATGTTGATTTATCCTGCTTATCTCTTTTCTTATGCTAACTATCTTCGATGCTGGAAAATATTTCTCTAAAAAGAGCATCTTCTTTTTAATCCAAGTGTTAACAATCCCTATAGGCAAATCAAATAGCTAGTCCTTTGCTACATCCTTCAATAAGAATGGAAAGCCCTAAACATGATATGCTTGTCTGTGACCCTTTGAGGTTTCATACTCAGACATCCGTATCAAGTTCCTTAAGATGCTTGTGTGCATCCTTACCTATAAGTCCACAAAAGTTAGGCAAAAGATGGATTAAGCCAAACTTAAGTTCAAAAGTGACATATTCAACAAAATTAGGAAAAGTAATGCACAATGGTCTTTGAGTTAATTATGGTGCAACCAACTCCCTTAATTTTCTTGGACTGGCCATTGTTTCTTCAAATCTAAGCTCTTGTTGTACTTTTAAAGTTGTTATAGTTTCCCTTCATAACCTTCGTAGTATCCTTCAATCTCCAGGTCAAATTGTACATGTCCTCAATGAGATCTTGTTACTACCATACACCATACTAATAAAGTTGAAAAGATCAAGAAATATCCAAAAAATTCATTATAAACAAATATATATATACAAAACCCTAATTGAATTCAAAAGAAAAAAATAAAGCACTTCACTACCTAGCAATGACGCCAAAATTCTTGATACTTGTTGAACACACCAAAAAAATAAAACCTAACTCTACATACTAAATTTGAACACACCAAAAAATAAAGCCTAACTTTGTATACTAAATTCGAAGTTATGGTGAGTAAGGATAGTATCCACAGGGAGGTAAGTGTAGCTTTTGTAATGAAAGAATCAGTATTTAGGATATGAGGGGTTCTAGTTAGAATCGATAAACAAAATGAAGTAAAATTGCACTAATGAAAGTAATTCAAATTAAATGATATAAAATTGAGAAGATTGATGAATGAGTAGGAATCTAGTTCTCAGTTCAATCTCATCCTATACACAAATAAGCATACTTAATAATCTTGTTGTTCTTATACCTCTCTTAAAAACTATTAATTGTAGGTTAACAATAAGCTTTGTTAACCTTGGTTTTCACTTAGGTTGTGTTTAATCAAAATAAATTCTTGAATTAAAACTAGATACCAAACATCTTAGAATAAACTCTCTAGATTTAATAGGAAAGTTGCATTAAGAACTAGGAAAATAGATTAATCTAGGCAGCAACCACACAAGCTTGAGTCATTCAATGTATGCTATGTTATCCCCAATGATTCACCATCACTAGTTTGCCATAAATAAATCAAAGATACAACTATTATGTATTGTATTCTAGATTTTGGCAATAGGTTCATAAATAAAAGATCTATTGAAAGATTTTAAATCATTATTATATGAACATCCAAAATAATAAGCATAGAATAACATAAGCAATTTCTAAAGAGTGAATTAACAACACAAGATAAAGAGATGCCCATATGTGTTCTTTAGCTTCAATTTCCCTTTCAAACCAGAAGGAAGAAGGCTAGCTCTTTGTAAATCTCAAGAGGTAGGTATTTTACCCACTTTTGTGCTTCTAAAACGATTCATACCTTCTTTGTCCACTTGAGTGTCTATTTATAATAGAGTTCTGGGAGATACACGTTTGGATACATGGTTGTGTACACAACCATATATATCTAAATCTCCCTAATTCATGTTTCTACACGTTTCATATGAGATACACGTCCTGATACACGACAATATATCTCACTTACAAGGTCGTGTAAGTTACAAGGGTTTGCTGTAACTTCTTTTTTTTTTCATTTTCTTGTTCCTTCTTCACCCTAATTCATCTCCTTTTTAATCCACAAAGGCAAATAAGCACTATAAGAAAAATGGACTTTCGCGATAGAAATTATCTACGGAATGTGAAGGTTTTCCATCGGCAAGCTACGTTAGCGATGGAATTTACCAATCCAATGAGTCGTCGGAGAAACGGTCGTAGGTAATAATTAGTGACAGAGTTCAAATTTTTCGTTGCTAAGTTACCAACGAATATTTTATATTCCATCGCTATATTTAGCGCTAATAATTTTTGTGTTATTAGTAAATTTAGCAATAGAAGGTTTGTCTCGATCGATAAATGTAGCATGACTAATGTTACTGAAGGATCTTAGTTGTTCGTCAATAAATTCAACGCATTTTACCGACAGATTTTGATGGTCCGTCAGTAAGTTCACTGCATTTTACCGATGGATTTTGTTTTTCCATCGATAAATTTACTAATATTGTTTTTAATATTTTCCATGCATTTAATTTTATTTGATAATCTTATGATTGATGTATAATTTATACAGTTATTAGTTATCTGTTGATAATATCTTGATTTGTTTCTAAATTTAATTTGTTAAAACAGAAAGTTGATTGATGATATAAAGTAAAAATTATCTTAATTGATAATAAAAATTTTATTATCTACGATAATCAGTATTTAATTTATACAAAATGACTACAACTATGTTATTCATTCGGTGAATGTAGATGCTCGAAATGTTGCAATAAAATGCTGCCATTTCCCTTCAACTCATCCATCTAATTATGAAGCTAGGCTATGTACTCCATCGACTATTGCAACTAAGTTTCCAGTGCCTGTACTGTGCTCCGAAGCTTATGAGCTTCATTGGATGCGGACCGCCTACCAGGTACTATTGTACTAAATGTGGAGAATTGCGAATAACATGTGTTTGCAAATGAACCTAAGCCGAAGATCCTTCCACAACAGTCCCTACACCCACTGCATAAAGAAATGTTTGACTCTTATCGACATCTTCAGACTGCTGAGACTGTCGTTAAATGCTTTCTTTTATTTGGTCCTATCAGAAGGCAATGTTTATGTTAATAAGTGACAATTATTAAGCATTAATATTAAAGCTTAAATTTCACATACATTTAATTCTCTACATCTAGTGTTGACGAAGGTCACACCATCATGCTTCTTAGTGTGAGTGTACAAAAAGAGCTACCAGGGTATAGGCTTCCTGACCATAGACTTTTCCTGCATCAAAATAAAATGTTACAATTTACAAAAATTTCAACAGCTATCTTTATGATATTTACCCCTTGTTGGACAAGAAATTTAACTCAACATCACAGCCATATATAGAACAAGACATTTATAACATTATCATTCTTATATCATTCTCCATAATACACATATTTTCATTCCAAAATTCACACATCAAAGTAAAAAAACAGAATATAAGTATAAAATGTGTACAGATACTTACAAGTCTCTCTGTATACTCATGGTGGGAAATAGATCCTCCAGTGTGTATAGGAAAACTCTTTCCCCCCGGTCCTCCAATTTTGTTTGTAGAATTACATTCTGAAATGGACATTACTTTGGGTGATGTCCAATACTGTTGCCAAGGACTCTATATTTCTTCAGAAATATAAGGAGGTTGTACGTTAGTCTTGTTTATCACACCAATAAAGTCTCTATAATGTATACGAGCTCGTCTCTCCCATACTTTATAAATTATCACCTCAAATTTAGAATCCTAAAAAAGTTCTTTCTGAAAAAAAGAAAAAACATACGATAAGTACTTATAACCTACAATATTTATCCAATTAATATATAAAAATCAATTACAAATAATATATTTTTTGTACTTAAAACTCCTGATAATAAAAATACTTTATCACCTAAGAAATATTCTTCCATATATAAGCCCAAAGATCAATCTTCTCCTTGAACTTAGATGTCATGTTAGCATGGTCCAGATAGAATCAACCTAATATAAAAACAATTTTATATCTTTTTTAAATTTAAACCTATAACTTAAATATAAACATATGGTGTTTCATGTGTTTTCACTTACAGATTATTGACAATTATGATGTAAGTTCTTCCATCAACTCCCTTAGCACCAAGTTGGAGGCCACCTCCTTCATTCACAATGTTTACCCTTGATATCTTTATCGGTATAGGGTGATGGATGGTTTAAAGCTGTTGGATGGTGTAGCAACAGGTACGAAAGTTGATGCCTCATCTGTATGTGTAGTAGCTAGAGGTACAACTTCTGATTCTGTCGCAGCTGCAGAATGTGATGCTTTACCTAGAAAGTAACTGACTCCAAATTGTGGTATGAACCTTGGTCACATCATATCTTGTTTTCTCTTTGGTGGCATATTTTAACTGAAAATTCATATTTTATTGAGTATTCTAGAAATATAACAATTTCAATTCGATATATAACAATATATTGTTGATTTAATAATTGATTTATTGAATATAATATTCTATTACAAACACAAATTAATCGCTATCAGCACTTAATTGCAAATTAAAATCATTATTATCTTCTTTTTCTGATGAATTAGAATCAAACTAAGGCTCCTCTTCAGATCTCTTGCCCTCCTCATCCTCTCCAGATGAAATTTCAACATATTCATTATTTGGATTATTCAAAGGTTCATTCTTGTCATATATAACAGATGCATTTATTTCATAAACATCTTCCTGAATGCTTCACTTTCAATTCTTTGTTCTCTTTTTCTATGTGATTCAAAAACACCTCTAGGTTTAATTTTGCAAACAGCCAACTAATCTGACTTATCTTGTCGTAAGTTGGAAAAAGGGACATAATACACCTAGATCACTTACATCACCAACATCAAAGGTTCAAATTGTCTAAATCTTCTTCGTGGGTTGATTTCAACTAGATTGTATCAGCTATGCACTTTTGAACCAACATTAGGAGTTGGATCAAACCAGTCACACTTAAATATCACACTATACTTTATTGACAATGTAGGATACTCAATTTCAAGTATCTCAATAATTTTACCATAGTAATCCATCATTTCTCCATGTATGCAAACCCTACTATTTATTGTTGCCATGCTATGACCATGATATTCTATATGACATTTGTATCTATTAACGAAATACATCAGATACGATTTAACAGTTTGCAAAGGTCCTTTGTAAGATCACATATGAATATGTTCTTTATTGGATTTTCTAAGGCCTACACAAAGAAATTATCATATTAAATAGTATAATTTCATTTTAACACTTTAATATTATAATTCAATCATTTCAATAATTGTAAGTGAAAACTTACATATTTCTCGAACCATCGAGAAAAGTGTCTTCTGACTTCTTTATTGATATCATTCTATTTTTTCTCGAGTGTCTTCTAACTTCTTTATTGATATCATTCTATTTTTTCTCGGGCATTAGCTCACGTAACTGCTCCTCATATAATCTAAAAATATTATTATGTATTTCAATTGTGAATAACACTAAATTTCAAAACCCAAATAATCAATTTTAACTTACTGCGTGAAAGGTTGAACCTCTTGACAATTCAATAAAATGTAACCATAGGCAACCTCTATTTCTTCCTCTGTTAACATTCTTCTTATTGAGCGTCTATATATTCATCTAGGATATGTGAAAATAGATAAGTCACTATTAGCATCACCTGTTCCTACCCCATCGTCATTACGAGGGACTTTTCTTTCCCTTGTGTGCACATGCGGCTCAAAATAATTTGAACAAAATGTACTTGCTTCCTTTACTAAATAAGCATTGAATATCAAACCTTCAAATCTAGCCTTGTTTTTGATATTTTTTTTCAACTGATGCAAATACCTACATTAGCGAATAGGGTTATTACAATTCCATTATTAAAATATGTTATTATTTCAATTTAAATATTTATTATAATTACCTCTCAAACAGATACATCCATCGATATTGAACTAGACTAGCAAGTTTATCCTTGTGTACTAAATGCACAGGAAGATGCTCCATATAGTCAAAGAAGCTTGGAGGGAAAATCTCTTCTAATTTGAACAAAATTACTAGAATTTCCCTTTATAGTTTTTTCATTTTAACCAACTTTATATCAAATGATGTTAAGTTTTTGAAAAACAAACTTAATCCTATTATAACTTCCCAAGCCTTATTTGGTAGCAACTCCCAATATGCAATTGGAATTAGGATTTGCATAAACACATGACTTTTCATCCCATATAATTTGTACTTCCTCATGTCTACACACCTTTCCAAGTTTGATACATAACCATTAGGAAACTTTAGATTTTTCAATCATTCACACAGTATTTCCTTTTGTTTTTTGTCCAAACCATAACATGCTTTTAGATATTTACCGATGCGAAGATTTTATCTAACTCATTCTTTTTACAAAAGGATTTCAAATCAACTTGTGATTTTGCATTATCTTTTGTCTTCCCTTCAATGTTTATTATGGTATTGAACAAATTGTCAAAAATATTTTTTTCAATATACATCACTTCTAAATTATGACGTATCAAATTATTTTTCCAATATGGAAAATCCCAAAAGATGCTTCTTTTTCTCCAACCAAAATTTTTCCTATTGCTTGTATTAACTTCATCAACTTCAAGTTTTGTAACTTTCAGCAACCCTAATTTATCAATCTCTTACAATATCTCTTCACCAGCTTTTTAAGGGGGAGGAGGTGTTTGTACCATCCTATTCTTAATGAACTTTTGTTTATTGCATCTAAATAGAAGATTTGGAGGAAGAAATTTCCTGTGGTTATAAAACCAATATATTTTGCTCCCGTTTGGAAGATAAAACACATCAAAATCATTGTCACAATAAGGACGAGTCCATTTCCCTATTGTGCTCCATCCAGACAACATAACATATGCCAAAAAATTAGTAATAGTCTACATCAAAGCGACTCTCAATACAAAATTTTATTTCAAAGACACATTATATGTCTCTACACCATATTCCAAAGATGATGCAATTCAAATACCAATGGTTGTAAGAATACATCAATTTTATACTTTGGATTTATAGGCCTTGGCACAATCACTGTCAAGAACATATATACCTCATTCATACATATCCATGGAGGCAAATTATAAGGAATAATTATAATTGGCCATAATGAATATTGAAGGCAGGATTGACCAAAAGGTTGGAACCCATCAGTTGACAATCCTAACCTAACATTTTGACTTTCAACTGCAAACTCATAATGGATGTTATTGAAATATTTCCATGCCAGTGCATCTGATGGATGACTCATTATTCCATCTTCTTGTTCATGTTCATTATACTATCACATGTGAGATGCAGTACCATCAGAAACATATAGTCTTTGAATTCTTGGAGTTAGCGGGAAATAATACATCTGCTTCCAGGATACTAATTTCTATTTTATAAAATGCTTTCTAAGCTTAAACCTAGATTGACCACAAAATTTGCACTCTTATAATTCCATATTATCTTTGCAATACAACATACATCCTAATTTGCAACAATTAAATTTTTCAATAGGAAAACCAAGACCCCTAATAAGTTTCTTCATATTGTAAAAACTATCAACCATTGTATGATCAGGAGGCAATGATTCATTATACCATCCAAAAATTTTTTCAAAACTACGATCAAAAAATGTCCTTCAGGCTTTATGTTCAATATTCGAGCAATTGAAGACAATTGAGTCATTGTCTCTCAATTTGGCCATAATTCTTGATCAGTTGAGTATGGTA
The DNA here is from genome assembly GCA_027568935.1 of Erythroxylum urbanii. Taxonomy (NCBI): domain Eukaryota; kingdom Viridiplantae; phylum Streptophyta; class Magnoliopsida; order Malpighiales; family Erythroxylaceae; genus Erythroxylum; species Erythroxylum urbanii. Next base: position 23,226,184 of record JAOQML010000005.1, read on the forward strand.
AGTCAAAAAATTGTTTTGCATGTGGGTTTGGTTCTTCTTCAAGATTTTCCATATTTTCCTGAAAGGTATAATCAACTACATCATAAACCATTTACATGTAAAGATTTTCAGTTGCACCCACATTATTTGTTCTAAATCCAATCCCCCCTTCAAACTCATCCATATTTACTAACGAGTTTACTTCATTACCCCTTGAGGTGCTACAAATCAATGGTTCCCCATGTCGTGTCCACTCAAAATAATTTAGAACAATCCCTTTTCTCAGCAAACGGACATTCACTTCATCAATAGAAAGGAAACGAATATGTTTGTACTTTTTACATGGACACCCAATCTTTGAGCCATCCATATATTCAAGTTGAGAACATGCATAATGAATAAAAACTTTAACTCCCTTAACAAACTTAGGAATAATGAAACCATCAGGTGTTAATTGTTTATACATCTAAGATCTAGCAACATTACTCATTTCTACATAACTGTTAATTTAAAAAAATAATTTCATAGTTAGTATCCTTCATGTCCCCTTAGTTTACAGAACATTTAAACTTTACTAAACATCCCCTAAGTATTAATCAATTGAATTAATCAAACACAATTGATTTCAATACTATGATACATGACATTGTTTACATCTGTGAATCAAGAAAGCAAGTTCTCGTTGTAACTCTTAAGCTAGTGAAATTTTTTACCGATAAGCCTCACGAGAGCTGCATCACAGGTTTCTAGCCTATATATCATCCTAGGGGTTTATTATGCAAAGAACTGTCTTGTTTATTAAATCTATGAATTTCTTGTATTAATACTAAGTTTGAATTAATCACATTAAAGTTAAAGTATTTATGTTTAAATTAATCACCTATAATTGATTTCAATACTATGGTACATGGCATTATTTACACATATGAACTAAGAAAGTAAGTTCTCGCTGTGCCTCCGAGGCTCATAGAATTTTTTATCGATAAGCTTCAAGGGAGCTGCATCATAGGTTTCTAGCCTATATACCGTCCTAGGGTTTTATTATATAAAGAACTTTCATAGCTATTAAACCTGTGAATTTCTTATGTTAATACTAAGTTTGAATTAATCACATTAAAGTTGAAGTATTTAGTTTTGAATTACCTACAATTGATTTCAATATTATGATATGTGGCATTGTTTACACCTGTGAATTAAGAAAGCTAGTTCTCACTGTGACTCCCAGGCTCGTGAAATTTTCACCGATAAGCCTCACGAGAGCTGCATCATGAATTTCTAGTCTATATATCATCCTAAGGGTTTATTATACAAAGAACTGTCATGTCTATTAAACATATGAATTTCTTGTGTTAATACTAAGTTTGAATTAATCACATTGAAGTTGAAGTATTTATGTTTGAATTAATTACTTACAATTGATTTCAATATTATGGTATGTGGCATTGTTTACACCTGTGAATCAAGAAAGTAAGTTTTCGTTGTGACTCTTAGACTCATGGAATTTTTCACCGATAAGTCTCATAGGAGCTGTATCATGAGTTTCTAGCCTATATATTGTCCTAGGGATTTGTTATGCAAAAAATCGTCATGTCTGTTAAACCTATGAATTTCTTGTGTTAATAATAAGTTTGAATTAATCACATTGAAGTTGAAGTATTTATGTTTGAATTAATCACCTACAATTGATTCAAATACTATGATACGTGGCATTGTTTACAACTATGAATTAAGAAAGCAAGTTCTCGCTGGGACTCCTAGGCTCGTGGAAGTTTTCACTAATAAGTCTCACGGGAGCTGCATCATAAGTTTTCAACCTATATATTATCCTAGGGGTTTATTATGCCTCAAATCATCCATAAAATCCCAAACTCATTTCATATATAGTAAATACTTATGTAATCATACATCTACTCATCAATGATTCAAATAACACCCAAACATAAATACTTAGACTATTAAAGAAGAACATAAAATCTCATTAATGATTATAAGACTATTATAAACAACAAAACAAAATCAAGACCTCCTTTGCATTCACACAAAACCCAAACACATCATAATCGTATTATTAATGCAACATATATGGTAGACATTAGTTAGACGACTTACCTGGATGGACGGGCAACTACAGACTATAAAGAAGAAGGATGAGCGATGCTCTTCAACACAAAATAGGGCATGTGAAAAGGAATATTTTGTATTTAATGTAATACACTTGTTTAATAGTTTTGTTATATATTTAATATATTAATGTAAGCAAATCAAAAAATAAAAAGTTTTGATATATAATGCAATACAGAGAAAATCTGTTATTTAATCTAAAACACAAACATATGATGCTAATTAGTTAATTGGTAGGAATGCACCACTGTTTGAAAAGGACTACAATCGACATAAAAATGTTTTATTACAATGAATTAATTAATTAATTATATTTCTAAATAGGTAAAGAACTATATTAAAATGTTTTATTACAATGAATAAATTAAAAGATTAAGTAAAGCTACAGACTATATGTGGCTTATCTTAAGCACGTATTTTTCATCAAGTCCTGCTTACTGTGTCTTTAAATTTTATTTGTAGCTTATTCAGCTCGCACACAATCGGTCATTGTCATATTTTTCTATCAACTATTAGATGATTAAGATAGCTCCCCTCTCAAATTGCCATACTCCTCAATTATTCCTAAGTGGATTTCTGCAAGTATTTCATGTTCTCTTCTTGGATTTGTATTGGGAGTCTTCTTTAATCGTTCAAGGATGGCAACTTTAAGGATGATGTTTTGAAGCAAATGAGTTTCTATTTCTTTCTTTAATTGGTGCTAGATTAATTGCAACCTTAAAACTCCTTTTTTCTTAAATAATTATACTAAGCCATCTAAACGAATACTATACAAATATAATAAAATTTACACGTAATTAAATGATCAAATCTTATTCCATAAAATCATTTCATTCTTTGATTACTCTAAAATTCCAAATGCAACTGGTATCTGATAACGAATAAACTAACCAACTTATCTGCTCTGAAAAAATTTTAAGACTAAATAACAATATAAAACTCTACTTATAGCAAGAAACAAAAAAATCCAAGTGAATTAGAAATACTTGTAAACTATTTATATTATGTGATTTGCATGTAACAGCTCGTTTACATCTAAATCCAGAGTTTTAAAAGAAAACATAATTGATTGGATTAAAAATTAAAAAGAAAAGGCCTTAAGAAATTTACAACTTCCAAAAAATTATGTTATAACCCTCTTCCTCCAACGTAACTCCACCTACCACATAGAGCTTTTGATATATTTTTAGAAACATTAGAACATTTAACCCTAGCATGTGATTTATTAAATTTTGGAGGCTTTTTAAAGAAAAAATATGAGTAAAAACATAATTCTTGGTTAAACATAGTTTAGCCTATTCTTGTGAACCAACATGATGTGCATGAGGAATGCACATATTTTTAAATTTTGTCATAATATAATGTTAAATTACTTTGTTTTTCGTAATTTTAAGAAAATTTTGTATGTTTCAAGTCTATTTATTTACTTATATCCTTTTAGGTAATTATGCAAATTGGGACTTACAACTATGTTATTTGAGAATTGAGGCCATTCTAAGTAATAAAATAAAGAAATTCACAATTCTTGGATGAACATAATTTGGCCCACACTTATGTGCTAGTCTATGCACTAGAAGAACTAATTCAATAAGTGAAATGGTCAAAGTAATGACCCTGTAAGAGACCATGTGTAAGTTAAAGGAAAAATATGAAGATCTATAATTAAAAGGCATGATCATGCTAGGTTGTGTATTAATCTCAAAGAAATAGAAAATACATGGCTTCAAAATATGATCTTGTTAAAGGCCATGTCAATTACCCGAAAGAAATACTAATGCCTATAGTGTAGGTTATGTTCGTTCCTTAGATAATGTCTTAGGAGGATTAAAATGTATTTAAGGGGGAAAAAACCTTAATTTAGCCTTCTTTTTAAAGAAAAAACATCTTAGAAACATCCTTTCTGTCCAAAAAGCAAAGGTTACATCAAAAGGCTTCTCCAATCCTTGAGCAATCAATTTTAAACTCTTTTTTAGTAGAAAATCAAGATCTAGACATCATCTCAATGAAGAAAGTTGTCATCAGGATTAGAGACAAAACATTAAAGGAAAAAGATAATGCGAATCTTAAAAATTAGGCACGTACTGAATTATATTATTAAACGCATCATGGCACAAGCCCATATCCCATATTGTGTTTGTGAATTTTTTCAATTGGATCCATGGATGGTGACACATTCATGCCCCTAGTTGTGAGTATAGAAAATTTTTCCAAGAAGCTCTAGGTTGGGTTACATTTGTTTCCCAAACTATTTCTTAAATATTCCATTAGGCCAAAAGTGCATTTTAAACCTCAACATTTACAACAGAATACAACTTGAAATATAACGTTTCAAAGTGTTCAAATTAAACTACAATATTTTTCAAAATATTAAAAAAAACTCGAACGAATTGAAAATTTAACGAGGTTATCTCCTCGTGAATGAAATAATCCACTACCATGTAATTAATTTTTTTTAATTAATCAAAAAATAGATCCCATTATCACATAGTAGTGGTACCTACTTCTATAGATTTTTTACTATAAGTCCCACTTGTCACATCATAATAAGACCCACTTTTATAGATTTTTGATTGTGTCCCACTTGTCATGTGGCAATGGGGCCCATTTTTGGTTCAATAAAATAAAAAAATAATGTCACACCAACATTGACGTGGCATTTAATTAACAAGGAGTTAACCCTATTAAGTTTTTCATCTACTTCAGATCTGTTTTAAATATTTTGAAAACGTTTGGGGTTCGATTTGAACACTTCAAAAATTTAAGGTTCCTTTTGTATTTTGTTACAAACGTTAAGGTCTAAAATGGACTTTCAACCTATTCCATTATCATATCTATCTATAATATACACCAAGGTCATGTGACAAATTTGTTAGTGGATCATAACTTAGGTAAAGATAGTTGAACGAGTGCTCGAGGGAGACATATGTGATCGTCCTAGTACTAATGTGAAACCTCTGATGGGATTTCACTTAGCTTAGTGCATTGATTAGGGTGCTAGCAAACATAGAGATATAAATTAACTAACTAGATAGTAGATATCTATAGCTCAAGAAAGTGCAATTTTAATATCTACAAAATCATGTCATTCCAAAGAATATATCCAATTATGGTTAATTGAATCATGAATTCAAAAGTACTAATGGAGAAAGTACTCATCTAAATATATTTTGTTTGATTGCATTTTCTTTTGGTTAATTGTCTTATCATTTTTTTCTTGGCTATTGCCAAAGTTAGTTTAGTTTTAATTTAATTTTATATTTCATTATTCAAAAACCTATGAAAATTAATCTCTTTATTTATAATTCTTACGGTAGTTAATAGTGCTAGGCTTTCCAATCCATATTACCTCTTTATGGGATTCAATTCCCACTTACCATTATATTGCTTACATATAATAGATACACCTACCTATTTAGCGAGTGATATATTTATAATAAGGAAAAATTAGGTGGCTTTGGCATATAAAAGTACCTATCATGAAAACACTCACCTTCGTACATAATATAAACTAAGTACAAATAAAGCACAACCTAAAACACAGTCTAAAAAGAGACCATATGGCAGGAAGAAAATTTGAAGAGTGATTCGACTTGAGTCAAAGTCACGTCTTATGGATCATGTGTAACTAATAAAAGAAACAAAGAGATCTACGACCTAAGACATGAGCATGCCAAAGCCAGTGTCTCGTATTGATAACAAATAGAGAGATCCACGGTCTAGGCCATGATTTTATCCTAGATTGTGTCTAAAGTAGATAAGTATATTTAGAATTTGAAAAGCCTATTTTTTTGAGGACTTTTAGAGACTTCACATGTCTAACTCTTTTTTGTCTCCAAAATTTAAGGTTAGCATTAGGAGGTTTACCAACCCTCAAGAGTTAAATTTTGAAGTCATTTTATTAGAGAAACAACAAGATCTAAATTCTTCTCGACGGATTAAGATGTCAACAAAACTTAGATCTTCATCTAAGATTATTTCTATCATGATTCTTTTTGGTTTTGCTTATTGTTTTCATTAAATTGAATATATTTTGTGGCTAAATATTTTCTATGTTTAGATATGGAAACCTTAGTAATTATCTTTGTATAGATTGATTGGATTTGATTTATAGAATGAGATTTATCTTTGTGAAATACCTTTAATTGTTCTTAATATGAATTTATTCATAATGGCGTCTAGAGATTTAAATTTACTTGTGAATAAATCGAGAGAATTTGTTTATGAGTGGACCATGACTTAGATATTATGAATTAAAAGTGATAAAGATAGACCTACATGATATTTATATAGTTTTATGGTCAAACTTAATTTAATTAAATTTCATATAACTTAATGTAATAAAAATGGTGCTATCGGGTAAAGGTACAAGTTAACTAATTAAAGAATATGTGATTGTAACATGAGAAAATGTAATTTTACAATCTACAAAAAATATCAATTTAGATAATAAATCCTTTTTAAGTTAAGTGAATCGTGATACAAAAAATAATGTCAAGAAAAATATTTTTCTAAGTACTAATTCTCTTTGATTTCTCTAGTTAATTGCTTATTTATTTTTAATTCTCTTAGCTATTATTTAATTTTATTTTATTATCGAGAAAAACTCAAGCAAATAATTATCTTGACTCATTCTTAAAACTAGTAGTGGTAAAATAATTTAGATCTATATAACTTTTTCGTGGGATTGAGTATATAGAAACTACCAACTTGAGCGACTTGATATTGTGATTCAAATTGATGAAAGTTATTGTAATACGATAGCGTTGAACCGAACTATGCCTTAATGTCATGCATATCTATTGTTGAAGTGCTGTGATAACTTGTGCAGGTTTTCTTAAGCCTTTCTAAACAATATATGTTCACTCAATACAAAAAGTGATGTAACTAGGACTCAATTTCACTCCCTTGATGAGACCTTCCGACATCAGAAATGTTCTTTGGAATTCTGAGTTCTAGGAAAATTTCACTAGTCACAAATGCCACAGTTTTTCTCCAATCTGCATCTTCAGGCAGCTCAAGCCTTCTGACATAGCCATGCTCCCACCAATGTCCAGTTCTCCAGTCTTTTGACTTTGACTCATTGGTCTGTTTCCATTTCCCACTTATTTCCACAGTCTTCTCATTTTCTACATACACATGTATTGTTTCTTTCCCAGCTCCTGCTTTCACCAAAGCATCAGACAATGAGAAACAACCACAGCCCTGTAACGATAAAGTTGGCTTCTACTTTCTCTTTCTTACGATTTAGAAGAAGAGGTAAAGGATCATTTGGAGTTACGCCAACTCCCATAAACTACAACAAGGCCTTACCCCTGGGTATTTTTCTTAATCTCTTCTCCCTTCCCGAATTCCTATATATCCTTGTTGGGTTAGACAACAGTTTATGGTTTTGTTGGTTTTCTTGTTCAGAATGATAAATTACAACAGTCACCAAATAATAAATGAAATTTTTAGTACTTTTTATACCCAAATTCAGTTCAGGTTCAAAAAAATCAGTATTAATTTGCAAGTTACTAAGAAGGCAGAACACTTACCTGGTAACTCTGCTTTAAGCACATAAGCTTCGTCTGTCTCAAACCAATCAACAGTAGTCTTGCCAGAGCTTCGAAGATGAGACAACAAGATATCAGACTCAAATTCCCATAATGGAAAAGCATCCGAAGGGTCAAAAAATTTTCCGAACAACGAGGGACTGAATATGGAACCATCACCAAATATCTTGAGCAAAACAGTATTTTCTTGCGAGAAAATTCTCTTGAAAACTTCTTCCGTTAATGAAACACTCCATTTTTGGGGTGTTTGATCTCCTAAATGAACTTCAACCTGCCTACAGCTTGTCATTGAAGGATGGGAAATACAAAATATGGATTTTTTTTTCCCCTGGAGAAAGTTTCAGGTAATAAGCTTCTTATTATAGCTGAGCGAGGAGTAGGAGTCTTTGAGCAATTAATAAGGCAAAGAACAAATTCCTTGAGAATATTTAGGAGGGCTGTAAAGTGAAAAACGAATATTTTTCTACTAGGCATTGTTCAATTATAATTAGGACTTATGCCACGAAGAGGCAGACTATGCATTAATGCCATCTGGCGATCCCAGTGAAGCTTCGCTTTTTCTTATGGGAACATCGGAGGAATAGGGAGCTGATTTAGCCGTTGGATGAGAATCTTCAGTACTTCTCCAGGAAAGGTAAACAAAAAGGGTCTGCCCCCGCCAGCCAAATAATTTGAAGCGAATTATATCACAAAATTAATATCAATAACAAGAGGCTAGTCTTTTTCAAGGTTATGCATAACTCTTTCCTGTATGTAAGATGACTCTGTTTTTTTAAGTCAGGAGGACTTTACGATAATTAATTTTGATAACAATCAAATAATAATAATATTAGAAATAAATAAACTAGTTTGATGAGTGTGTTAAGTGTGCACAGGTACAAAACACAGAAGAAAAATACAGAAGAATTAGAGACACAGAAGAAGCAAAAGACAGAAGAAGTAGAAGACAGAGGAAGTCGATACACAAAAGAAGCAAAAGACAGAAGAAGTAAAAGACAGAAGAATTACAAAACACAGAATAAAAATACAGAAGAAGTGAAACACAGAAGAAGTAGAAGATAGAAGAAATGAAACACAAAAGAAACAAAAACACAGAAGAAGTGAAACACAGAGGAAGCAAAACACAGAAGAAACAAAATATAGAAGAAGTAAAACACAGACGAAGTGAGATACAGAAGAAAACACAGACGAAGTAAAGATACAAAAGAAAACACAGACGAAGTGAAAGACAGAAGAAGCAAAACACAGACGAAGTGAAACACAGAAGAAGTGAAACATAGAAGAAGCAAAAGATAGAAGAAGCAAAACACAGAAGAAGTAAAACACAGAAGAAGTAGAGACACAGAAGAAGTAAAGACACAGAAGAAAACACAGACGATACAAAGCAGAAGATACGCGAGTACGTCGAGCAGTTAGTTAGTTGGAGTTAGTTACAGAACTCAACTAAATAGCATATTTCAAGACTTAAAAAGCAGTTATCAAAACTCAAGAAGCGGTTATCAAGATCCAAAGAAGCAGTTGAAGACTTAGACTATAAATACGAGTCGTAGTCAAAGACTAAATAATTTTTTCGAGAGATCTTTGATTATATAACATTTGAGCGTTCAAGTGTATACTTAAAAATTCTATAGTGCCATACTGGAAGAGCTAAACTACTGTAACAATAACTCACGATATCTTTCTAGTGAGCGAAAGAAAAGGCTGAGAGCCTGGAGAGGCTAAGATAGCTGAAAAAGAATACTTAGTGTACGAGACCTGAAGAGGCTTGAGAAGAAGGAAAGAATACTTGTACATTTGTTGAAGTATAGTGAATACTCAGAAGGAATCTGAGGACTGGACATAACCCACGGTTTGGGGTGAACCAGTATAAAATCACTGTGTCTATCCTCTATCTCTCAACTTAGTATATTTTTTTCTTAAACAAGTATATAGAAGTTATTTGCGATTTACCTCATAACAGTTTTTGTTAGTGATATTCTTTTAACAAGTCAGAGAAGTTCTTATTAAGAAAAATTAAAGTGTTAGTATTTGCAAAAAGAATACACAATCCAACCCCCCTTCTTATGTATCTGATCTCTTATACGTAATTTCTATATTAACGTGTGATTTACTTCAATTGGTATCAGAGCTCGGTTTCCAAGAACCACCTTTACAAAGTGAGGACAAAGATCCATGGTTGAATCACATGTTTTTTTAGCTGAAGATGCCTCCGTCACAAGACCTCCTGCATTCAATGGTGAAGATTATCATTAGTGGAAGGACAAGATGCGACTCTTCATAGAATCCACACACATTGATCTTTGGGATATCATTGAGAATGGACCGTACGTACTAGTAGATGATGAAGGAAATACTATTCCTCATAACAGATGGTCAGCCGATCACAAAGCCAAATTTCAACTAAATTCAAAGGCCAAATTCTTTTTGAGTTGTACTTTAAGCAGAAGTGAGTATGATAAAGTTCATAGATGCGAAACTGTGAAGGAGATGTGGGACACTTTATCCATCGCACATAAAGGCACAAATTAAGTGAAAGAGTCCAAGATCAGTATTCTTGTACATCAGTATGAGCTGTTTAAAATGAAAGAAGATGAGTCTATTGATCATATGTTTGGACGATTTCAAACTATCGTTAATGGACTTAAAGCTCTTGGGAGAATCTACGATAATCAAGACCATGTGCGGAAGATTCTCAAAAGTCTGCCGAAAAGATGAAGACCTAAAGTTACTGCAATACAAGAAGCTAAGGACTTGAGTAAACTAAAGCTAGATGAATTGCTTGGTTCTTTGAAGATACATGAAGTAGAGCTTGATGCTGAAGATAAACCTAAAAGAGACAGATCCGTAGCATTAAAGGCTGGTCAGAAAAATCACAAGATTCAGAGAAATAGAAGTTCTTCGTCAAAGGCATTAAAGATAGAAGAAGTCAAGAATGATGGTACCAGTGAATCTGATCAAGATTCAAGTGAAGATGGTGACGAATTATCTTTCATTTCAAAAAAGATCAGAAAGATGTGGAAAAAGAAAGCAAAAGGGAACAAGAATTTTTCTTTTAAGAAAAATAGCAAAAAAGAAGTCAAGAACGACAAGACCTCTATCATTTGCTACGAGTGTAACAAACCAGGACACTACAAGTCTGAATGTCCGTTGCTTAAAAGAGAACCGAAGAAGAATAAAGGAAACAAAAAGAGTATGATGGCAACTTGGGAAGATTTGGATTTATCCGAATCTAATTCTGACTCAGAAGCATCAGAACAAGCAAATATATGCTTGGTAGCAAAAAAACAAGGTGACGAGGAGGTAACTTCTAACTTTAATGAACTTCAAGATGCATATTTTGAATTGTTAGAAGATTCACATGCTATACTAAAGTAGTATAGATCCCTAAAAAGGAAGTTTTAGGGATATCAATAACAACAGGCCAGTCTTTTTCAAGGTTATGCCTAACTCTTTTCTGTATGTAAGATGACTCGGTTTCAGATCCCGTAGAAGTAGGTTAAAAGAATTTAAAGTTACTTAATCATAATGAAGGCAACAGATGATAATTTACTAAACTAATTCACGTTAAAACATAAAATAATGAATAAAATTTGAGGTGTTGTTTTAAATATCACACCTTTTCTAGTAAGTTACTAGGTGCAATTCTTCCCTGCCTTGTACCACATTATCCTTCTCACCATGGCATCCTTTATTCCTAGGTTGAAACCTTTAAGCCTTACTTTAGGGGATGCTCCCATCACCACTTTTGCTTCTATTTAGGTCACTCCAGAAGCTCAAATTTCTCCTGCTAACCATCCAACTTAGGTCTTAAAAGGTTATTTTCCCCACTACTTGCTTTAGGGCCTCAATTACTATATAAGAAAGGTTTTGTTTTTGCTAGTAGGAAGGCCTAGTCTTAGGTGGTAGGTGATAGCTCTTCTAGCTCCAAACTTACATTTCATTCTTCAAACCTCAAAGGATGATAAAGGTACCATATCCCTGTCTATTGAGGGGTTACGAGTTGGTGCTTCCAAGTGGATTAGCACACTAGTTGGTTACTTTATAGAAGAAAGGTAGCCTTTTCCTATTGTGAGATCTTTAGCAGAAGCTAACTAAAGTAACTTTGGTCTAGATAAGTTCTTAATTAACCAATAAAAGACTTCTCTTTGTTCTCCTTCACTTTAAAAGCTAATGGCATCAAAATCCTTGAGCAAAACCAATAACATTGCAATGTAAAAGTAATCATCTTACAATTTTGGAAGCCAACCATGTATCTAAACAAAAATAAACTCAAAATAATCCTTATTTGGGCACATTTCCATAATATATCCTTGGAGTATTGGAGCACCATTGGTTTGAGTTATTTGAGTAGCACTGTAGGAAAGCCATTGTGTATGGATGGGAACACTACATCCTTTAGGCAAATTGGATATGCTAAAATATGTATAGAATCTAAATTCTACAAGGAATTCCCTAATATCTTTAAGCTAAAAAGGCTAATTTCATTTGGTAATCTAGAGGAGACTATAATATTGGTCACTTATAAATGGAGGCTAAAGGGAAATTAGAAGTTAAATTGGAAGACTACAAGGAAAATTTTCCTTAAGGAAGGCGATGAGGAGCTAATAAAGGGAAATAAATTTGAACTTATGGATACGCAAATGAGTAGTAAAGTATATGGGATCGTTTAAGTACAAACTAATGATCTATTAGCTGAGGAGACTACTATATTGGTCACTTATGAATGGAGGCCACAGGGAAAATAGAAGTTAAACTAGAAGACTACAGGGAAAATTTTCCTTAAAGGAGGCGACGAGGAGCTAATAAAGGGAAATAAATTTGAACTTATGGATAAGCAAATGGGTAGTAAAGTACATTAGGATCGTTTAAGTACAAACTAATGATCTGTTGGCTGATGAGTAAGCTTTAAATAATAATCCTCTCCTAGAAAATATATTAGATTCACTAGAGACAATTAATGTCATTGAAGAGATAATCAAAAATAACCATCTTAGGGATCAAATAAGTGGGGATATATAGACGAGACAACAAAACTTAGACCAAGCTCTAAAGAATAGCTAAGAACTAAGCCTTATAGGTCATTTGAAGACGTTCCTTCCAAAGAAGCTCATGCAGAAATTACTAACTTAAAAGAGAATTTCAACCCATTTTTTAGGAGGTTAGAAAGGAAAAAAGATAAAGGGACAAATCTCCCTTAACATCCCCTAATGTTAATGGCTTAAATAACCTTAATAATTAGTAAGTTATTTTTATTATCTAAAGATAATAAAGCCATTTATCTTTGGCCTTTTAGAGATAAAAGTCAGGGAGAACAAGTGTAAGAAACTATCGTTTATCCAAAATAGTTAGGTTTTACTCACCAATCATAAACCATAGTTAAAGTAATAAACCATAGTTTCAATAAACATGCCCATCATATTTTTAGTACTTTGAAAACAACTAAAAAGAATATTTGCTTTATTTTTTTGTATGTAGCTAATCTCTCCTTTCAAAGAAGCTCCTAATGGCATGACTTATGTAACTTGTCTGTGGGTATAAATTATCTTTAGGTAATATTTAAAGATTTTACTTGAACTTTCGTTACATCTAAATCTAAGAAAGGTGTGGGATCTAAGGAACCTTCTTACATAAGGAACTTGAAGGTCAATGATCTCAATTATGAAAGAAACCATTTTACTTAGACTAATAAGAAATAAGGAAAATGGTTCCTTAGCCAAAAACTAGAAAAGGCTTTAATCAACCAAAAATGTTAATTGAATTATAAAGAAGTAAGGTTATATTCAATAACCCTTTAACTTTAGGCCACTCTCCAGTGAAAGTCCACAACCTAGAAAAAATTCCTTCTAGCATTACTCCTTTTAGATTCTTTAATGCACAAGAGCCTCTTTAGTAGTAAGAATTTGGACATAAATGAAGTAAAAAGGATTCTTAACTATGCATAAGAAAACCTATAATGTCAACACTAAAATGAAGGAAAATGTAGCTTAGGAGAATTATATCAAAGCTTTGGATGCTTTTCACCCAATTTTGAGATAAAATTCCATAATTCTTTAGTTACAGTAGGTAGAAAAATGCTTAGGTTTCTTCTTCAAAGTAATCCTGACAATGAGGAATACAGACATGGCCTTACTAATGACACTAGGGAGAGAGTTTAGGAATAGAATGATATTAAAGAATTAGTCTTTTAAGTATTTTAAAAATTCCTTAGGATCTAGTTCTAAATGTCACTCTACTATATAAACTCTTTATACTTGTCTTACTAAAATTTTTTATCCTGATTAAGTAAACTATAACATGTCATTATCATAGGATATGCACTTAAAGGTCCTTTGGATGTTCGAGTATATACTTTATGGTAGTGGGATGTTAAATAAACGATCTAATAAGGCTAATAAATGCTTTAGATATGGAAAATGCAATGAAAAGTGTTAACTTCAACTAAGACCTATGTCTAGATGGGCTCAATGCTTATTTCTTCAAGTAACCTTAGGAATAGACATGAAAAAGTGTAGAGAATAGTTATGGAGTTCTTCAGAAATAGTACTTTGTTTAAGGGAATCAAAGAACATACATTTTCTTCATACCAAAGTTGTAAAATCCTAGTTCTCTAAAGGATCTTAAGGTAATTTCCTATTGCAATAATCTTTATATTGTTATATCCAAGATATCCATTTCAAGGCTAAAGGAAGTTTCAGGCTCCTTTATAAGTAAATCTCAAGGGACTTATAATAAAAGAAAGAAACATTAGTGACAACATTTTTCTAGCTCAAGATTTAATCAAAGGTTATTAGAGAAAAGGTTCAAGATAACACTATACTTTGAAAACCTAACTTTAAGAAAGTTTTTGATTTATCTAATTAGAATTTCTTAATTCATTCCCTTAAAGTACTGGGCTTTCTAATGAAATTCAACAACTAGAATAAGTAATGATTGGCAATTGTCTCCTTTAATGTTCTAGTTAATAGACACTAGATATACTGGCTTAAAGGGAGAAGAGGGATTAGACAAAGGAATCCCCTCTCAACCTATCTCTTTTCCATTTTTATGGAAGTCCTTTAAAGGCTTAAAGCTTCAATATTGAAAGCAATACATCTTTCAAAAGATATAACAGGTTAAAGGTGTTTAATTTATTCTTTCTTTATAACCTTTTAATGTCTTACAAATAAGATTTCAACTTAATCCCCACTTTCCTCAATTACATCGATCTCTTTTACAAGCTCTCTAGCATTAAACTGAATCTTGATAAAAGTTTGCTCATGATGTCAAAGAATGTAGACCAAATCAGCCATGAAGTGGATTCTTTAATAGGTTTGACAATCATTTAACCTCCTTTTACATATTTAGGAGTTCCAATTACAACTGATATAGTTACTTATAAAGAATGCAAACTTCTCTATGAAATTATCAAGAGAAGGATCAATTAATAGTGTAACAAGAGTTTATCATACGTTAGAAGGCTTCAACTAATCAAATCAATTCTAAACAATCTTTACTTTTATTAAAGAAAGTTAACAAATTTTCTATGGAATGGAGATGCATATAGGAAATCTAAAGCCAAGGTAAGTTGGAATGAAATAAGAAAACGTAAAGATTTGGATTAAGGACCACTTATATTGTAAGCAAAGTTGTTCTTCTTGAAAGAATACGAAGATTAGTCACTGATAAGGAGAACTTATTGGTATAATGGATGCATATGCATCACTTAAGGGAATAAAGGTTTTTGGAGTTGAATCCTAAATTTAGCATTTCATGGATCAACTTAATAGAGATGTTACGTAGGAAAGTAAAAAATATATTCAAAAATTAAGAGCAAAATTGGCTTTGCTTTGACAATTAGAGTGATAAAGGCCTTTTACATCTACTCCTTAGAATCTATCATCTCAGATATATGTTAAAACTCACTGCCAAGATTAAGGAGTAAATAAGTGTAAAAGATTGACATATCAAGTTTTGAGGCTTTAACTATCTATAAAAAGTTTCACTAAGTTGTAATCTAAGACAGGACATGATGGATAAATGATATGTGATAGATACATATATGACCAATTAACAAACAAAACATCCTTTTATTTATTCAAGCGACCACCTCCTATAGTGTACTAGCATATTCTAATCCAGTTCAATAGAAATAACCACAAGGTAGCATTCTTCATATAGCTAGCAATTATGAATAAGCTAAGCACATTTGATAAGGTAAAGACCAATTTAGCCATAACTCCCTAATGCACACTTTGTAGTGATGAAATGAAAATAAAGATCATATCATCTTTTCATTATGCTATTCCAAAGATCTTTAAAAAAGAATTAATCTTGCCTATAAATAGTCCATGTAGAAGATTAATAGGAGAGTATCATAAGTTGGGTTTCTAGTAGAGCTTCCATGCTAGCTAACAATCATATTCTTCTCAAACTAGCCTTACGCACTAGTGTCTATTTATAGGTATAGTTTATACTATGTTTTCCTAGGTATTTAGTGTGTTTTTAGGTGTTTATTAGGCAATTATCGTGTATATAGGTTTAGAATTATGTTATTGTAAGTGTTTGTTTATATTCTAAGTGTTTTTGTGGTTTAGAGCAAGATTTCAATCTTAATTTTATGTTTCATAAGGTGTTTGATGTGCTTGTTAGTGTTGGAAACCAGATAATTGAAGATTAAGGAAGTTAGAAGCTACATAAAAAATGTCACGATCGTGATAGGCATGCATAGAGCTACATGACCTATGTCGTGATCATGCCTCATAGAGCATGATTATGACAGAGAGGATAAACCTAAGGTCATGATAATGACTTCCATGTCACGTTCGTGACAGAGAGTATCCAGGTGCGAATTTTTTCATCTATTTTAAGGTTTAAGTATATTTTTGGAACCGATCAAAGTGGGAAAACCCTAGTTACACCCCCAATACCTAATATACTATTTAAGGATGTGAAACACACCAAAAAATGCATTAGCCAACACCAAAGAGTGGATCAAACATGGGAGATCAAGAAGAATATCTAGGAATTCCAACTTTCAAGAAGAATATCTAGGAATTCCAGCTTTCCAAATCAAAACCTAAATAGAGCTTTTCTTCTTTTCCTTTAGTTCTTTCATTAATCTTGGTGTGTAATTTGAATTTAAAGATGTTAAAAATGTTCATAAATTTCTAAATTTCAAATTAGGATTTACTCTGGAATTATTTTGTGACTTTGATTAGTGTTGATTTCAATACATATTCTGGTATTTCTGATAATTGTGTATGCTTATACATGAAAATAAATCGAAAGAGTGAGTCAAAAGTAATCATAGTTAGATTGTACAATGACAGTTGGCAGTTTAATAGACCTGCAATTATCTAATTAACAATCATTCGAAGAGAGATCTTGTTTGAGAAATTAATCATCTAATAGATAGCTTAAGATCTAATTGAATAAGTTAGGAAAAGTTTTGTAAATTGGGAGGTTACAAATTTGGAATTTTCTAATTCAATTAGGGTTAATTGATAAGATCTTGAGAGAGAGAGTAATTAATATCTTATGAACTCTAGGATCAAACACATAATTGAATCAACAATAGTTAAGAAATCAAAATAAGGTAAGAATAAGTCCCAAGTATTCAATCTTGATCACAATCCTAAATTTATTTGGTAGCTCAATGTTATTAGAATTATTTATTTTTTGTTATTTGTTTCAATTTATGTTATTTATTTTTATTCAATTCACATTCTAAATACCTTGTAAAAAGTCAGGTTCAAATTGTTAACCTTACATAATCCTCATGGGAACGGTAACTTTATATATTATAAGATACGATCCGTATATTTGCAGTGTATTGAAACTTGCTCAACATCTATGAGGTACTAAAAGAAAGGAATCAAAGAATATTCAAGAATAAGAAAATATGAATTAACACATTTGTTAGGATAAAGGAATGCTTCATAATCAAATTTGGGGAATCTAAGATCATGACGAATGTAACTACCAGATGGGGCCTAAGACAGGATTAAGAAGATGACCAATCTAGACTTTGTTAATAGTCATCATATTAAGCCCTAAATGGACTCTAGTCATTACATGCATTTGGAATCAACTGGTCAATCTGTTATTTTAGTAGGAATTGTGAATGGTTACTATTTTCATTTGTTTTTATCTGCTTCCTATTCTTTATTTTTGTTTAAATTGTCAATGCTATAACTAAGTCCATTGCTTATTATTGTATGAATGCTTGTAATAATTCTAGTATGCTTTTTCCCACTTTTAAGAATCAAATTTTCTCTCTACCCAGATTACCTTTTTTGCCCCTCACCCTTTCCACATTAGGAATTCATTTTTCCCACATTCTGCCTTTCTTCTTCCTTCCATCTAGTCTTTTGGATAGATACCTACAAAGGGAGGCTTCTTCCTTACCGACAGGCCTTCTCAGGCCACATTTGGGATATGGACAAGGGTGAACCTGATGGTGCTGCCCTGGGGTAAGCTCTCCTCTCCCATGAGGATTTTCCTACTCTCTGCATAAATGTGCTGAACATTAATAATAGGATAACCCTGAATGGAAACCAAGAGGTTGCAAAGACAAAACTTATAGCAGATAAGTCGCGAGGAGTTTGGAGAACTAACCTCCAAATTCAACACTATAAGGGCCAACTTAAACATTACCAGAATATTACAAAGTATGGTATAGTGACCCCTCTACTCGAACTCCTACAAGCCGGTGCTCGCATATGATCCTCTATATTAGTGGATTTTTTTGTTCAAAACGACTAATCTTTCCCATCGTCCATTAATAGGTTAAGGCTACTTGGGGAAAAAAAGGGTTGGATAAGGTATTGCTTAGAACAGATGGCTCTATCCTCTTTAAGTTTGTGAATGATACCAATCTTATTGACATAGTAGAGCAAGGTCCTTGGAACATAAGGGACTAACCCCTCTTTTTCCGAAAATGGAAGCCTAGGTTAGAGTTGGACCATAGTAAGATTGAAGTGTTTCCAATATGGGTAACTTTCCATGATTTGTCGATGGAGCTATAGACCATAGAAGGATTGAGCTTCATTGTTAGCTCATTAAGAAAGCCTATCATGATGGACACACAAATGACTACTATGCAGAGAATCAAATATGCTAAACTCTGCATTAAAGTTCTAAGGAATGCCTCTTTTCCAGTCAAATTATCTATCCACAGATTAGGCACACAGGGGGAGATGGTCCTAACTGAAATAGAATTGACATACCTTTTAAAGTCAAATAGTTTAATTAAGAAATGGACCCATATAGGTAAAATATTCAAAACTGGTTGGAGTACGAAGTTAATAGAGGGGGAGAAGGTTTTACCTCCAGAGAGCAAGAAGTAGTAGTTGTTGAAGGCATCAATAATGCAGTTCTACTCAATTCATTTATTCAAAGTATGGCAAGGGATGTAAGTGAAAAAGGTTTAGTGGAGTAAGAATTTGCTCAAAATTATCAGCCTCCAAACACTACCACAAAGACTGAAAGACTGGAGATTGATACAAATCCTACTAATCAGGTTGTGCATGTGTATTAGAATCAAGAACCTATAAATGAAGAATATGGGGAGCAGGATCTTGCTAGAGGGAAGATGGAGATTGCTCTACTAAAAATGATCTAACTACTTCTACATCAGATAAATTCATAGTCCAAACCAAGAATGCTAGGAAGAGATCGGATAGGAAGAAAAAGCAAACAACCAACTACAGGTGATTCCCCTTCATCATGTCAATCCTAGTTTGGAATACAAGCAGGTAGGAGATTTCACCTTAGAACTACGAAGAAGCTCTCTAATTTTTTAGTGCAGATGGATTTGGTTGATCACCATTCAACTGATCGGCTGTTTACATAAAGGATGAAACTAGACAGGGTACTGGTCAACTCATTTTGGCTAAATCACTTCTCTAACTTATTTGTACATTTTGGCAAACAATTGATTTCAAACCATTCACTTATGTTGGTTCAAAGAATTACTAAAATCAGGCATATGGGAGCTCCTTTTAGGCTTTTTAATGCCCTCACTAATATGGAAGGCTTCCTAAAATTAGTTTTCACTTTTTAGCAGGTTACAATCCTAGGATATAAGGCATTTCAATTTATGCACAAATTAAAAAAGGTAAATGCAATTATTAAGATTTTTATACAGGATAGAAATCGCAACTTGCACACTTTAAAGAACAAACTTACTCTTGACTAACAATTCTATTATACTTCTCCTTATGAGCCTAGCAATAAATAGATAAAAATGAAATGCATGCAGGAATATCAAGATGCTCATCGATATCACCATTCAACTCTCAAGCAAAAGGCATAGATCAATTGGATGAAGCAAAGGGATTCAAATTCTAAATGTTTTCATTCCTCTATACTAGCTCATCAAAATATCAACAAAATATCTATGCTACTTGATAAAGGGGGGAGAGGACACACTGAACAAAATAACCTATTGGAGGTTATGAGACAATCTTTTATGGATCTTATGGGTACATCTGAAATACGCATGCCTAGTTCTAATATTTGCAGTTTGTTTGAATGTGATCTAGATTAGCAAATTAAAGATGCTTTCATCTCCATAGTCTCAACTCAAGATATAAAACGAATATGATTTAGTCTACACCCTTTAAAATCTCCTGGTCCCAACGATTTTTTTACCTTATTTTTTCAATGCACATGGTAAATTATTTATCGAGGTTATAAAAGAATTCTTTGAATTTGCCAAGCTTCTTTGAGAGCTTATCCATCCTTACCTTTCTCTGATTCCTAAAAGGCACATGCCTAACATCATTGAGTGATTTTAGGTCGATCTCTTGTTGTAACACCATTTATAAGATGATCTTAAAGGTATTAGCAAAGAGACTCAAGCTAGTTTTATTTGCTATTGTCACTACTATACAAGGAGCATTCATACTAAACTGTAAAATTAGTGATCACATTCTGTTAGTTCAAGAACTCATGAAGGATTATAACTCTAGGAAAAAACTTAACAGCTCCATTATAAAGGTAGACTTCTTCAAAGCTTTCAATACAATTAGCTGGGAATTTATTCAACTCTGCCTTAAAGCTACCCACATCCCTCTCAGATTTGTGCAATGGAATATGGCATGTATTCATACTTCCACATTAAGTGTGCTTGTTAATAGTTTTCCATCTAAACCTTTAAAACCAACTAGATAAATATGATAAGGTGATCCCTTATCTCCATACCTGTTTACTTTAGTTATGAAGGGCTTTTCTAAACTATTAACCCGACTCATCACTTCCAATGGGGGATTCAAATTTCATAACAATTGTAAAGAGATCAAACTTACTCACTTTATATATACAGATGAATTGTTACTGCTATGTGTAGCTAATTCATTTTCCATCAATATAATGATGCATGCTCTTTAATCTTTTGCTCAATGGTCTGACCTTAAGTACAATCCAGATAAGAGTAGCTTATAACTCTCTGCGGATGTAAGGAATCTGGAGGAGTTAAAGCAGCTGACGACTATGAACATTGTCTCAAATACTTTATGCTATTTGTGAGTTCTCATTACTACTTCTAAACTCAAATATAGAGACTTCCTTCTTATTATTGGAAGAGTAAAATCGAGGGTCATGGCTTGAAAAAAATTATTTCTTATCTTATACTATCAAGGTAACCCTTATTATTTCGATCCTCAGTAGCCTTCATCTCTATTAGATTGTGCACGTAGCTCTACCCAAGAAAGCTATAAAGGAGTTAGATAGAATTATGAAAAACATTCTATGGAGTGGGACCTCTATCAATTCCAAGCAAGCTAAAATCAAGTGGAGCAATGTCACGATCTCAAAAAGAAAGGGAGGTCTTAGGATCATTTCCATAACACAAATACAGAAGGTCTTGATGTGTAAGAAGCTATGGTGATTGTAAATTAATATTGACGCATTATGGATCCAATGGATCCATAAATATTACTTAAAATCTACTAACTTCTGGCAGCTAGATTATTCTCTGATAGGTTCTGCCATTTTTCAACAGATAATGGTGCAGCGGGAGGCTATCTACTCTTGCATTCAACATCAAATCAGTAATGGTACTAGAACGTGGTTTTATTTCGACAAGTGGCTTGACATAAGCCCTCTTTCCCAAGTTCCTGATCTCTAATAATTATTAAATCGATTGCCACTTAATTATAAAGTGTTAGCCCTAATTACCAGTGGTGCATAGCATGGTGAATTTAGTGGATTTCACACTCTACTGAATTATCCTCCTCAGATAAATGATGTTGTCCATGAAGATGTTAGCTCTTAAAACTTGACTTCGAATGGTCTATTCTTTACATGATCTTGCCATCAGTTTTTCACTGATCACTCGTTGGAGGTTTTGTGGTTTACAATCTTGTGGAAAAATCTATTAGCCCCAAGGCTTCCTTTATAACATAGCTACAATCAAGATTCAACTCCGAACAAAGAGTCAATGGTATAAACATGAAGACACCATATGTTTGCTTTATGACATAGTTGTTAAGAATCGAGACCACCTTTTCTTTCAATGTCAATATTCCAAAGCTATATGGAGTCAAATTTTACACCTGATACCCATTACCAATTGTAGTTACAAATGGAATCACTCACTGAGCTGCGATGTTTGTAATTCAAAAATTGGGAAAACTAATGCTCCTCTATTCAAAGCCATATTCACAATCACAATATACACCATTTGGAAAGAAAGAAATAGTCGTAAAGCTATAGGTAAGAAGGAGGAGAAATACAAGCTTGCAGATTAAATTTTTTATCCTTATCAAAGCTCATCTCTATGCCAAAAATGTGCAGCACTCACTCTCCATAAACATGCAATGAACTTGGTGCTTCTAGTTCCATCTCAACTACTTCAATGAGAATCATGTTTTATATTATATTGGATTATTCCCTACTATCAGGGTTTTCCTATCATTTTGTAGACCGTGGGCGAAATAAAAAAAGGGTCCCGTTAAATCAACAATATACAAACATGTAAACTTAAATTTTACATGTTTGTATGAAACATAAATGACTCACTTTAATACTCAACCAAATATTAAATGATCATGGCATTATCGAATATTATCTTACAAATATCATTAACAACAAAATCGCTAAAAATAGTAACAGTAACAATAAAATAGTAATAGCAGCAATCAGACAACAATATTAGATTGCAAAAAACTAAGAGAATTGCACTAACAAATACAAAGAGGATTATGATTTATGAAAAACAATTTCTCTGTGCATTTGTAGATGCAAAATCATTAATAATATTATCAAGATCAATATTTTCCAATATATCCTTCTCAATACATAACATAGCTAAATCATTCAGCTTTTCTTGTGACATTGATGACCTTAAGTAAGTTTTCAATAATTTTAACTTTGAAAAACTCTCAACTAATGCTACAGTCACAGGTATAGTCAATAGAATTTTATAAGCAATTGAAACATTTGGATAAAAATCTACAGATTTAATAAATTCTAAAATTTTAACTGATGACATTAACTCATTTGGCAGTCATTTGCAACACTTTTAATTCAGAAAAAAAAGATCATCTAAGTCCACATCTGACATATTATTATGAGAAAATTTCATTGTAAAATTAGTGCAACTTAATTCGTTATCATCTAATGACCTCAACTTCTTTAAATCAAATAAGAATCCAAAAATATTATCAAATGTGGTTAATTGTTCAAATCTATTCTTCAATAAAGCAATTGCCATATCCATAACAATTAGAAAGTAATTAACTCTAAAAGAATCCTCAGCTAATTGTATTTCTCCATTATAGTTAATTTCATCAAATTTTCTTTTCCTAATAATACAACATCTAATTCGAAATGTACGCTCTATATTCATCTCAAGTGTAAGACTTTTGGCAATATTCATACTAGAGCTAAACCCTTCATCTCTATATTTCTCAAAAA
>JAOQML010000005.1:23257066-23276499 GCA_027568935.1 Erythroxylum urbanii
ACTTATATTAGTATTGTTCTTTAACTTATAGTGGATCCGTTGATTAATTAATATATAAGATAAAGTTTACGTAATAAATGTATTTTGTAAATAAAATTATAATATAATTATAATTATGAGAGTCATATTATATTTACATATTATCTTTAAATTATTCTTGATTTATTGTTACTCATTTATATGTCGTGTTTATTCTATATAAAACAAGTAGTTGATCTTATATATTAAAGTATGGATATACTTAATTAAACATGAAGTATTTATTAGAGAATAAGATAATTGAAGTGACATAATTATAAAGATCTTGTGTCGAATATTACTTGTATATATAGATTTCTTCATTATGATAGTCGTATAATTAATCCTTAAATTTGATATTACCAAAGTATTTTATAAGACAATTATTATATTTTGATGTTACTTATGAGCTATTATATTTAAAGCAACTCAATTGATAGTATTTAGATATTGTATGAATTATGCAGAGTTAGTTGAATAACTCAATAAATGGTTCATCTTCCTAAAATAATTATGGACTCTATTATATTGTTCTTAATTAATAATGATATAAAGAAACCTCAAGCCAAAGTAAAGTGAGATTTGAAAAGATTGTATTTAAATATCAATTATAAATTAATTACTAATTAGTAAGAACGAACATAAATGAATTTGAATAAAAAAGATACTAATTCTTCTTTATCTCCAATTGAAATATTAGATAAAGAAATGATTAAATTATACACTATAACTATACATAAACAAATTAAGTTAAATCACTTTGATATTTCTTATTTAGGTAATTATGACATATTGTTAGACGTCAATCTTAATATATGATTATAAATTGTTTATTGAATAATTAATTCTTATGAAATAGAATTAGAATTTATAATTATTATCATCATATTATAAATAAAAGAGAAAAACTAATTTAAATTAACTTATATTTAATTTTGAAATTTGAGAAACTTCTCTAGAATTCATTTATTTCTCTCAATGGTGGCCTGTTTAGGTTTTGGCGCTTTTCATGTTACTAGATTGGGTTGTTCAGGACATGAATTAAATATGAGATATTTAATTTATTTAATATTAAATTACAATTATACTTGAGTTATATTTCAATTAGAAGTTTACTTTTAATTTAAAAAGGATGTAAAAACATAAAGTTTTTTTTATAAATAAGAAAAAAGACAATAGGGAGTTAGCACTATTCACTTTTCCTCTCAAAAGTATTTGAATTTTTTCTCTACTTTATAAATACCCTTAGGTCTTGTTTGGTTGGCATAGATTCTTGCTTGAGAAAGTAACCATTTTCCTAAAATTTATATTATCACGTTTGGTTCATATTTTTGAGTAGTTAGGAAAGTAGTAACACTTTACTTGGATTCTAAATCTCATCCCTTGGTATTTAGATTACTTTCCTCAGGAATTTAATCTAAAAAATACACTAGCTAATTCAATCATTCCTTCTCTCTCAACTCTACCACAACTCTTTTATAAAATCCTACGTCCTTTTCAACTGTTCTTATTGTTCTCCCGTTATCAAGACTTTAGATATTTTTACTCAGAAGTTTCAATCGACAATCTTCAGGTTTATATTTTTCCTTCTTACCAATTATTAGAGAATGTAAACTAAAAAAAAAGCCAACTTTGAGGTCACGAGTCTGGCGTTCCTCGGCATCTCCATCAATAGTATTAGTATTATAATCATAAGAACGAGAGGTAGAATCGGATGTTGTTTGTGCATTACTGTTGTTATTGTTATCGGGTACCTTCCTCTCCTGGAAACCGTAACACCCCTCCCTCTCTCTAAAAGTCTGCATTTGATTTGACAATAAGCATTGTTTGGAATGGGGATAACTTAATACTCGGGATTTTCCTTTCTTTTGTCTCGTCTTGTTTTATCTGCTTTTCTCTACATTCAAGACTACAAAATGTTGAATCACCTCTGCAGATTAATTAAGAACCACCATAAAAAAAATAAAAAAATTTGTCAATCAGATTAAGAAAAATAAAACATAAAAAATCAAGAACAAAAAAGAGTTTCTTGAATGTATTTTTATTTTCAATATTAGAAAAAATTTTGATATTTGATTTTAATTTTAAGATTTATCTTTGTACTCGGTTGAGCTTTTTTAGTATTTTTCAATACTATATTTATGATATAACAGTATTATATGATTAGCATATCATAAATGAAAAAAATTAACATTTAAATTAACATTATTTAACGATTTCAATTTTTATTCAGTTTGTAGGGATATAATTGAAACACAAGTGAAAATTAAATTATATTCCATGAAATAATGTTGCTTACCAAATACTATAATAAGAATCTACCCAACTTTCCTATTAGCATTCTTATAAGTATCCAAACATGTGAATATCTTTACTTTCAATATATTTATTTTCCGATAAATCAAATTTCAAATTTGCTTTACTTTCCCGCCAACCAAAGGGGCCTTAAAGGTTAAACATATAAACAGTTTGTAGTTGATAATTCAACAACAACAGCAACGCCTATTATGAATCCCACTAATATGCAAGGATAGTTGACAATTCGAGAACATTTTTTTAGGAATCTAAATCAGGTACACTTTAACTCTTTTTATTTCTAATTCATATGTTTTAAGTTATTCAATTAAAGAGATTTCATAGAAAATCGTAAAATGAATTTTCTATGCTCTCGTGATTTTTTCACGATTGAATTTTTAAAAGTGGTATCAAACTCTCCTTAATTGTTTATATTGACTCATTTGTTTGATTATTATTTATTTTTTAAAAAGTTTGATTATTATTAATTTGATAACTTATTAAGGCTTAAAACATTGTTTTATGGATAGGCGTAATATAAATCACATAATTGATTATGATCATTATTTTATTATTTTTTATAATTAAAAATAAATAAAACAATAACAACAACACTCAGTAGAAATCACACCGAGGCGCGGGGTCTGGAAAGCTCTAGTTCTTTGTTATATGGTTCTTACACCAATTCTTTCTCATCTACCTTTGTCCACCCTTCTTCTTTCTCTTCCTAAACAAAGATTCTAACTCTTCTTCTTCAATTATCTCTTGCCACTCCCTTACTTCCTCTTCTCGGATGGTGTTTCTTCGTCTTCTTCCTTCAGAAGCTCTTCTTGAGAGAGTCACTTCATTCATGAAGCCAACCCTTGTCTTTTCTTCATTTTCCTACATTGATAAGCTCAAATAATATTCTATATTTGCTCAAGATATTCAGGTAAAGAAAATCTTCCTTTGAATTCACAACGGTTAGTTTTCATTTCAACCAAGATTATTGCTTGCTTCATCCTACTATTACGAGTTATGGTGATGACTTTAAACCTTACTCCCAAAGATAAACGACAAACACACTATTAATGTAGAGAAGTTTAAAAAATAATTAAATGAATAAGCTAAAAATACAACAAGATACAATAAAATTAAAATAAAATAAAATAAATATAAAAAATAACGACTAGAGTAATAACATTAAGGTGTTCCTAATATCAATGTCCTCGACAACGGTGTCAAAAACTTGATTGGTTACTTTTATATTAATATGAATTAACCACAAATGCACGGCGTAACTGTAGCTAGCATAGACAAGTATGAGTTGAATCCCACAAAGACAATAAATACTAATAATTATCGTTATCCTATTATCTAGTCTACGAATTGAGTGTTGGTTTTTCAATTTAAAATAATACATAAGAAAATAAAATAAAGTAGGAAACAATAATGAGTAAAGAACAAAGAAATAGCTTAAAAAACAATCAATATCAAGAATTAGTGTCTAAATAATGAACCCCTCCTAAATTCAATAGAAAATTAACCTTTTATTATGGAATTTTTTTATTAACTAATAAACCATGTAAATTCCTATTGTATTATAATAAATTACTTAAGACTACTAACAATTATCCTTAGGTTTTTCAATCGAATTACTCAGGTTAGAGTTTCTAAGAATGATTTACTGATTTTTGAATTCTGCTATTATGCTTGACCCTAATACAAAGGATTTATATCAACCTATCTCTAGGTCTGCAATCAACTCCTTTCAATTATGGTAGTTCTATTCTTGCATAATATTTCTCAATCTCTATGTTATGAGATTAGATTATAAACTAATATTTCGGATCTATTAGAACATATTGAACACATAATTGAATCACATTAGATCAATCAAAGCAATTGCATTAAATAAAAGAGTTAAAATGTATTGTAGCATAAAGTGGGGTTTATTACACCTAGACACTAACAAGGCATTTAATTACACATGATAGGAAACAAAATTAAACATAAACAGGAAAAAAAATAGAAAAAAAGAGTTTATAATTCTAAATCTCCCTTTCTCTTCTATCGAATTTTCTTGCAAGGTAGAGGTTTGATGGTGTAATCTATTGGACCTGTCAATGATTTCTTCGTGTTTTCCACATCTCTGGATTAGTATCTCCCTTTTGAAAGTTCTCCATGTCTAAAATCATCTTTATAATTCTGCTCTCCTAATCTACCTCCGCTCACGTCTTTTTATAGTATTTTTTAAGATTTTTAGGAGATACACGATTTGATACGCAATCGTGTATAACCCAAAATAGAATATTTGTGATTTTGCATAGGCTGAGAGACTTAAACGACCATAGACACGGCCGTGTATCCCTTATTTGCTTCAAAATGATTCGTTTTTATCCGAATTCTTCTCCTTTTTGTCTATGAAGGTAATGATAACCTATAAATGCACTTAGAGCGAATTAAGTACCAAATATACAATAAAATATAAAATATCAAACAAAAATATATCAAATATGATTGTATAAATATGGTCAAACATGCATCTATCAGTTTCACTATTAGGTTTGACCCTGATCTAAATGATTTATGTCATCCTATCTATAGTTTGCATACAACTCCTTTCAATTACGCTATATCTATTCATAAAAAGGATTTCTCAATCTCAATTGCATAAAATCATATATGAAATGATATCCCAAAAATATTAATTCAAGATATAATCAAAACACATAATTAAATCCAATAAATCAATAATCAATTTGCATTAAACAAATAATCAAACCATAAAATCCATCTCAAGGTTTATTACAACTGGGAACTAAACAAATTTAGTTCATAAAAATATAAAACATATTAAAAGACTCAAAATAAGAATTAAAAACAAGATAATTTATTATATATCCCTTTTTTCTAATAAAATCCACTGATACTTTGATATCAATATTCCTCTATTCAGATCTCTATGTCAATCTTTGATTATCTACTGCTCTAAGGTTCAAAAATGTGTTTAAAACTCTAGCTCTCCTTGTTGCCCTTCTTAATTGCATTTTCTGCTTCAAAATTTCAGTCACCCATATACCCATATATGGTGTTTGTGTCCCTCAAAATCACTTCAAAACTTAATAGTCATGCAGAAACACAATTCTAACACCTTACACGAGTAGTGAATATGGTTGTGTCCATCATCAAACAGACATGTCTGACCTCAACAAGGACAAAACAACTTCTTTTAACTCATAGCTAGCTACAGGAACTTACATAGTCTCTCACATAACTGTGTATAAGTCTCACACTGTGGTGTCCTTCACTAGTATGGGCATGTCCTTCCAAAATACCTTTAATTCTTTAGTTTTTTGCCTCGATTTTTCTCGACTTCCACTCTTTTTTATTCTTGAAGACAATTAAGACATAAAAACTGCTACAAAGTAATTAAATAAAAAAATAAAAACTCTCAAATAAATAAACAAAATGCACTAAACGTGGGATTAAAAATATTATCTATTAAGCATTTATCAAGGAGAAAGAATTTGAATGATAATGAATCTTTCTAACCAATAGAGATGAAACTAGTGGCAAATTTTAAGGTTTGACAATATTCATTTATTACTTCATTTTGAAAGTAAAAGAAAGTTGTGAAGCTTAATTTTAAAATTAGCAAAGAATTTTGACAATTCTGTAACTAAAATTCATGAAGGAGCGTAAGAAGAAAATCTTTTTAAAAGTAGATTTTATGTCAAAATATCTAAAATTAGATATGAATTAAACAAAAAGGAAAGAGTTTGGAATTCTTGTCAAGATTCTTAGGTAAAGAGGTAGCATAATCATAAAAAGAAAAAAATAAAATAAAGAATGAATTAAAGTTGTCTCATTATTACTAGAGAAGGAAATTTCAACAATTATGAAGAAAATCTTCTTAGGAAGGAGATATAGAGAGCATTAAACTAAAAACTTATATTTCAGAGAAAAAAATATTAAAGAGGAGTGTTAAAATTGTTTCCATTTCTTGAAATATCACGACTATGAGTCTTACTAAACAAAAGTTCAAAATTCTAAAAGAAATGTTAGGAGTTAAAAAAAAATTCTTGATGAGTGTTAAGTATGTGTGAATTTTCTTATTACTATTTTGTCAAACCAACTTGTGTAATTTTAGCATAAATAAAAGAAGTTATGGTGAATGTTGAATATGTAATGTATAACTTGATAAGGTAATAAACTATTAGGAATAGGTGTGTTATACAGAGAAACATCTTTAGTTTTTGCATTTTACTTAAAATGTTGTAAACTAGTTCATTTTTAAGGAAAGTAATTAGTTTATGAGTAATGTTTCTATTGTTCTTCATCCTTTCCTTTTAATGGCTGCTGAAAGCTAATATCTTTATTACATGTCACATTTGTTCTACCGCAACATCGTCAATCCTCTCTTTGTTTATCTAGTGAAATGTTTTGGTAACTTCCTCTAATAAAAATCTTTTGCCAATTTATATTTTAGACTTAGTATCTATGGCTATACATTCATATGTGGCTTTGCAAGTTACTAATATGTTAACTGTATTGACATTGAGAAGGAACTACTAAATATTTTTTCTCTTTTAAATTCCTCTTCCTTGAGATGCATGAAACTAACTAGTTAAATAAGATAAATTAAGACAAAGCTTTTAAGCACCAAATTAGACTATAGTTTAATGTTTTTGGAAGACATATTTTGTAATTTTTAAGATACGGCTTGTAAGGTGATGAAACCTAAATAACAATTCCATGCCAATCATTCATAGAGCAAACGTGATTGCACCTTGTCTATATTTCATTCCAGAGTCTGTCCTATCCAAGCAGTACAGAACCGTCCCTGAAGATGAGGCCTCTACCACCACTCACAGTATTATGGAGGAGGCTTACATCATCACAAACACTGCCGCTCCTTCCGAGGAAGATGGTCTCGAGATCCTTCAGCTTCATTCCAAGGAGATGAACAAGCACATGCTCAATACTTTCGGGTAAGGTCGGGTCGGATCGGGTCTAAGTAGTGTGTTGGGATGGATGAGGAGGTGTCGAACTCCATTGAAACTAAAGCTTGATCTTTCTTTCTTAGGACTTGTAAGCTTCATGTGGTATGAGTTTCGAGTTCTTTGGTTTTTGATGTTTAATATGATGGGGTTTCTCGACCATTCCAAGTACTACCCTTACCGTTGATTTTATAGGTGCTAAAGCTCAACTGCGAACAAAAGCCCCAACTACAATGTCTTTTCTTCTCCTCTTTAATCCCTTTTCTTTCATTTTTAAATACCAAGTGGCACCTTGGGCTGGTGCGAGATACACCAATATTATATCGTTTTTTTAATTTTTTTTCTCTCTCGCTTTGATAGGATATCTCAATTTTTTGGTCTTGAATCCAAATTTAGGGTTTTTGGGTCAAGTTTTTTCATTTATATCTTCAACCTTTATTGTCATCTTTGATTTAGGGGTATATGATTGGCGTTTTCTTATGACTGAAAAAAGCTAAATTTCTTCCATCTTGCCTTTTTCCTTAGATTTTGTGCTTTTCCATTTTTTTGTTCCATTTTCTTTCATCTGGCATCTTGTTTGCCTATTGTGTTAAAGTGAATGATGATCAACGAAGATTGCTTTTTTGATTTTTGTTCGTGGTATAAAGTTTCAAGCTTTATCTGTGTTTTTTTATATATATGATGAATTGTATGCAAAAACTACAAGGAGTTTTCTCTTCCATTTTTACTATGATACTTTTTATCTTCTGTCCTGTTTGCCCCTTGCTGTCAAGTGAATGATCATTAAACAAGGTTGTTTTTTTGTTTTGTTTTTTATCTGAAGTTTCAAGCTTTATCTGTGTTTTTCTAGTATATTTGATGAATTGTATGTAGAAAATAACAAGCTATCTCTTCTATTTTGCTATGATACTTTTTATCTTGTGTTTTGTCTACCTTTTGCTTTGAAGTGAACGATTATCAAGTAGGGTTGCTTTTTTGATTTGGTTTTGGTCTAGAGTTTCAAGCTTTATCTGTGTTTTTCTAGTATATGTGATGGATTATATGCAGAAACTGACAAAAGCATTCTTTTCCATTTGGCTATAGTACTTTTTATCTTGTGTTCTGTTTATCTCTTACTTTGAAGTGAATGATCATCAAGCAGGGTTGCTTTTTTTATTTGGTTTTGGCCTAGAGTTTCAAGCTTTATCTGTGTCTTTCTAGTATATGTGATGGATTGTATGCAGAAACTGACAAAAGTTTTCTCTTCCATTTGGCTATGATACTTTTTATCTTGTGTCTTGTCGGCCTTTTGATTTGAAGTGAATAATCATTAAGCAAGATTACTTTTTTGTTTTGGTTTTGGTCGAAAATTTCAAGCTTTATCTATGTTCTTTTGGTATATGTGATGATTTTTTTGCAGAAATTGACAAAAGCTTTCTCTTCCACTTTGCTATGATAATTTTTATTTTGTGTTTGTTTTCCCTGCACTCGAATCTTCACCTAAGGTACACGTTCACTCTCTGATTCTCTCTTCCTATTCTCGAGTCCTCAATTTTTGACTCTTCTCTTGCTTCAGTCTGGCTCTTTGCATGTTTAACTAATGGTTTAAGAGCTTGATGACTCTTTTTATGTTTAGCTCTTTCTCTTGAAGTTTCTAGTTTTTTTACCCTTTTTTTCTTTTATCGAAGCTGGTATTATTCTATTTTAAATTATTTATTATTACTTTATTCTAAGATTTTTTAAAGGTATTTAGTTATTTTATTACATCTTTTATGTTTATTTAATTTTTTTTGTAATATCTTCATGTCACATTTGTATATAAGTCTATCAGAAATAGCCTCTATACTAAGTAGGGATAAGGATGCGTACTATCAAACCTCCCCAAATCTCGCATTTGTGCAGGATTCAACTAAGTGTTGATGACAGTGATGATGATGATGATGATGATGATGATGAGTCTACAAAAAATTGTGCAAGTGAATGAAAGATGTTCACTAGATTTTAGAGCCCCTTGACAAAGCTTGCAGAATGGAATGGGAAGAGGATGAGGACTTTTGAGCCTGGAAATGGTTTTAGACTGTTTCTGATCACAAGCCATAGTATAAATGAAATCTTAGGAGAAAATATTTGGTCCAAACTAATTTGCGCTAGGTCACCCTCTAAGATTAACTTCTAGATAGTTCCTTGCATGATTTGGTGGTGTATATTCTAGTAGAACTTGCTAACCAAGTAGGTTTATTTTCTTGGAATTGGTTGAGTTGATAATTAGAAAAATAACTTGTGAAAGTAGGAGCTTCTATATTATTGTAGAGCCAATCTCCATGTCTAATTAGTAACGTGACTTTGGCATTATCAATATAATGTAGTCCAATACTCTAGAAGTTAAACAAGGAGATAAAGAAGACTTAGAGAGCTCCAATTATCATACTAAATCCATATGTTGTTGGAAGTTATGGAAGGGATAAAGTGGATCTAAAGAACTCCAGTTATCGTACGATATCCATATGTTGTCACAGATGTTGTATCTCTAATAACTATTGTTAATAAGAACAAAATAGCATTCTCTTGCCTGATAAATCAAACACACGTAAGAGGAGAGTGATTTGTGAGTGTAAAAATTTTTGCAAACTACTTTCAATTCGGATAAAGACAGGTGCTTGTTAAAAATTAAAAACAATAGTAGCCTATCAGACAATAGTAATCTGCTAAACAACAGGAGCTTGCTAAAGAATAGACTAGTTAAAAATAATTTTAAAATAGAAGGTGCCTATTAAAATAAAAGGAACCTTTAGCAAGTAATAAACTGAAGGAACCTATTTTAGAATTGAAGGAGCCTCTTATTGAAATAAACACAAACACAATATGATACGGAAATATAAAAGTTAAGAGAGAAGAGAAGAAGGACAAAGTTGATTTATATTGGTTCGGCTTACAACCTAATTCTGCGTTCGATCCCCAAGTATCCAACTTGGGTATTTTACTATGAAAATCCAAGTAGTAATTTGACGAGCCTCTCCAAGCTCACAAGTTAATATTTTTCATGATTCTCCAACCTTCTAAACTAGTAATATTTAGCTAGCCTTTACAAGCTCTCAACAAAAATGAAGTTTGCTCGATTTGAGCTATACTGATCTCTCTTAAAAATATTTTGACTTTCTAAAGAACAAGAGATTTTTCAATGATATCACTTTCAAAAGAATTTGTGCTATAGCTGTATTTTGAAAGTTTGATATGTGTTCACAACTCTGATCTATGTAGGCAAAAGCAATTGCTCTTCCTTAAGTAGGCTTTTCTTTTAACTAGCAGTTACTTCACTTACATCCTTAGTCAACAGGATGGATTTAATTCCGAATAATTTCGAAGTCATCTTTGTCAAAAAAATCTTCCAGTAATCACGCAGCTAATATATGACCTTCAAAATAAGTAGGATCCTTTCGGATAAACCGTTTTTAATAAGGTAAGTTCATCAGGAAGGTTCTTACAAGAAGAAAAGCAATTATTCTATAGTTTTATTTTCTTTTAAGAATTATACTGTAGTTTATATATAAGAAAATAAATCCAATTTGAATTTTAAAATATTATAAGGTTATCATCAAAATCGTTAAAATATGAACTTTGACCTAACACTATCCAGTAGTTGAACATTAAGAGTCAAAGGGGGATTGTATTTGATGCACACAACTGCAGCAAAGTAGATGAAGATGTATATTTATTGAAGGAAGAAGATCATAATGTAGTTACAATGATGGATGATGTTCATCTTGAAACAGTATACTTCATCTTACATAGCCGAGTGTTTAACAAATGACAGAACTCGGATATTGGAAAAATCTGCAACAACTGAAAAATAAAAAAGAAGCTGCAGATATGGAAAATCAACCCTACAATATAAGCCATGGTGCACGTGTATTGTTGTTCTGGCATAACAGCCCTTATTCCTCTTATGAAAGCCAACCATGTAAATTGTAGGGCTATATATGTTAGAATGTTAGCACTTGCAAAGAAGTAAACATAACATGCATCGCTGCTCATTACTCCCCATAATAAGAGGCATGCTGCGCCTAGAGAGCTTATCATGGCAATGGTGTCGGAAATAACAAACCATTTCATGTCTACACTTGATTGCAGAAGTGCCAGGCCTTGGCCAGGACCAACGTCATTGTCAAAGCCACCAGGCATTGTAAAAGCAGCAGTAAATGTAACTGTTGTGATGATAGTTGCAACCATTAAAAGGGTCTGTCCCATTTGCCTGTAACTCTTCAATGAAGTGGCATCTTGATTTGTAAGAGGCGTATTCTTATCATTGTTAGCCCAATTTGGTGGCGCGAT
Source organism: Erythroxylum urbanii (assembly GCA_027568935.1). Taxonomy (NCBI): domain Eukaryota; kingdom Viridiplantae; phylum Streptophyta; class Magnoliopsida; order Malpighiales; family Erythroxylaceae; genus Erythroxylum; species Erythroxylum urbanii. The sequence continues at coordinate 23,268,670 of JAOQML010000005.1, forward strand.
TAGTGCTTTAAAGAAGCTTGTGATCAGGTTCTGTCAAAAGGAAGGAAACAGATTAACACAAACACTAAGGTTTTGTATAAAATTGCTCGAAGAAGCTTCTGATCATGTTGTGTCAAGATGACGAAGGAAAGAGAAACAGAGAAGCAAAGGACCTATAATTCTATTTGTAAAACCTCTCAAGTCAGTAAGAACTTACGCTTCCCCTGGGAAATGCAAGACAAGATTGTTTGACTGATTCGTCAATTTCAAACACTGTATCGCCAGTCTTATTTTTGGCCTTTTGGTCAACTCTTTTATCCCAAATGAGGTAGCGAACAATCCATGTATGCCTTTTGATTGTAGCCAAATGCAAAGGCGTGTTTCCATCAATATCTGCTTGATTTATGAGTCCTTCCAGTTCTGCTGTTTCTAACATGTACCTAACCACATTTGGTTTCCCACTAAGAGCAGAAAAATGAAGAGCATTTCTGCGATTGAGGTCCACAAGTTCTAAACAATCTGGGCAAAAGTCAATAATTTGCTTCAACACATTGATATGACCTTTCCTGGCTGCAATATGAATTGGTGCATAGCCCTCTTTATCCAATATATAAGCAGCAGAGGAATCAATGTCTAGTAATCTTTGAACTGATTTATGGTCTCCTAAGTCCGCCGCATAGTGAAGTGGGGTCCTGCCTCCGAAGTCAGTCTCTGTAATGAGCTGTGGTTTGGCTTCCAGGAGGTCTTCCACAATCCCTGCAGTTATGAAAGACTAACTGACCCAAGATACTATAGTGATTATTGCTTTTGAACTGATGGAAACAAAACAGGTATTGAAGGAAATCTACTTAGTTGAGAAGCAATACCAAGTAGGATACGTTTTCAATCAACACTTAGCTCATATCAACTGTATAATGAGGTGGCATAGTCAGAATCAGGAGAAGAATATATCTGAATGTCGCAAGCTAAGCTTAACAAAATGATCGCTATCATCTCGTTATTTGTATTCTATGGAGTATATGAAGAAACATGGCATTGATAGGAAGCATAATTACCAGAATGTCTCCATATTATTGCAGCGTGCAAAGCGGTTTGACCATCTGATCCTCCATGAGCTGAAGATGGACTTGCAATCAAAATTTGATTCACAATATCTTTCATCCCATTTCTAGCAGCAACAAACAACGGAGAATCACCGGCGTGATTTTCATAACAAGCTAATTTGGGATCAACCTTTAGCAAGAATTTGGTGACACTAAGATGACCATTTCCAACAGCCTCATGTAAAACTGTGTTTTTCCTTTTATCTCCCTGCCTTAGCGCCTCAAAACCTTTCTGGATACCTTTCCAGGATGCGCAGAAAGTTTCCTTTACTAGAAACTCAACGATAGGGAGGTGACCATACCTTCCAGCAAAGTGTAGAGGAGTCTCTCCATGGATGTTTGGCCTAGTGAGGAGGAGTTTGCATCTATAGTAGATTTCAGCAGCTACATCTTGGTTGCCATATTGAACTGCAATATGCAGAGGTGTGTTCTCCTGAGGAGTTTGTTTGGTGAGTAGATTTTGGTTTTCATTCAAAAGTTCTTTGAGGAAACATATGTTGCCTGACATGGCAGCCTTGTACAGCCTTGGATCCATGAGAACCTGAAATCAAGTAATTACCGGGAAATTTTCATTCATAAAAGCTATGTGGCTTGGAATTGGAAGCAAAACAAAATTAAATATTGGTGAACCCTTTGCATGTCCATATTCAAAGTTGATATGGACATGTATTTGTGCTTTGTTGAATTGACTTACACGGCTGAATATCAAATAGTAAGTAGAGCTGGCCTAAACGTGGATTTTAAACGTCCAGACTTTGAACATTGAATTTTTGTGTTTCTCCATCTTACATTATTACAGGGGGTCCACAAGTTGATGATAATTAGTAAATGCATATTCGTCACAAGTTAAATGTATATCCAGTATTGAACATTGAATTTTTGTGTTTCTCCATCTTACATTATTACAAGGGGTCCACAAGTTGATGTTAATTAGTAAATGCACATTCGTCACAAGTTAAATGTATATCGAGTTATGTCCTCGGAACAATATTTTTATTATTTTGCAATGGAGCCACACTAGAGCACTCTAAATAAAAACAAGAATAAGAATAGTATACGTTTGGGCCCAATTCAGCTTGTCTATTGTTTAAGCCCAATATAAACCTTGTAATTTTAGTTTAGACTTATCCCAATATTCGATTGGGCCCCAAATTTATGACTCGAGCCTAAACTCCATAAGACTTGGTGAGAATCAAACCTATTTAAATCGGGCCATATCTGATCGGATCAAAATAAAACCTAATTAAGTTAGGTTAAATCTAATCAGTTCCAAGTTAAATTTCATTTAACCCAACCAAACTTAATTGAATTGAGAAATTAAAACATGCTTAAAACAACTTAAACATGATGAAGCTTCTTCCTTTAACAATTTAAATAACTTTAAACTATCCAAAATAAAACAATATATCATTTCTATCCATATAGAATATCTGGCGGGAGAGGAATTGAAAGTTATATCGGCGAGAGCAAACTACCCAATACCAATAAGCAGCAAACATTATCAACAAGATCCGAGGCCTTGTAATATCTAAAGATGTAACGCAAAATCTAACAAACAATATGCGATTGAGTTAGAACTTATAACTCATTAGCATTGTTTCCATAATTTATAAATTTTGCGTATAGGCCATTGTAATACTTTTTATTCTCTAAGGAAGACCTCATTATCTTGTTGTATATAGTTTTCACTATGGTTAATGAAAATTCCTTTTAATTTTCAAAAACAAATTCACAGTCAACACAACTTAAACATATGGAAACTTCTTCCATTAACCATTCAAATAACTTCAAAACAATCCAAAATAAAACTATACATCATGTCTGCATCAAAAGTATTCCAGAGATAGCGTAAGCAAATTACAAATATTTTTACAAAGTGATTCAAATTGTCTAAAAAAAAGTAGTCACTTAGACTTGATAAGCTAAAGTAGAGATAATGACATAGTTTTCATTGTTAATCTACAATGTTAATTAATAACCCAAATATTTTTTTTTGAGAAATTAAAAAATATCAGTAAAGAATCCATTAAAGGATGAGTAATACATAAGCTGATAACTAACTAGACAGCTTAGAAATACATTGACACAAGCTATTTCACCTTGGCAACAAACTAAATGGATAAGATAATAAGTTGTATATGACACTCATAGGATGATACTACAACTTTCATACAAAACCTATATAATAAAGGGATTCATTTCACCAAACATTTTCATTTGTTTAAGTTGTTATCCTTTAGGAGATAACCACCTAAACTTGTCATAGGGTTAGAATACAACTCCTTAAGCATCAACAGGGAAACACTACTTGATTACCAAAAATTCACTAAATCTAAATGGATTTGATTAGCCACTATTTGTATCCTTGTTTTAACAACTCCTACAAGAGTATGCTTTCCTAGAATGTTTGTCTTTGAAAAATCCTCTAATTTCTTTATTTCCATAAGGCATATACTATATTAACAAGGGCAATTTTAAGTACCAATAAGTCACCTTTCTTCACATTATGATTACTAGAAATCCAATCAATCAAATCCTATTAGCTACAGGTTAGAGAAGATATATTACAAAGCAATGGAATTTGATCCCAAATGTAAGATGAAAAATTTGCACTTAAAGAAAAGATAATCAATTTACTCACATTCCTCATTGTAAAGAGAATAAGTAGTATGGAGATTTAGGAAACTCCTCAATCTATTTGTCGTGCTCAATCTTTCTTTTATTACTAACCACAAAATAAAGGATACTCAAAGGTTGCCCTATAAGTTATGCCAAGTCATCTTGGAGGATTGATTTCTTAGCAAATCCCTATATGATACATTAGTGAAGATACATGATGGATACCAACACTATCGTAAGGAGTCCTCCAAATTATGAGTGAGTTTAAAGCTGAAGATATGATTAGTAATATGTGTCCTTGTTAACTATACCAAAAGGTTCAGGTTTATGTTTAGAACTTAATTTACCAAGACAAATTATTGCATCCAAAAGAAAAGTAAATCAAAATGTACAAATTAAAGAAAACAACTAAAAATGGAGGAAAATGGATAACTAATCATTATAGCTTGGATATAGTTCACACCACTTCATCTATATATAAAAAACATCATGTAAATCATACTCAATTTTGCAACAATTTTATTAAATGAAAGGATGATAATTAACAAATAAATATACTTTCATCATTAGATATTTCTTTGAAAAAACTATCAATTTGATGAATGCTCTCTATATTTGTCAACATAGAAGAAAACAAAATAAAAGATAATATGATAAATAATTATTAAATTTATAAAAAGCAAAACTAAAATATCATTAAGTATAGAGCTTATTAACCAACTTTAAACACATATGATGACTTTCACAAATTTAGGATCAAGTCGACTATGATAAGGACTCACTATCTGACCAACAATAATAAAAACAAACTAATTAAATCAACTATAGATAATGTAATGACTAACAAGTCTCATCTAAGTGCTTACATAATCGAATGTTGAGCTCCATTCTACTTTCTCCATGATAATATATCAAATTGCTCATTAATTGTAGTCATAATATTTACTTCCAAATATTTATCCAGCTTCATCCTAGTGTGAGAATTCTTAACCCTTTTTTCCTTAATGTATTCATTACTTAAACCTCCAATCGTACTTAATAATGATGTATTAATAAAAGATGAATTTGATATTAAACTATTGCAATCTAACGTTATGACCATTATTAATTGATAATTATTAAAAAAATCATACTTTAAGTATTTAATGATATCAATATATCCTTAACCTGATCCCCAACTATCGATAAAAAATTGAAGTCACTTCATTTTATACCTTAAGTCTAACAATTCCACAGTATCACCAATCATAGACTAATAAATGTCAAATTTTCCCATAAAATGCTTTACCATTGTTTAAATCACCTCAGTGGAATCAAAGATCCACTCGGATAATGTTAGTTTTATCTTGCACTTGTTAGTAAAACAAATGCCAATTTCGTATAAATTTCTTTTTCCAATTCCTACCATTTTCTGTCAATAAACAAATATATTGAGAATCTCATTGTCTTAACCTAATAAACACTTCAATATACTTACTTACTGACTTTTGCATCTTAAAAATGGAATTTCACCTTATTTGACAATCTAGAACCAAGTTCTTTGTGTATGAAATATGTAGTTGTTATATAGTTTCTTCAAACTTTTCAACTCATTTGGGTATTGCATTCCAACATACTACATTATTGCAAATTTCCACTACCCCTTCTTTTATTATCTCTAAACCATTTGACTATATGTGCAAAACAACACATATGAAATAATCTCCCTCCAATTGGTAATCTCCTAACCCACAACCTAGTTTTTCAATTTTTCAATTATAACATCATTTATGATATAGTTATCCAAAGTTATGGTTAAGAGTTTTTTGTTGATGTTTTAATACATTAAGAAATCGACTACTAAAATTATCAACCTCCCATTTGAATGTGGCGTTAGGACATAAATAAACCTACCATTTAAAAACATCAACAAATATCAATATAACATAACTAATGAACAAGTGATAACAAAATTAAAGTTTATTACTTACCTTAAGATTCAATTGCATAAAGTCCAATTGTTGTTAATATAATGCTTTGCCACTGTCATATAACTCTTATTTTAGTTGTCATTTGTCCACATGGCAGATATGATAGTAAGTTTTCCATTGATTACTCGATAATGTCTTTAATGTTAAATACTTTGTTCAATGTAAATTTTTAAAATGTCTTTCTTTATAGTATTATAAGTTAGCATCTTAAAGATTAGTTTAAGTGAGGTGATAAGTATCTTAAAGATTTGACCATCAAGAATATAAAGCATATATTCATTCTCCATGTTCATCTTTCTAAACAAATTCTTAGATCTCTCAAAATCGTGACTCGTGATACTTATTTCATTCTTTTCTTTCATTAGGTTAAAGGTTAAAAAAATTTTGACCTTATAATGTCTTCTTTTATTAAAGGAGTCCATGGGCATCTTCAAATGAGATGTTCCCCCTTTATTACCCATGGTCAACATTTTATAGCACTACTTACATTTAGCCTTATCAATTTTATCACTTGATCTAGTCTTAATAAAGTAAGTCCAAACATCACTTCTTATCTTCAAAGAATCCATTCCTTCAATTTAAACAATTTCTTCACTTGACCATCCATCTAAAACAATTATAAACTAGATAACTTTGAAACTAATTTAAGTTAAAAAATGAAAAACAAAAACTCACATGTAACTAATGTTATGTCAAGCTTTGTATGGAAGAGATTCACCTATATGATCAAAATATCATAATCAATATTACATGAATACCTTTGGATAAATTCCAATATAAGTGAATAAATATTATACATGACACTAAATGTAACATCAATATTATACCTCACACTAATGATAACAACATAAATGAATCAATATGTCTTAAGATATCTTATTCTAATAGGAGCAAGTTCACATTATATGTTTGTAACAATTCATTATGTGAATATAAAACTATTAACATAAGTTTTGATTAAATGGATTGATTTTACTATTATAACTCATGGTAAGAGCCATACCTTTGGTAATATATTACAGTTGTTACCTAATTACTCACACAAGTTATACTTCGGAGAAATCCCAAGGACCAAATCCTTAAAAGAACTTTAAAATTAATTTCCTTTGTTGTCCTATTTTCTTATTAGCTAAGAAATGAAAGTTTCAATCTACAAGGGCTGATATGGCAATATGTCATCCACTAGACAATTACAAAACATGTAAAAACCTACCCTATAAGTTATCTCTATTCGATGTTTTACATAAACATTTTTAATGATGAGCATCCCAAAATAAAATTACCTTCCTAAAGATATAAAATTGTACCCAAACCAACTAAATGTTTATGTCTGGTTCTTACACCCCTCTTAACTTATTTACAAACAAATTCTACTCCTTGATTTTCAAAACTTCTTTCCCAAAGGTTCCTTGGAAAAATTTTGTTTGGCTGAGTTGTGAGCTTCCTAAGGCTTCCTTTGTCTTATGGTTAGCAATAAAAAACAAGCTTAAAACAAAGAATAAGCTAGGAAGCATAATCAGGAGAATAAGCCCAATATACTATCTTTGTAACTTAGAGAATGAAAGTATTCAACATCTATTTTTCAAATGTTGATTGTAACATCCCGTTACCTTTGGGAGGTTAGAATAGTAAATATGAGTGATTAATGAGAGCTTAGAAATCTATTTTTTCATGCTCAAGCATTATATTATATGCTCATATTCATGAATATCGAATTTTTGCACGTGAAAATAATTGTGCATGCATTCATGGACATTCTGGGTATAATTACTTTATAATTGAATTTTGAAAGTGATTTTGTTGATAATTGTGACTTGTATTTGTTGAAAATTGATTTGGAGAGTGTATTTAGTGATTTAGAAATTAAGAATCAAATAGCAGTGAAAATTTTAATAAATAACTTTGAGATTTAATGACTTATGCCATTGAAATTTGGAGACAATTGGAGTAAAAATTGGAGTTGATTGGATTAGTTTAATAAAAGAACTAGTTTGAACTTCTTAGATCACTATTCTTTAATTTTAAAGTACCTCCATGTCTTTCACGATGCTTTCCACATTGAAAGACCATTAAGTATTTTTTTCTTTCATTTTCACTCTTGCTTTCTCTACCCACTTCGTGACTCTCTCTTTTTCATTTCTTTCTCATTTTTGTGGCTT
>JAOQML010000005.1:23318517-23339212 GCA_027568935.1 Erythroxylum urbanii
AACCCCCCCCCCCCCCCCAATTGCTTGGTAGGCCTTTTTTAGAATAAAAGACTAGCTTCTTTGTTGTTCATGCATGGGCAATTGCAAGATGAGGTAGAAAGGGATTAGAAAGCTATGTTGATGGATGATAGTTCATTCCTCTTCAAGTTCTCTTCAAAAAAACTACTTGAATGAAATAATTAAGTAAGGTCCATAGGATTTATATGGACAACCAATGTTTATTCAAAAGTGAAAGCCAAGATCATATTGTAGAGGTAATATTGACACATTTCTAATCTGGGTAAACTTTCATAATGTTCCGTTGGAATTTTAGACAATTGAAGGATTAAGCTTCCTTGGTAACTTACTTGGAAAGCTAATTTGCATGGATTCACAAATTGCTAATATGGAAAGGATCTATTTTTCAAAAATTTGTATTAATATAAGAAAGAACTTGAAATTATCAGATAGCTTACGAGTTTTGAAAGCTTGGAGAAGGTGGAGAACTAAAGAGAATAGATATTCTTATCTTTTATCCTTAGAAACCAAACTTATCTACCAGAAAATGGAAACTAACAAGGAAAGTTTTCAAAACAGGTTGGCATGATGAATTCATGGGTTTAAATACTTAAGTAAACACGTAATAAGTCAACAAGGAAAATGTGGTTGAGACAGAAGTAGTAATAACTTTTGGAACTGAAGTGATGATAGAAGCCCAAAACATTGATAACCTGGAAAATATATAGATGGAAACTGAGATCAACTCTAGAATCAACTCTAGTAATCTTGGAGATCATGTAGAAACTAAGGATCCAGCTACAAACTCTAGGAGGAAATCATCTAGAAGGAAGGGGAAGAACAAAATAGAAGGGGATCATACCCTTGATGACAATTTTGGTTTAGAATGTTAGAGGTTTTAATGAACCTCTAAAAAGAGAAATGGTTAAGGAGATTATTTTAAAAAAGAAGCCTTTTATCGTAGGGCTTCCTGAAACTAAAATAAAATCACCACAAATGCAAAGTGACCTTAATTTTTGGAGCACAATGGAAAGCCATTTCAAATCATTCTTTACATTACAATAGGAGAATCATATGCCTATATAACTCAAACAAGATAGTAGTTCAAGTGGTTGGGGAAAGTGAAGAGCATATACACTTAAAAATGCTAAATGAATAAAGTGAATTCAAAATTTGATATGAAATTTATCTATGCTTCAAATTTCTATTTTCAAAGAGAGTTATTGTAGGGGAATATCTTATCTATTGAATCTATAACTTCAAACCCTTGGCTTTTAATTGGAGATTTCAACTCCATACTATCAGCTCAAGAATCAGAAGGAGGGAGGATCTTCAATATGGGAACAAGTAGGGAGTTAACATGTCTTCTTTAGAAAGTGAATGTAGTTGATCTCAGTTTTACAAGTAGTCTATTAACTTGGTCTAAAAAATAGTAAGGGAATATGCTAATTAAGAAAAAAACTCGATAAAAATATGGTCAATCAAACTTGGTCAAATCATTTCCATCAATCTTGGCGCACTTTGGTGAGAGTTCATTCTCAGATCAGTCATTCATCCATCTATAGAATCTCACTACTCTAAAGAAGTCTAGGGTTTCATTAAGATTTTTCAATGGATTAACTCAATAAGAAGGATTCCTAGGAACAATTCAAAGATGTTGGAACCAAAAAGTTGAAGGACACAAATCTTACCAGCTTATGTAAAAACTTAAGTTTATGTAACAAACTCTCAAGTCCTTTGCCAAGAATCGAACCAAGAGGTTGTTGAAACTAAGTTTAAACTAAGAAAGGCTTAAGAAGCTTGCTACAAACATTAGTATGATAGTGCACTAAATATGCACATTCCATTTTAAAGCAAAAAAGCTAAAATTGATTACTTAAAGGATAGGGATTCAAACTCAAAATTCTTTCATGCATCTCTACTAGCAAGAAGGAATATGAAAAAAAATTGTTAAGCTTCAAAATAATTTAGGGAAAACATTCACTGACCAATCTTCCTTGTAAAAGCTTATTTAAACCTCACAAGATCAGATAAGGCAACACAAAATGAATTCAACTTAAAAAGTTTCTCTAATTGTTCCGTAAGTTAAGAACTTAGGGATTACTTGATAGTTCCTTTAACAAACCAAGACACCAAACATGTATTATTTAACTTGCACCTTTTAAAAGCACTTGGGCCAGATGTTTTAACATGTTTCTTTCAGAAAACTTAGGTGATCATAGGCAGTCTATCCATAGAAGTAGTTATGGAGTTTTTTTCCTCATAAAAAATGTTGAAGGAACTAAACCATACCTACATATGACTCATTCCTAAGAAAGATAACCCTTCCTCATTGGTGGGCTATCAATAATCTCTTATTGTAACACTATTTATAAAGTAATAGAAAAAATTCTAGCTAGCATATTGAAGAAGGCATTAAAAGGAATCATAAATCCAACTCAGGGGGCCTTTAGAGAAGGAAGATCAATAGGAGATAACATTATCCTAATATGATAGATGTTAAAAAATACAATTCAGGAAGAGTTATTAACAATTTTCTTTGGAAAATTGATTTCTACAAAACATTTAACACAATGAGATGGAAATTTATTCAATCATATCTTGAATCACTTGAATTCCCAAATAAATTTACTAAATGGATCATAGTGTGCATTCAGACTTCATCACTCAGCATCCTAGTTCATGGAGTTCCTACACAACCTTTTAATTGTGCTAAGGGGAATAGACAAAGGGATCCTCCATCCCCTTATCTATTTACCTTATTAATGGAAGGGTTATCCAGACTTCTCAACAAATTTGCATATTGCAATGGTTTTAATATCACCATAAATGCAGGGAACTCAAGCTAACTCATTTAATGTTTGTAAATGATCTCATACTATTAAGTGGTCTAGATGTTCACTCCTTTAACATAATGATGGATATACTCAAGCTCTTCTCAGAATGGTCTGGGATTAAAGTGAATATAGGGAAAAGCAATTTGATTCTATCAGTTGATGTGAGAAATCCAACTGGTTTAAGCAGGATCTCAGGTTTGAGTATACTACCCCTTCCCTTCAAATAACTTAGAGTTCCTATTTTAACTGCTAAGCCAAGATTTTCTGATTTTATTCCTCTGATTAAGAAGTACAAAGCCATGATTAATGCTTAGAAAAAAGGTTTCTTTCCTTTGTTGTTAGAGTTACCTTGACTATCTCAATTCTCAGTAATATGCATATTAACTGGATAACACACATTATCTTGAAAAAAGAGTAATTAAAGAGATTGATTGAATTATCAAAGCCTTTTATAGCCATTGAAAGCAGAAAACTCCATAGGGTAAAAGTCAAATGGAGTGAAGTAACTACTCCAAAAGACAAAGAGGATTGGGGATCATTCTCATACCATTAATGTAGAAAGTCCTTTTAAGTAAGAGGATATGTAGGCTATATATGGATAAAAATGTTATCTAGATCAAGTGGATGTATGAAATATACCTCAAAAATTAGAATTTCTAGCAAATGTCAATTTCCAGGGAACATTCATCGTTCTTCATTCTTATGTTAAACCTAAGAAATCAGTTATACCTTTAGATTAAATACAAATTAGGGAATATGGTTTTGGTATGATAATTAGTCAAAGTTTAGTCCACTTTCACATAGAAATGATATCTCTCATTTGAGGAACATAATTCATCTTAATATAAGGATTCCTCAATCATTCGATGAAGCATGGTCAAGCAACTTCAGAGGATTCACTTCCTTAATAGATTGTCTACCTCAAATCGCTCACTAGCATAATGAGGATAGTATTACCTAGATTGTAGATTCCAAACGGGTCTTCTCAATCAAATCATGCTACAAGATCTTCTAAAATAGTAGTAGGCATGTTCCATGGTTTGAGCTTCTGAGGAAGAATTCCTTGAACCCTAAAGGCTCTCTAATCACTTGGCTTGTTATAAAAGATATAACTAGAACCAAAAACATATGGTTTGGTTCATATGATCCCATTTGTGTCTGTGTAAAGAAGTTAAAGAAGACAGAAGTCACTTATTATTCCATTGCAAGTACTCTAAATCAGTGTAGAGTAGAATTTTGCATATATTGGTAGAGTTTTGTCAAACCTACGAATGGATTGAGACTCTTGACTAGATAATTAGCTAGCAAATCACCATAAACAGAATGGAGTGCTTTACAAGACTGCTTTCACCATAATAATCTATATCTTGTTGAAAGAAATAAATAAAAGGATATATAGAGGACAGGAAACTGGCAAACATCCATTAGCTGAAGACATAATCAACTGGATCAAAGCTACTATACTAGAAAAAAATGCTCAAAATAATATGTCCTTTGGAGTGAAAATCATATGGAATTTGTAATCACATAGAATCCTTGTTTGACTAGTTTATTAGTTTACAAAATTAGGAAGCTAGTGTATCCATTGAAACATTGAAATAGCTTTTGCTATGATTAATGCAATCGTTATTCATTTTCTATAAAAAAAAAGGAATGCTATTGAATGTTTAAAGAGTCAAAACAATTGTTTAAAAGCTCAATTTTGATAGAGCATTTTAGGAGTGACAATGGCAACTAAACACTTGTTTTGACTCTTTTTTAGAGCATAAATTGACAATGGCAAGTTTTGACAAAATTAGGAGTTAGAATTGTAAAAATAATTTAAACATAATTGCAATATCCAACCATCAATTTCATAAAAAGAGTATAAATTTACAACTCTAAAAAATTTCAAAAATAGTGATATGAAAAAATGCCCAAAACATAAAATTTAAATAAATCAAAGATGTATCGATATAAATGTAATGGTAACAACCTTGACTCTTTTTTCAATTTGACTACGAAAGTATCAATTTGAAAAATAACTCAAATTATGAAAATTCAAGAATGAAAATTTTCAATTTAATGCAATCTAACTTGATTCTAATGAAATGGGGGATGATAATTTTTTTTAAAAAAAGAATGAATTGTTTAGAATTTCTGAAGACATAAACGTACAATATGGAAAATAGAAAAAATACAAGGAAAAGGCTTTTAGATCATGAATATTGGTCAACCAAATAGCTACACTGATCGATCATAATTTGTCGACTAGATAGGTAAAGTAATATCGAACAAGAGAGAAAGAGACTGATTTTTGTCTTAAACTTACCACATTAGTTGATCATAGATCTAAATTGGTGACCAATGACTTTTGTTTATCAAAGATTCCCAAATGCTTGTATTAGAACAATGTTTGTATTAGAACTATCATGTCACCAGTGCCCCTGAATATTTTTATTGGCATTGAATGTCAGCTTCAAAGTACTGTACTTTGCAGAAATTTTACCGATGAATTGCAATTATGCAATAGGAATGCAGTTAACCTTTTAAGGCTATAGATCCATACAAGTTTTCCATTCAACAAACGGGCCACTTCAGCTTTCCCAATGTCGGAAATCAACAAGGGGCAAATACAAAACATCTGGACCAGTAAAGTGAGGATAAAATTACAGCTGAGCTTTAGGAGCTACGAAAAATGACAAGCTATGTGTTGCTTTCCTAGGAAGCAGCAGCTACCTCAGTCTTCTCCTTCTTCTCTTCCTTCAGTTTCTTCCAGTTCTCCTCACTATCAATTACTTCTCCAGTTTTTATAAGATAACGAACTCGCTTACCGTCGTCCAAGACTTTATGACCCACTCTGCTTGTAACGTTCTGCTCTTTAGAGTACAGCATCACATTCGAACTGTGAATAGGTGCTTCAATCTGGAATAGCAAATTTGATCTTTGTGAATAGAAAGAGGCAGATAAAAGTGGGTCAGTTACTTATCAAGAACGGATGAAATGGATCTAAGTATGACATCTGAAATAAGCGTAATATCTCCAGTTAAATTAAACTGTTCACCGAATGAGGAGTGAAGTAGGAGAAGAAAGAACTTGCTACAGTAAAAAGCCTCCATATGCGAAAACATATATCAGGTGTAAATAACCTTGATAATCTCGCCAGGTTCACCCTCTTCCCGACTCTTCACGTGCTTTGTTTTCAGGTTTATGTCTTTTAATACCACAGTGCTGTTGTGCTTTAATATCTTAGTAATCTCTCCAACCTTACCTTTATCATCTCCTGATATAACTTTAACCGTATCTCCCAACTTAACGTGCATTTTATGTAGAATTGGAAGGCTGTTGGGTTTACATTTCTTCCGTTCCCACCGTTTTAGCTTTAAGATGAGAGGAAAGAATCAAATGAGAAGGTTAATCAGCAAATTTTAATAAGCAAAGCATAATTACTTCCCATCAGCAAATAAACACTACGTAGAGATAATAACATGCTTAAAGTAGTCATAAGATCTCAAAATTGGTTCATTTAAAAGGCACTGACATGACAAGCACCAAAGATACTAACCCTCACAACAATAAGGCATGGCTTCTCTGGTGACTTAACCTGCATGTCAAACAAATACAAAGATCGTTGTTAAATGGCTATAGAACTAGTATCTCAAGTCTGAATATACTATTGAGAACATTTTGTGATATGAATTAGATCTCAATTTTTGAGGCAAAACAGCATTCACAAAAGAAAAACCCAACTATAAATCTCCAACACTAAATAGTTCAAAAAATTGTGGTATCAAGGTACTATGAACTTAAACAAATATACTAGAGATTGCAATGGTTAAAAGAAGGTGACATTATCGTCAAACCAGTTGAAAACTGTTAAGATTTCCAGGAAAACTTCTATATCTTTAATATACACGGATACATATATATATATATATACAAAATCAACAGGAAAATAAGTATCAATCTAAACTAAACTATATCTAAAAGCCTATAGTAGAAATCCCTTAATTATAGGGATTTCTGTTTCTAATAATCTTATCCCATATGATCTTATGAAATCTATATCTTCAACACTCCCCTTCAAGCTGAGGAATAGATGTCTTCCATTCCCAGCTTGCATATAAAATCATGAAATCTTGGAGCATTTAGCCCTTTGGTTAGAACATCTGCTAGTTGATGATCTGAAGGAACATAGGACATACACACTAGTCCTTCTTCCAACTTTTCTTTGATGAGATGTCTGTTAGTCTCAATATGCTTTGCCCTGTCATGTTGTATAGGATTATGTGCTATGCTAATTGCAGACTTGTTATCACAATAGAACTTCATAGGACCTTCCCATTTGATTTTTAAATCATCAAGAATGATCTTCAGCCATAATAGTTCACATAGTCCCGATGCAAAAGCCCTGAATTCAGATTATGCTGATGATCGAGCTACTATGTTTTGTTTTTCACTCAATGTAACTAGATTACCTCTAAGAAACATGTTGTAGCCCGTTGTTGATCTTCTGTCAACCGAAGATCCTGCATGGTCTGCATCCGTGTAGATTTCTGAGGATAATGTATGGCCCCTTTTAAACAATATTTCCTTGCCTGGACTGCCTTTCAAGTAATGTAGAACTCGGTAGACAGCTTGAAGATGAGATTCTCTTGGGTCGTGCATAAATTAACCGATTACACTCACCGAATGTGCTATATCTGGCTGAGTATGTGCTAAATATATTAGCTTGCCCAATAGTTGCTAATACATGTTCTTGTCCACTGCTGGTTCTTCCTTTGCTTCTCCAAGTTTGTAATTTGAATCCATTGGAGTAGACATCGGTTTGCACCCAATTTTCCCAGTTTCCATTAATAAATCTGCAACATATTTTTGTTGAGAGATGAATATCCCTTGCTTTGAATATGCCACTTCAATACCAAGGAAATACTTTAGTTTTCCTAGTTCTTTTATCTCAAATTCCTTTAACAGTTTTTGCTTCAATTCCAGCTTCTCTTTTTCATCATTTCCCGTCATTATAATGTCATACATGTAGACCAAAATAATAGTCACCCCTCCTGTTTTTTAGTGTTTCATGAAAAGAGTGATTAGCTTAACTCTGCTTATATCCTGATTCTTTCATCACTTTTGCAATCCTACCAAACCAGGATCTTGAAGATTGTTTTAGTCCGTAGAGAGCCTTCCTCAATTTACACACCTTGTTACCTGTATTTTCTGTAAATCCGAGTGGAACATTCATGTATATTTCTTCAATGAGATCTCCACGAAGAAAAGCATTCTTAACGTCATACTGAAGAAGCTGCCAGTCAAAATGAGCTGCAAATGACAGCAAGATCCTTACTGTGTTCATCTTCGCAACTGGGGGATGTCTCCTGATAATCCACTCCACAGGTTTGAGTATATCTTTTAGCTAATAAACTATCTTTGTATCTCTTAAAGGAGCCATCGGCCTTATATTTTAGGGTGTAGATCCACTTACAATCAACAATGTTCTTCCCTCTCGGTTTGTCAACAACTCCCAAGTATGATTCTTCTCCAAAGCATTCATTTCTCTCTCATAGCATCCCTCTATTCCTTTTTTGATAAGGCCTCAGAAACAATGTTAGGAATATCAATTGTATTTAAACCCACAATAAACCTTTTATGGGTAGGTGAGAGGTGTTTGAAGGAGATATAATGAGAAAGTGGTTAGAGTGATCAATGGGTGCATTTTCTAGTTCTTTTTCTAACAGCAACAGGAAGGTCTAAATCATCACTTAGATTAGTGGAATGTTTACCTATTTGGATATTTGAGCATGGTTGAGGGCTCATGGTGATCTCATTTCCAGGGCTAGGATCTGATTCTTGAACTTGCTTCAGTCCTGGAATGTCCGTAGTTTGCTTCGGTGTTGGAATGTCTTTTCTCCTTGAGTATACTTGAGGAAAACTTGGAAACTTGTGGGTAGGTTTTGGCTAGGATGGGAGTTAACTCAGGAGGTTCTGTGTCTAGACTTGGCTCGCGTTCTATGATGCTGATAGGATTTGGTTGGGTTGAGTGGACAGGAGTTGGAGTACAAATGAGGTCTAGGGTATTTATTGGTTCGAAGGAACTACAAGGACTATCTTCCATGATGCTATTCTCCCCCTGAAGATAGGACTTTGAGAAGAAGAATTTGCACTTTGAGAAAGTGACATCAGCTGCGATATAGGCCCTTCTTGTAGATGGATTGTAGCACTTGTATCCCTTTTGAGTTGATGAGTATCCTAGAAACACACACTTAATGGCTCTAGGATCAAGCTTCCCCCGATTTTGGCTATGGACACGAACAAAAGCAGTACACCCAAATACCCTAGGAGTGAGTCCATTGGAAGTTTTAAAATGAGGGTAAAAAGAGTTTAGGAGCTTGACAAGACTCTTATTGTCTAGAACACGTGAGGGTAGTCTATTGATTATATAGGTGGCGTTAAGAACTGCTTCACCCCAGTAATATTTATGGACATTTCCTTGAAAAATTAAGGCCCGAATGGTATTAAGTAGGGGTCTATTTTTTCTTTCGGCCACTCCATTTTGTTGAGGAGTATTAACACAGGATGAATCATGAATAATACCATGTGATTGGAAGGAAGGAGATAAGACTTGTTTAAAATATTCGCTAGCATTGTCCGTTCTAAACACCTTTATCTTTACCCTAAAATGATTTTGAATCATTGAGTGAAAATTTGGAATAACAGTCCCTACATCAGATTTTGTTTAAGGAGAAATAACCATGTAACCCGAGTACAATCATCAACCAAAAAGACAAACCAACAAGTTCCAGAAATATTGGGTATAGTGGATGGACCCTATATGTCACTATGAATCACATGAAAAAAATGAGAAGCTCTTTTATTATTAATAGGAAAAAATACACAGAGTATATTTTGCCAATTCACAAGTTTCACAATGAAATTCAGAGATATCTAATCCTTGAAATAAGTGGGGAAACATAGTTTTTAGAACTCTAAATGATGGATGACCTAGACGGAGTTGGTGCAACCAAATGGAATCTTTATTCGAAGAACTAAGGAAGGATGAAGGTGTATTTATCTTAGCTTTTTGATATGATTCAAGGTGATAGAGACCATTCCATTCCTTAGCAAGTCCAATCCTCTTCCCCTTGTCCTGGTCCTGAAAAACATAGCAAGGAGAAAAAATGGCAACACAATTGAGGTCATTATAAGCCTTTGGATAGGGATTAGATTGGCTGATAATTTTGGTACATGTAGGGCATTTTTTAGAGTGAGTGTAGGGCTCAATTTTACGTCTCCATAACCGGCAACAGTAGCTAATTCTCCATTGGCAACTATGATTTTCCTATTACTTGGACTAGGGTTGTATGTGTGAAAAAAATGTGATATAGGGGTCATGTGGTCTATGGCACCGGAGTCTATAATCCAACGGCTATTGTAACACTTAATTTATGAGGTGTCCGTATACAAAGAGAATGTAGATTTACCTTGGAGAACAAAGGAACATGTACCTTTCGGCTGTCTAAAGGAACTCAACAAAACTCTTAATTTCTCAATCTCTTCATTGCTGAGACTCCCTGTGGCTGGAATTCCTGCTGCTGGATTTTCTTCATCTTCCTTCTGTTCAGCCTAATGTGCCCGTGGTCGTGATTGACCACCTCGATTTCCCCATTCACGACTTGGTGGCTTCCCATTCAATTTCCAGCAGTTCTCCTTTGTGTGTCTTGGTTTTTTGTAGTAAGTGCATCATAGATTATCCTTATTTACCTTCCACACATTGCCCTTTCTAGATTGCTTAGGCTGGGCTTGATCACTCCTTTCTTTGTCTTGTTTATCTATCTTTATCACCATTGCTGACCCATCCATCTTTTGGGGCTCAAGCACCACGTTTCTTCTGCTCTCCTCTGCTCTAATCAGGGAAATAACCTCTTCTAGTGAGGGAAAATGGACTCCCTTCCAAGAATTTAAACCCTGACTTGATCAAATTAAGGGTTTAATCCAGCCAAGAAATCATAAATATGCTCTTTTTCTACTGAATTTTTCAGAAAAACATCTTCAAGACTTTTCATCTCAATGACCTAATAATGGTCAAGTTCTTGCCACAGAGTTTGCAGAGTATTAACATATTCTGTGATTGATTTGTCTCCTTGCTTGGTGGCATGGGCTTTGATCTTTATTTCATAGATTTGAACAGCATTGCATGCCTTCGAATACATACGTTGAACACAATCCCAAATCTCCTTTGCAGTGGTTAAAAGCATGCACGTATCATTGATTGAAGGTTACATGGAGTCCCACAACCATGACATGATCATGGAGTCCTCTTCTTCCCATGTTTCTGTTGCTGAATTCCCTGTTGCTGGTCCTGATCTTAACAGATGATCAAGCTGCCCTTTCCCTTTGAGATAGGTGCGAACAAGAAGTGACCACTTGAGGTAATTCTTGCCATTGAGTCTCTTGGAGGCACGAACATTCTGTAGTTCCCCAATTTTCTGGACAGAGACAGATTCATCTGGGTTGGAAATAATGGTTGAGAAGTTCCAGAATTTTCCATGACGAAAGAAGGGGAAATATTGAAACTTGGGAAAATAATAGTTATGGAGATTGAGAAATCTGACAAGAATGAGCAGCAATGAAGGTTGTACCAAGAAAAACAAAGAATACTTCTAGAAAACCTTAGGGCCCTGTTTGGTTGGCGGAAAAGCAAAGTGAATTTGGAATCTGATTCCTCGAAAAATAAATCTATAGAAAATAAAGAAATTCAAATGTTTGGATACTTATAAAAATTCTAATAGGAAAGTTAGGTGGATTCTTATTATAGTGCTTGGTATGCAACAGTATTTCATAGAATGTAATTTAATTTTGACTTGTGTTTCCAATTATGTCCTTACAAACTGAATAAAAATTGAATATTTTATTAATATTCGTAATTAATAAATAATTAATATTAAATATTTTATTAATATTCGTAATACAAGTTCAAGTTAAACATATAAGAATATATTTTCCTTAGGGACATTAACAAAAAACACACCAGTGAGAGTTGTGACGATGTGCAGCTAAAATGGATTGTGCTCAATATCCATTAATAGAAGAAATCAGCTCAGTAATTGTTCTTACTCTTCATTTGCTCTGTCTTTTTTCTTCTGAATTCTCCAATCCATTAGATTCCCGATTTCAATTTTATAACAGTATCATTGCATCCTCCGCTTGTGGGATTCGCTTGAATCTCGGAAGAAATTTTTCTCTTTTATCGATCAATTTGCTTGTACCACCGATTGATAAAAAAAAACACTAAAACTAAACGCAAGTTTCTTCCCGTTTTTGATCAGTTGATTTGCTTCCTCAACCAATGTATGTTGCTACTTCCAGGATTTATCCGCCAGTCATAACGTCATTAATGGTTGAATTGACTCGACACCAAGTTAGTCTTCAGGAGATGGAAAAGGCAATTACCAAGAAGCTAATAGAGTCAAATGCACAGCTTATCGTTGATTTTAATGCAAAACTGGAGCTACTGTCCTCAAAATCTCCAGAAGATGCTTTTCGAGACCATCTAAAAGAGTCTCAAGGGAAACTCAATTCTTCAGCCCAATTCGTCTAGAGTACGTAATCATTCTAAAATTTAATCAGAAAAAGCTTCTAAGAATGGGGCTAACAATGGATTTGAGAATGGTGAAAAACCTGTGAACACTGGGTCTGCTAAACCTATGGGTAATGGGTCTAGTTCCTTGGCTACTAGATTATTGAAAGTGGATTCCCATGTTTTGATGGGACGAAGGTGTGAGAATGGATGGGGTGAGCTTGCTGTTAACGTGCGGTCAATTGGGGTGGTTAAAGCATGGAAAGAGTGTTCACTGCTGGTATTTGAGGAACTGCTTGGAGATGGAATTAAGTTTAGGGAACGCTATTGTAGATATCATAAAATTGAGAGAGAAGAAAGGGTTGAATTGGTTAGCGTAATTTTTAGATTAAATTCCTGAGAAAAGTAATCTAAATACTAAGAGGATAATGGGATTTAAAATCCAAGTAAAGTGTTACTACTTTTCTTAGATTGAGAAAGTTTTTACTTTCCTAACTACTCAAAAAAATGAACCAAACGTAATAATATAAATTTTAAGAAAAAGATTACTTTCCCAAACAAAAATCCATCCCAACCAAACAAGGCCTAGGGCTCTGATACCATGTTAAGATTTCCAGGAAGACTTCTATATCTTTAATATACACGGATACATATATATATACAACTTAATCAGCAGGAAAATAGGTATCAATATACACTAACTATATCTAGAAGTCTTTAGCAAAATCCCTTGATTATAGGGATTTTTGTTTCTAATAATCTTATCCCATAAGATTGATCTTAGCTAATCTATATCTTCAACAAAAACTTAGAAATCAGAGTTTTGGTTTGCTATTCATTATACTGAAGGACCCTATCGATTAACCAGGGATAGGTGCTGAAAAACTGAACAGGAAACGTCTACTCAGTTGTGACTCCACTTGTATGGTTTCGCATTACAAAAGCTGAACTAATTGCAACCTCTTCTGGGTACTCTAAACCAAATAAAACAATAAAAAGCCAACCAATTCAAAAATCGAAGAAACCTTTCTACAGCGACCAAAGAGTTCACTACTTGCTATCTCCGATTACTCCCATTTCATCCCTTTCTGAAAGAATGGAGACTACGAAGCGTAGTACGACAACACAAAAATAATTAAACTCTGCCGAAAAAACAATTTTGAAATCATCTTCAAAATCCGAAAGTGACAGAACAAAATGTAACATCGAAGAAAAAAAGCCATTCACTCCAAAACTTAAGCAAGAACCTCCGCAACATAACAAAAACATATTAAAAGTAGTCCAAAAGCAATTGAATTAAGAGCGTAAAACACATAAGGAATAGGAAAGGTTGAAACTTTTAAATCAAAGCAAAAGAAATAGAAGACAATAACGTACAGGAAGAGTGGAGGGAGAGGGAAAAGAGAGACGTTGGCCAAAGAAAGAATTTGAGGAGAGAGAAAGAGATGCCATCGAGCTTTGAAGTGCAGCCATGGCTGCCATCTTCCTTCTTCTTCTTCTAGTTGCGAAGCTTCGGCTTTTTGAGCTCAGATGATAAACTGACAGATAAAGAGCAGATGGATGACGAAATAGTGTTTCTACGTGAAAAGAGGATATTGAGCAGCAAACGGGGGCGTTTTTACTTTTTTTGTTTTTACAGTTTACGTTGTTAAAAGGACATAACGATGTTGGCCTATTCCCCGGGCTGATCTCAAAACTAAATAGACATATAATTGACATTTGCCTAATTGTCAAACTGTCTGACGAAAACAATTACCTTGTTAGATAAATGATTTATTAGCCTTTTTTTCACGGATTAAAAGGTTTTAATTATTTGATGGTACCAATCGGTTGATAATTATATTTGATAATTAATTAATTAAGTTGGCGAATTTAACTCAATTTGTTGATTTTAAAAATCTCTATGAGGAGCGTTTTTCGAGAAAATAAGGAACTAAAAAGTTATTATATCTAAAAGTTATTACAAATTATTAAAACAAATATAGATACATATACATATACATATACAGATACAGATACAGATAGATATTGGATTTATTGTTAAAATTCAATATTTTTAATTTTAATTTTTGAAGTTGAATTAATATCAATTTTGAACTTTGAAAATAAACATAAAGATAATTGAAAAGTTCCAGTAAATTGCATGGACGAGAAATTGAAGAATGCTCAATAGGTAAGTATAGTCTTATTCATCAATGAGAAGTTATATTGAGAGGGTTTTGGTGTTTTTAAGGCTCGATGGAAGATATTGAAAAAAATGCCTAAGTATTTATTGATGGATCAAAATAGAATAATTTGTGTAACTTTTGCGTTACGTCATCATCGCACCCAGTCTGAAATCTTCCAATAAAGCGGAGTCTGAAGAGGTCTGATAGTACGCAGCCTTACTCCTACAGAGTACAGAGGCTATTTTCGGTAGACCCACATGCAAATGTAACAATGAAAAAAAATGATGCAAGTTAAAAGAATAGATATGTAAAACTGATATACTAAAAAAATATGTAACTTTTGCGTTACATAACTATATTAAAAGAAGGACAATTGACAACTTGAATTTTAACATCATTGATCAAGATTCTGAATTTATGCCTCCAGATATATTTAAAGATATTGAAGTTAACTTTAGACAAAAAGACATTGAAGAACCATGAACTCGGGAGATAATAACTATTCGTGATAATATTACTTCTAATTTAATGACAGCTAGATATTGTTATTAAATTATTATAAACATTTGCTTTAAATGATGTTGTTGACTTCTTTTGCTCTATCTAAATTCTTACGAGAGTATTCATGTTCTTATAAATCTATTTTTTAAATTACACCTTTATAAGTTATTTTACACACAAATAACTAATACTAAATAGCTAATTTTATCAAACATTTTTAAATAAACAATTATTGTTATCCACTAATCAAATTAGTTATGTTAATCTACTCTCAGCTAATTACTGATATAATCAGCTAACAACTAGTACAATCCAATTGCTAAATAGGGCCCGTATATTCCAAGTAAATGGGTACAAAAAAATTTATTATTGCTTATTAAATAGTTAAGACAGACAAAGAAATTCTTATAAGATGAGTATAAAATGAATCTTAAGATTCATGGTCACCTTACTTAAAATGCTCCAATACTAGTAGTATCTGCTTGGTTATATTTTATTTCCCATTTTCTTCTTAATATTTGCGTTTACTGGCACTTATAATATTTGCAAGCTGCATAACTAATCTAAAGAGAAGATGGATGAACATTCCCTCCCATCTAAGTTGTCAATTTACAAATGACAAAAGATAAAGCAAAAAATAAAAAAGAAGAAAAGAAAGAAAGGCCTAATCATCTTATACAACATCACCACTAGAAAACGGGAACAGACCCTGTAGTAATAGTCCTAACGCTAGTGGGCAGAAACCGGAGCTTGCTTCCAACTATCAAAACCTGCATTTGGATAATCCAAAACAAGAACCAAACTAAAATGAATGTAAAAATCTTCTGTTTCTTTTCTAGAAAAAAATAATAATAAAGCCCTCATCTAAACTTCACACGTGTCTGTGCTGTCTACAGATTCCTCCCTTCGGTGACGTTCAGACGCAGGAGTCTTCATTTCTGATTGATCCATGTCAACAGAAACATCATCCGTTGTTGCAGAAAGAGACTTTCTGTGATGCCTTCTGTTATGCCTCAATTTGAGGATTCGGGAAATGACTTGTACAATGTCCCTCATAGATGGTCGTTTCCTTGGACCTCGGCTGATGCATTTATACGCAAGGGATGATAATTCATTCAGTTCTTGCACATCGAATTTCCCATCTAGACGTGCATCCACAATTTCCTCCCATCCATCTTTTCCTTCGATGTTGAGCGCTGCCTGTTTATAGCAACACAGTTCCAAATGTAAAACCAGAATATACTAAACTATGATTCATTTAGCAAGCAGAGAAGAAAGAAAATCACATATTTACAATCTCTAAAGAATTTGCAGTGGAGACATATCAGAATAAGGTAATATTTTTATGTTCAACATTTGTGGAAGTTCATTTGCAGAAATACTGGCTTACAAGCTCCTACTCTAGATCTCAAAGTTTAACTTCCATTATGGAGAGAGAGAAAGAGAGACGTACAAGCTCAACATATTCCATGAGACCTTGTTGAGGATTTCTGCCAGCAATTAGTTCAAAGAGCAACACCCCATAGCTATAGACATCACTTTTCTTAGTGAATGTACGTGTCGATATATACTCAGGATCAAGATATCCAAAAGTTCCCCGTATGTTAACTGCATGTCCATCAACATTCTCTTCCCTTGAAAGCCCAAAATCAGCTACCTATATGGACCGAAAAACCATTACTAACAAATTAGCATGAGAACCTACAGTTATTTCAAGGAACAACGTCGTCTTTAACATAATATCTCATCTTCTATTGGAAAAAGAATTAATAATTCTAAAAGAGACACACCCTTGCTCTTAATGAATCATCCAACAGAATGTTGGATGATTTAATATCCCGATGAATCACAGGAGGAACTGCCTGTTCCAAGAAAAGGAAGAAGAAAAAACTAATGAGATTCACAGCATTAAAGACAATCACAGTCTATGGGCCAAACAAAGAATATAGGCATAAACAAGGACTAGTCAACAAATTTTGAAGGTTACCCCATCATGAAGATACTCCAAGCCCCTTGCTACATCTAAAGCAATATGAACCCTCAAATCCCAGCTCAGTGGCTCGTTGTTTTCACCTGTATTTACAAAAAAGAAATGAGACAACCACAGGATCTCTTAACAAGGTATCTCTTGTCATCAGAACACCGAAGGAGAAACTCATTCAAGTTTCTGATTGTTTTTAAAACCTCTGAAAGAGTTATTCTTGGTGCAACTCTAACATGAACAGGTTCTTCATTTATTGGAAGCTTAGGTTTGAAAGAGTTTACAAGTGAAGCATCTATAAAAAATCTGACCATCATTTTCTAAGGTGAAGTTTGTTAAAACCTCACTAGAGAACAATAGAATGCATCTCCATATAGCCGCCAGGAGAGTAAAAAACAAAAAGACAATTTTCTGTAAATGGAATTGATGCCAGCTTACCGTACAAATGAGAAGCCAAACTTCCTTTACTCATATAGACATAGATGAGCATATTTCGTCCTTTTTCTGCACAATATCCCACCAAATTCACAAGGTTCCTATGGTGCAATCTTCCCAGTAGCATAACCTGATAGAGAGTGGACCAGCTGTAAGATATAGAGTAATGAGAAATATCGATAATAGACGTCACAAAATCAATTATATGGAAATGAAACTGAAAATCATGTTTAGTTCAATGAAGATTGGGCGATGGAAAAACATCAAAATGTTTTCTGAATGAGGGAGCCATCTGTTCAGAAGGCTAATTTCTTATAGCATTTCACAAACAGAAACAAGAAAAAGTTTCTTGTTGTCCAGTCCCTTTACACAGTCTAATTTCTTATAAATTTTTATTTTATCAAACAAGTTAATACTACAACTAGTGAAACTCAGGAGTTGTGACCCTTGGAGAATGTTCTTGGATGCCAATGTCCTTTTATCGTCAATTGAACATACTAGTCTGGTTTGCTAGAATAATGTAGCTGAATTATGTCTCTAGCACATATAGCTGGTTTGTTTGTTCTTCTTAACTTTAGGGTTTGATTTCTGAATTATTTTGTAAAGAACATGTGAAAAAAAAAAAAAATCAAGCCCAAGTGAGTAGTTCACTGATACTATTAGTTGAATTTGCCACTGTACCAAGTAATTTAAAACAATGGATGAAGAACCAGTGGTTCTGATGCTAAAGACACGTTTGTCCAGGTTGTAGCATCATGCTACAAACAAGAAGTCTCATAATGCCCACTCCAGTGAGACATCATATGCTAGTCAATAATACCTCCGCGTGAAACTCTTTCTCTCCTTGCTTAGAATCAGTTGCAAGCACTTTAACGGCAACAGTCTCACCAGTTGTCATCTGCGCTTTATAAACAGAACCAAATGCCCCTTGGCCTGAAAGTGTTGTAAAATTGCATGTTGCTTTCTGCAAATCCCTGAGCGGGCGACATCAGAAATAAGATTAGATATACGAGAATTAACAGGAACCAAAATCACAAATTTTGCACGAGATTCAAGTTACCACCACTAGAATATTTTAGTTACACCAAAAACTACAAGATTCTGACTCAGAAGGTTTTCAGTATTTGGTAAACATTATCCAAAGCGCTTATATGTCATCTGAATTTATTGTTGCTTGGGATGCAACCATAGTGAAACAATTAGTTCATACAACTATTACGCAACAAAATACTCAATACATGGTCAGTCAAGGAGCAGGTTTAAGGTAAATCATACTTGAAAGAATACTCTGGTATTCCGGATGCTGACACGACATTAGTCCTCCTGAATCCTTCAATCCAGAAGGGCATTCCATTTCTTCCAGATTTGACTGGTGATTCAGGACCAATGGTTGAGTCTGATAATATGGAACATGAATCAGCACCATTTGCTCGGATTGGTAAGGTCGCTGCCCTTCTAGAGCTGCTGTTTCCTATCTGTGTGTGTTTCCTATGGTACCGGAAACAAAATAGACCCAATATAGCTAAAAGTACTCCAATCACCACCCCTATTGAAATCCCAACGATCAATCCAGATGACTCCCCTTTCATTTCCTTGCTCTTCCTACCCTGTATATTTGCTATTGAAGCCTCTGATCCATTGACAGATACTGGAAAGGCAACGTCAAATCAAGCTATTTCCCCTGTAAAAATCAGTCAAACAAGTGTACTGTAATTTTCAAACTTTCTGAATTTTTATAGATAATCAACTTCCAGAACCACTGACAATAACTGTCAGTGTACTTCATCGCAATGGTAATACAGGACATAAAAATTAAATCTATAAAAAATTTCTTTCACTAGAACCAAGAGAATGCATGTTGAGAATCGGAGAGAATCAACGAAAACAAATTCCTCTGAAGTTTAACTTTCAGAAATATGAAAATGTCAACGAAAGCTAAAAACATAAATTCAATTTCATTAAAAAGAAAGGTAAACGAGGAAAACTATTACCCAAACGACACTGCGAGGAATCTTCAGAAAGACGCAAATAAGAAACTCAAAAACGTGATTTACACGGTCAAAGCATTGCCATGAACTGGATTTCTAAAGACGGTATTGTTCAAAAAGTAAACAGGATTTTCAGTATGGAGCTTTGAGCACCAAAATGAAGCAACAAGTAGTCAGAAATAACAATAAATCAATCGTTTAAAGCGTTAACTAAGACTGTTTTGAAGTGAGATATGGAAAAAGAAATAGAAAGGAAAAAACAAAAGCAACCCAAGAAACAATTTGATTCCTTTTCCCAATTTCCTACTCATTCTCAACAAGCATCTAAGCTACCACGCAATCTTTGAAAACATAAATGGACAGAAAGAAATCCACAGATTAAATCGATGTGAAGAAGACCAGAACTGGACCTCCGAAGGGCAAAAACCCAAAAAAAAAAAAGGGAAAAATCGTTTCGGCCAACAATGAACGTTAAACACATTTTTAGAACAAAACAGACAAATGGAAGTGCAATTCACCGTGGTTTGTGGTAATATAAGCCGTTTGAGACTAAAGACGGTTGCATGTTTTTGAGAAGTAAAAGCGAACACACGCACCCGGAGAGAGAGAGATAAAAGAACTGAAAGAGATGAGACAGAAAGTTGAAAGGGAAGCGAGAAAGAAATAGCTTGATAGATTCCAGGGAAGGAATGAGAGAGAGAAAGAGCAGTTGCAGAGACAAAGTGCTCCTATGAGGAGGTGACTGAAAATGAAAACAAGTTATTTATATCATTTTATTTTTAAGATTTATCTTTAGATTGACTTATTTAGAGAATCGTCCTTTTTATTACTTACGATTGAGGAGTGTTAATGTTATACTTATTGAAGTCTTTTTTTTTTTAAATATAGCAATCCTAAAAGTTTACGAGAACAGAAACCAATGCTACATTTAAAATAGACCATATAACTTTAATTTGAATGTTAATAATACTATTATTCCGACTCTCCAAATGTTAATGTAGGCTTCATATCATTACAAATAAATTACCACGAAATTAAGATTCTTGTAAGAGTTGATCTTTTATTGTTTAAAATTATCACGAATATTCAATATGTCTTTACAATTATAATTTGGTAAAGAGTGAGAAAAAAATATTTATTTTTGTTGAAATTTCAGATCTTTACCATTATAATTTTAAAGAAAAAACCTCAACAACCTAATACCGGGCCCACGAGGCCGAGGCACTAAATGCAGG
>JAOQML010000005.1:23379976-23405241 GCA_027568935.1 Erythroxylum urbanii
AACCAATTTTCATTTTTGTGACGAAATGATGTTGACACTTTTTTATTAAAATATTAGTGACCAAGAAGTAATGGACACTGATAAAAATTATTAGTGACAAATATTTTGTCACTATTATTAATTATTTTAGTGGCGATACTGTTGTAACATTAAAATGAAGTATTTTTACGACTATATTTGTCACTACTTTATATTATTTGTGTCGACAAACTTGTCATAAATATGTAAAGTTGTTGTGACCATAAATTGTTGTTACACATTTCATATTTTTAGTGTCGGCACTTTTTTCACAATATAATCAAGTTTTGTTACGACTTAATTCGTCACTACTTTATATTATTTGTGTCGAAAAACTTGTCATAAATATGTAAAGTTATTGTGACCATATAGTTTTGTCACAAATTTTATAAGTTTTAGTTACAATATTTGTGTCACAAATTTGTTGCATAATTGTGACCATTTCTTAAATTAGTCACTATTTCAAAGATTGGACACTATTAATAATAGTGAATAATATTTCTACTTTTAGTGACAACTTTTACTTTCACTGAAAATACAAGTTCTTGTAGTGAAATTACATGAGGCCTTAGGTATTAAGCTGAATTTTAGTATAACTTTTCATCCTTAAACAGATGGACATTCTAAAAGAGTGATTCAGGTGCTAGAAGATATGTTTAGGAGTTGTGTTATCGATTTAAAAGGAAGCTGGGATAAACACCTCCCATTGATTGAATTTGCATACAATAATAGCTATCAAGCAAACATACAGATGGCACCATATGAGGCTCTTCATAGTAGAAAGTGCAGAACACCCTTATATTGTACATAACTTAGTGAAAGCAAGATCGTGGGTCCAGAATTGATAAAGGAAACCGAGTATAAAGTTAAGCTTATAAAGTAAAGGTTGAAAGCT
Source organism: Erythroxylum urbanii (assembly GCA_027568935.1). Taxonomy (NCBI): domain Eukaryota; kingdom Viridiplantae; phylum Streptophyta; class Magnoliopsida; order Malpighiales; family Erythroxylaceae; genus Erythroxylum; species Erythroxylum urbanii. The sequence goes on from JAOQML010000005.1 coordinate 23,380,890, forward strand.
ACTTTTGATCGCTAAAACTCATATGCAGATTTGAAGAGAAAGGACATTGAATATGCGGTTGGTGACAAAGTTTTCTTGAAAGCTTCACCATGGAAGAAAGTGTTTTGATTTGGTAAGAAGGGTAAGTTAAGTCCTAGATTCATTGGTCCATTTAAGAGCATTGAGCGCGTGGGATCAGTAGCCTACAAATTAGCATTGCTACAAGATATAGAAAAGATTCATGATATCTTCCATGTGTCTATGCTAAGGAAATATCAGTCTGATCCATCACATATTATAAAACTAGAAGATATTGAAAACCAAATCTAACCTATGAAGAGAAGCCGATCAAGATTCTAGCAAAAGATACAAAACAACTAAGGAACAAGATAGTTCCACTAGTGAAAATACTATGGACGAACCACGAGGTCGAGAAAGCTACATGGAAACCTAAAGAAACCATGAGAAAGTCTTATCCACGACTATTTGACACAGGTAAATTTCGATGACAAAATTTTATTTTAGAGGGGAAGAATTGTAATGTACCAAAAATCTCGATTTCATGAATAGTATTTTTTGGGGTCATGCATAGTATATTGAGGTGAATAATGACACCCAAGATCCAAACTGCATTTTATTTTGTTTGGCATCAAATAATTATGTTCAAGGATAGTCCGATGATCAAATTAGAGCTCCAAACGAGTTCATTTTAAAGGTTTGACTAACAGTTGACCAATGGCCAAAGTTTGACCTGAGAAAGGGTAAAAGTCAAACTTGAAACTATTAACGAAAATAAATGATATTAATTAAGGTCTTTATGCGAGGTTAATATTTTTCTTAGGGGTATTTTTATTTAGAAAAAGAAAGAATGAATAAAAAAAGGTTAATTTTTGAAAAAGAGAATTGGAAAACTTTTAAAGAGGGACCACATGACATTTTTGTCAACTTCCCATTCTCTTTTTCTCCAAAACATTCCCAAGAATACCTCTCTCCTTTCTTCTCCATTTCTCTTTTATTTCTTACATTTTCAAGCCAATTTTCTTTAGTTTTAACCCCCAAATCACCTATTAAACATCAAATCATCAACCTAGGGTCCCTAAATTCACCATATCAACCAAAAAAAAATGGGAAAAGATGAAGAAAAGGAATATGGGTGTTCTTGATAAATAGTACTCAAATATTTATAAGGTTAGTTAATGGAGTTTTAATTTTTTTAGTATATGATTTTGATGTAGTTGCATGCATTGATGAACAAAATACATGAAATTGAATTTCTTATGGAATATTGTAAAGATAAAGAAGAGGAATTGAAGGAGAGAGAGAAAGAGAAAGAATAAGGAATTGATGATGAAATTGAAGCTTATGGAAGTTTAATTTGGAGATTTCGACACCAATTTGGTATGTGTTCTTGCAATTTTACTTTTTTCTAAAAATTGAGTTAGGAAATTTAGGGTTCTTGAGTAAAATTGGGGGTTTATGAAATTGTTATTAAAAATATTTAATTAGATGTTAAATGAAGTAGTATATGTGATTAATTGAGATTTTGGATTTATAATTTGTATTTTCCTCAATTGGCATACATTATGTTTGAATTGAGAAACTTGATATATATGTTATTTTTGACTAATTGGTGAGATGAATACGTCTTAAATGTTGTATGAATTAAATTAAAACCAATAACAGAAAAATAATAACATTAAAGAATGACATTTACTTTGGCCGAATATAGAATAGCTTGCATTGGTTATTATGAGCTTTTATTAAGAAATTTTAATGGAATTTAATTAGATTTGCTCCTAGTAAAATAGATAGGAATTGGAGGAATGTGATAAGGTTGACATGCCAATTGGAGAGTTAGCAGTATTGCGTCATGATATATGTTATTGGACTATATGGCTCCGAGAGCTCGGTTCCGGTATAAGATATTTGATTTGGGTTATGAACTGCATGGTTTCGAGAGCTTAGTTCCAATATGAATGTATATAAAAAAATTGATCATATGGATCCGAGAACCGAATCTTGCATTTTTAAAAATCCCCCTTATCTGGCTCGGTGATGCAATTATGATAGATTTTACTTTTGGGCAATTACGGAAAGCAGATAGATGTATGATTAATGATTAAACAACTTCAAATGAAAGTAGAAATTGAATGTACAATTTATTGATGATTGTATAATTAGACATGAATTATTAAAATAAATATATGCTTGTATTTCGTAACTTGATTTTAAATTCCTATTTATACTTAGAAAGAAATGAAGATATTTATATGTGAAAAAATTATATATTAAGCATGTTATGGTTGAATGAATTGAATTGAATGTAAAATAGAATTGCTTGAACATCTCTAAGCCTATAGCTTAGCGTGTGAATTTTCTTTCCGCGTGTAGGTTTTGAAGAGAATTAGAAGAAGCTATGGTGGATCTACTATAAGATAAGAGTCACATAGAGGATCTCGAAAGAATTGGAGGTGTATTTACTACAAATTTTTATTTGGTTTTTGGTTATAACATGTACTCATAAAGAAGTGAAGAATCTTACAAGATTTTATTATGAATTATATATGAATAAATGAAAGTTATGTATGAAATTTGGTTTAGATGTGTTGAAATGTATCAGAGGATGGGTAAATCATTTGACAAGGAGTTTGACATGAAGATGGATAGTTGATTAACATGCATGAGAAGTGTATTGAAGTTTCTTTTAGGAGGTTTTAAGTAAATATAGAAGAAATTATGTCAAAATTTTATTAAGTGAATAGTAATTGCTAGATTAATGAGGTTTTCAATAGAAAATGTTGTAGTCTGAAGTATTAGATATTTAAGAATATGGTAACACTAGGTATGCTGATTCCATTATCGGGTGTGGGGTGATACATAACATCTTTAATTCCTCTTTAACAATTGATAATTTCCTGTACTAAGTAAAGGAGTTAAAGTATAATAAATTATAGCTTAATCCCTTCTTTAAGACTAGCTCAAAACCATTACCTTCAACCAAGTAATTATTGAATCTGTAAAAGAAAACGCCTTATCTTTGGAGGTTCTGTAGTAGAGTAGGCATATGATCTGAAATTAAGGAACTACTAAAATAAGTTAAACTTTCATACAAGGTCATAATTTCTTTACAAAAAACTAGCACCTATATTGTTTATTAAATCCAATATAAAATTGATCTTCAATCTTTAGATCTATGACTTGTAAAAGACTTTTGCAATCCCTTAGATCAATTATAAAGTTCCTAATACAAACGTTTCCTTCAACTTCTGAATTGCACATGATGCCACTAAAGTCCCTATGAATCACATAAGGGGTGTTGGAACTAGGTTTAAATTTTGAGAGCTTGTCCTGTGAAGAAGCTCTATATAACATCATATTATAGGCATATATAAAGTGACCTCAAATTTGATTTTTTGATTCAAAAAATGGACTGATAAGTTAATTATATAATTAGTAGAAGAAGAGTGTATGATATCCACTTTATTGGGATACAAAAATTACAATTGTTCTACCATTGTAGTGAGAGCTATGCTTGGTGATTACTTTTTGATCCTTTTGAATGAAACTCATCTGCATATAATTGTTCTCCTTCAATTTTGTTTCAAGTAATCTAACTAAAAAAAGTTTAGTTTTATATAAATAATATTTAAACATTTGATATATCTTAGGGCAATTCAATCCCCTAACATTCCAAGTAAGAATTTTCACAAAAAGGAGGTAGGAGAGTTGGAGCTAAGATCCTTATTCTTCCTTTTGGATTTTTTTCCTTTATAACACTTTAGTAGTTTTTTCTAGATCCACAAGAGTAGCATCATTTTAAGTTAAGGGAGTTTGCTCTTCTAGTGTTTAAGATTCCTGAGGAGGTTATAAATCAAATGTCTTAGTAGATGAAATTTCCACAACTTTCTCAATTTACATTTGGTCGGGACCAGAGATATTTTTGATGGTTTTTGGAAATTTTTAGTTCCATTAAGAGAAGAATTAGGGATAAGTATTTCAATATTTTCAGAGCATTAAAGTTGAGCATTAGATACACTAGGGTATGGAAGGAGCATCTATCTCGATAGAAATATGAAAGTACATAAGCTCATTGTTATCTCCTTTAGCAAAAATTTTACCTGTAGGGCCTTTTTTTTTTACCTTGTTGAAGTTGATCAAGCCTTGATTGATATGACACTCTAAAATTATCTTGAACTGTACTATCATCTTCTATGAGTATTACAATTGGGATCTCCTCTAGTCCTCCAGTAGTGATAGTTGAATACCAACTATGACACATATTATAACATAGTTGATTCTTTTCAAATTGGTAGTGGCTTTATCCATGGATATTAGCTTCCAATATAGCTAGTAAAATAACTTAGGCCTTCAGTGGTCAAATACTATGGAGATTAATCTTTATTAGAATATGCTTTTGATGAGAGCTTTTAATTAAGAGACATGGTCTCCATTACTAGAGAACAAGTGGTTTTCCATTTACCTACCATAAACTATTATGCAGTATAAGATGAGCACTTACTTTTTAGATAATGTAAAGAAGAAGATATTAGCTTCATGACTAAGACCACCTTTATACTTTTCTTTATCTAATTAAAGATAGCCCAAGAATTCATACTAGGGAAAGCAGGGCACTTATCCAAAAAGAAACCAACAAAAGTGGAATTCCATCTTGACACTTTTTCTTTGAGGACCTTAATTAGGGGAGCTACTTAAGGATTACCTTCTAAGTGCAAGTGTGAGAAGAGATACTAGTTCAAGTTAAGGAAAAAGTCCCCCAAATCTTGCTTCCAGGTGGTCTTAGTAAATAAAAGAGAGTGTGGATGAGAAGCTAAGAGGTTAATTATATTGCTTCATTTTTAATGGAAATGATTACTTGCTTTGAAAAATTAGAATGAAATTTTTGCTTATCGCTAAGGATTTTTAATGGTGTAATACTATAGATAAAAGTGATTGGGATTCTAATAATAAGAGGTTGGATGTACGAAATAAGAAGATAATGCATATTATGCTTGGTTTATTTGATATAAATATGCTAAATAATGCCTTAATATATTTAAAATACTTGTGATATTTGGCATATAATTAAAGTTACATATGATGAAATTAAAGAATTAAGAAATGTAGAAACAAAGGTGATAAGAAAGAGAGAGAGGATCATAAAATAAGGAAGGCATAAAACATGGTAGCTTGATCTTCTCCAATTGAGGGCTCCCAATGAACCTATTACCCCTCAACTTCATAGCGTGTGATACTCTATAAGATTCTCAACTTTTTTAGGCAATTAAGTAGGTGATCTAATAATAACATTGGCATGTAAAGCAAACTAGGATTTAAGGATCTTGCTATGGGTGGCTATAGACTATCCTTTAGAGCTAAGTTTCCTGATCACATCTTTGAACTCCTCATTCTGCTTAACTTTCTTGGTTAATAAGTTCTCTAGCATAGACTCTAGGCTAGGTTTATGAGGAAGGGGGGTTATCAAATATGGGTTAGAAATTAGGTAGTTGCATATTATTATGAGGTGTAGGGTTAAACTTGTTTTCATAAGAGAGGTATGAATGGTTCATTTAATCAGGATTATAGGTATTAGAGAACGAGACATTCTTCTGGTTAGGGTTGTTAATGAATTTAACTAGTTTAATATTAGATTTATGAAACAAAATTGGTTCTCTAATTGATAATCTATAGCTAAATGCCCTGCAGATCCACATATATGATAAACTACATTAATATCACTGACAAAGTTAACATTTATGTGGTTAGAATTTTGAGATAATGTAAACACTTTAGTAACTAGAGGACTCAACACATCTAGGTAATACTTATTTGGAAACTTGAAAGGAGTGACTCTCTTGTTGGACCATTTTAGTGTTTTAAGCTATGCCCCCAATTAGAGTATACAGTTCATCTACCGTCTTGTTCATCAAAGCTCTAAAAATAACTACTTCTACAAAGATCTTTGTAACAGCTCGTTTCCATACTAAGGGTTAGGACAAAGGATCCTAAACCAAGATATATGAGAAATAGCAAAGAGAGATTAGAAAATGCATTTCATTTTTATGCATAACAAAGTATACATATATGTGACAGTTGAATTTTATGGCACACTTTTCAATGATTGTACAAGCACTCATTTGACAATTTCCAGGTATAAATGATTGTTTTCAAGTGATTATGAAGTGAATTGTGGATTATATGTCTTGAAAATTGTTTTGAAAAGTATAAATAGTGATTTAGAATTTTTTGGTGAAATTTAAGAATTTTTTGAGATTTTGGGTATTTTTGGATTAGGAAAAATGCCAAGTGGTAACATAATTGATAAATGGTAGTAGAATTAAGTGTCAATGGGCAGTAGAAATTATTGTTAAGAGACAGTAAGGTTTAATGACAAGTTTTATAGAAAATCGGAAGACAATTGGATTAGAAAATTTGGAGATAAATAGACTAGAGATTAAATGATACGGGCACACAATTAAAAAGGCATTGCATTTTAAATTAAGTGGTAAGTGTCATGCCACTTACTAAGCATTATTTACCTTGCCTTTAGCTTAACTTACGACATTAACCTATTGAAAGACCATTCTTCCATTCTTTTGCTTTCACTTTGCCAAATGCTCTCTTCATTTTCATTCTTCTTCTTCTTCTTCACGATTTTTCTCACCCACCCCATGTGATTCGTGCTATCATTTTTCATCATTAGCTACTTTAAGATTCTTGCTATTTCTTCACCTTATCACTAAAAACCTAACCTACCTTATCACTAAAAACCTAGCCTATTTTCCTTTAGAATGAAGATGATCGTGTGATTCTTGAAAAGCTAGGGTTTTCGTGAGAATTTGAAGAAGCTTAGAGTTAAATCAAGTAAGTAGCATCTTGTTCTCCATGATTTGTTGAATGAAACATATTTTGATGATAGTTACAAGTTAAATGACCATAAAATGTGGATGTTTACATGTTGAAACGTGAATGAGAAATTTGGGTATGTTCATGTCTTGCTTTTATATGTATGATGATTAATGATTCATAAATTGATGTAGAGATGTTTTAGAGATGAGTTATAACTGAAAATCATTAAAATGGTGTAGGAGAAAGTGCAAAAAATTTTGATTGGTAAATGGAAGTTTCATGTTCTATTTTCAGTGTATATTGACATGGATTTATTTGAATGATATAGAGATGAACTAGAATGAGTTTAAAGCCAAAGGAAAGTTAGTGTAATTTCTTAAAATGAGAAGAAGTAAGATGATAATTTAGAGACAAAGTAAAGCTGGAAATGGAGTTGAGTGTGTGCAGAAAATTTTGACATGTAAATGAATGTTTACTTGTTCTATTTTTCTGGTATAATAATGTGTATCTCTTTGGTTGTTTTAGAGATGAGCAAAAAAATGGGTTTAGAGCTAAAGAAAAATAGTACTATGGTGTCTTGAAATGGGAAGAATTAGTGTGATAAGTTAAAAATGATATGAAGGTGATAAAAGGAGTTAAACATGTGCAGAAATTTATGATGAGCATGTATAAGTTTGAATGTTATGTTTTGGGTTAATGACCAAACATAGATTATGATTTGGCTGAAATGATATTTAGTTAAAATGGAAGTGGGAATGAAGGGGAAATAATGAGGAAAATAAGTTAGAAATGATAGATATTTATAAGATGGGTTATATGTAACTTGTAGGGTTGGAAATCTGAAAATTGGCTAGTAAATGTCTGTTAGCCGGACTTTATATCTGCTGGGCTAACATTCTATAGAATTGCAGCGTTCCAGCTCCGTTCATATCCGTTTGGAGGGACATAAGTCCGCTGGGAGACATTATTGGGACACCTACATAAATGTGCAATTTTGACCCTTTTAGTCGGCAAAATGTCTCTTCGAGTCTTCATAAAAGTTGTAGAACTCGAAGTCCTCTTCGAAACTGTACTTGAATGACCTTAATCTGACATACACAATGAAAGCTATGCCTATTTTTCCAAATATGTACATATATAAATTGTGGACTTATCAATGCTTTCCTATGATACATTTAGGCTTGAATGGAGCTTGAAATGTACTTAGTTTGATGTGAAAATAAGAGATAAGAATGAGTGATATATTTAAGGTGACGATTGGGGATATAAAAATAAAAATGGATTGCCGTATTTCAACTGTTCAAATATGGAATTTTGTGATGTTATGAGAATAAAGGTGAACCTATGATGGCTAATGAGATTCCATTAAGATGAATGATGAGTATTAAGTAAAGATGAATGATAAATGGAATATTTTGTGATCTTAGGAAGCTAAAATAACCTTAGTGAATGATTGAATGATGTGTATTGGGTAAGAATGAATGAGAACTTGAATATTATGTGAACTTAGAATGCTAGAAAAGAAATGATGAATGGTTGAATTATGTTATTTGAATGACCAAGTTCTTTAAGGTATGAACCTAGAGTAAGCTTGACACAAACAAATGATGTTATTAAAAAGCAAGTAATGTGATTAAGGATAAATACCTGGAATAGTCAACATAAGCATGCATTATACATTACACATATACATATGTGTATAACGGAATGTTTACATGATTGCGCAATTAGTAATGTGTGTACAATATGTATTGTATGAAGTTGATACACAAGATTGAATTTCAACGCCCAGACATTTTCAGAACAAGGAAGCTAATGCTAATCTAGAGCTTAAAGTGAGTCGACTTAAATGGTCTCACTTTCATTGTTTGTTTTGTTTTAACATTTTGTATTGAATTATGTGATGTGAATGTGTTGATTTCTAGACAATAAATGTCCTAGGCGTTTGATGCATGTAAAAATCATTGGAAGTGCTCATTGAATGTGAATTTGACTGAATAAATAATTCTCAACTTAAATGTTGAATGTCGGACCAAGGTCCGATGATAAATGTGAACGAGAATGTAAACGTGAATGTGAAAGTGTAAAATTGAGCACAATTGATTGACTGAATACATGTGATGCATTTCATTACATGAATGCATGATAACATAAAGGCTATTATAACTAGAGCAGCCACCGAAAAAGAGCTTAAAGCTCAGAAAGTGAAAAAGAGCTTAAAGCTCAGAATATGGTAAGAGCCTTTGGCTAACTATGTAAAATGAGCTCTGTATCTCCAACAAATAAGGGACAGTTGTTAATGAGCCCAGTATCCACAATGGATATGGGACAGTTATAGGCACTTGGTCACAATAATAACAATTGAAAGTGAGTCTCATGAGTATTGCATATGTATTTGATATGTATGATTTAAATGATTGAAATAAATAGTTTGAATGATTTTTGATGTGAAATATGAATTAAGTGAATATGAAGTGTATGTGATTCAACATGTTGATTAGTGAAATTATGTGAATTAAATTATGTGAATTACGTGATTATATGAATTGATGTGTTATGTGATTAAGTGAGCCATCGAGGATGGTCCACTCACTGAGTTTGCAAAACTCAAGTACCCCAAAATTTGCAACATATTTTTCAGGTTCAGAGGAGACACTCAGTTAGACTAACTGGAGTCTAACCACTGCATTTAAGTAAGAGATAGAGGTTAGGATCAGATGGCGTTTGTATACTTCTGCTGTTATTTTTGTATTAAAGTATGTATTCTGCAAATGTTGTACTATGTGTATGTGAATAATTCTGATATGTAATGACTTTATGACTAAAAGTGTTTCGAATTTATAAAGGGACTAAATGATTACTAGAATTCTGCAATTTGTATATTGTTTGTGACAATTGTGATTGAAATTATTATAAATAAAATGGGCCATTAATGATTACTGGTTTTCTGAAAAATGCGTGTGATGTTTGAGAAAAAAATTGCAATGAGTTCAATTTGACTACTCCAGCACGCCGCTTTCACAGGGTACGTGTCTGAATATCCTCGGGATGTACGGATATGTGCTCGGTAGAGGTGGGCTGCTACAATCTTGGTGTTATAGATCATCCCATTATAGAAGGTTTAAAATATTATCCATTTCTCTAATTTATGATGTAGACATAAACTCTATAACTTTTTATACATCTCTTAAGTCTCAACTCAGTTGATGCTTCTAATATGGTGAAAAATGCTCATGCTTTATTGGAATTTTTTTGAATTTTTCAAGTAGATTGTACTAAAGAATTTTGTGCATTTTATTACAAATAATGTAGCTAATTATGTATTAGTTGAGTACTTATGACAATCAAAATATGAGCATATTTATCGGTCTCTATGTGCTAAATGTCGTTTAAAAAGATATTGTTTGCATGGACGATATTTCTAATCTTGCTTTAGGTGCTTCTAAGATCACAATTTTTGTATATAATTATATTACAATTTTGTTTTGGTTAAGAAGGCCAGAGATTGAGTTGAGATTGTGCATTTTTACTGCTACTAAGTTTGCAACTATATTTATCACTTTGAAAAGTGTTTATAATCATAAATAATTACTTTGATTGTACTCTTCTTAAAAGCTCTTATTCTTGAAGTTAAGTAGGGATGTTAATAGTGGAATTACTGATCTTTAATAGATGAGATAAGTATTAGTCAAAATATTATTGCTATTCCTTTTTAATAATTCCCTTGATGAGTTTAATTTATGATATTCTTTTACTTTCAAAATTTTTTTAGGTTATAAGTTATGAGTTTTCCTAAATCATCTATAAAGAGAGAATTTATAATGAAAAAGAATGGAGGCTAGTAAGTTTTCATGCTTTTTGTTCCTCCTTTTCTTATTAATAATATATTTTTATATTTCTCATAACTATTAATTTAAAATATAGATGAGTGGTGGAGATTATTTAGTGAAATTGCTTTAACATTGAGAAAACTTGCTATTTTATTACTCAGTTAAACAACTTCTATACATTAGGTTATGAATGTAATTAGGGCGTTTTTTAATGTATTTGTATAAAGAAATGATATCTTTTGAAACATCAAGGACTCAATGACATTGTTTATGACACTTATAGTGTGAGAGTGAGCCTTGGAGCAACTGGTAAAGTTACTCCTTTATGACCATAAGGTCACAGGTTCAATTTATGGAAACAACCTCTTTATAAAAATATGAAGGGAAGGCTACGTACATTATGACCTCCTTAGACTACCGTAAAACGGGGAGCCTTATGCAATGGATACGTTAATTTATAATGGGAGGATGAAGGATAAGTCTTTTATTGATTTATTTATATTTTTCAATAATTTTGTTTTTATTATTAACTTTATAATTTCTTTATTATGTATTTAGATCACTTAGTAAGAATAGAACGTATGATCCCATCTGTATTGATTATATTGACTATACTAATTTTTAGATCAAAGAAGAAGAATTATCGCTTGATCTTAATTGTAATGAACTTGAAAAAATAATTTAAGAAGAAAATGTATTTGTTATAACGAATAAGTTAAGTTGATATCTTATTTTGATCATATTTAATATTAAAAGTATAATATATTACAAATTTATAATAAAGAATAATTTGATGTATTACTAATTTATAATCTATTTTAATGCAGTAGAAGATGTTGGTGCAGATACTTAAGATGAAAATGTGTTTTTATGAGTCTTTAAATAGTATTGGACAATTTAAAGCTTTTGATAATGAAGAGACACAATGTCCTTTGGAAATATAATTTTAAATTTTATTATTATTCTAAGTTTCATGTTAGATTAAATTTTATTTTAAATTATTACATTTATTAATAGTTTATCATACATCAGTAGACACTGATTTATTATTTTTATTTCAATAAATTATTTTAATATCGTATTTTATTTATTCTTATAATTTTTAGTTCTTATTTATTATATACCAATTCTTATAATGGTTAAATATCGATTGGATTTTTAGACTTTAACTTTTCCTTTTATCAATTTGATGTTTGATTTGGTTTTTAAAACATTAATCATGACTATAATTTCTATAGATATAATCCATATTTAATCAAAATTTATTTAATGAATCTGTGTAAAAAGAGTTTAATACCTATCAAAAAGATATAAAAAGTAGTCAATATCAAATGTATATGCTATTAATTACGTGACTTTATATGAAAGTTTACATATTTAGAAAAGCTCAAAGTTAGGAAAAAAAATGTGGTTGTTTAATGTTGGAAATAAAATATGAATGCAAATACTTATTTATTTTAGTCTAGATTCATTTCATTTGCAAAAATCAATATTAATTTTTTTAGGGAATCAAAATAGTATATCTCTCTTGATTTTTTTCCTATTTAATTATCGTTGGTTAAAAACTTAGAACATAGTTTTTCTTCACTTTTTATATATATAATCCAACGAGTTTTAAAAAAGAATTGAAAATTTTTTATGTTTAGTAGGTTTTTCAAATAATAATAATAATAAATATTATTTGGTAACAGTTTTGCGCTTTCGGATCAAGCATGTACAGAATATATAGAAAGGAACAACGGATGTTTTAAAGCCAGACAAAACAACATGAACAGGTTACAATAGATGAGGGATGTTTAAAATAATTGTTGTCTTTCTTTCTTAAAATACTGTTAAAGTGGCAGATATCATCCGTTATGGAGATTTTTTGCTAATCTTGATCCGTCTTCAGTATGCTAAAGTTCGGTTCTCAATTAAACTCGTAGGTTTTAATTGGTTTGTATTAACTGCAGTTTGAATGGGTATCTTTTTTTTATTTTTAAGTTTGACATACACGTGATCATATGACTATAGAAGGTGATAGGAAGGAGCATAGGATAAAGCGCGTGGCTCTTGACAGAGTGCGTGAAAACGAATCCCGATGAAAATCATAAATTCGGAAAGATCAAAGAATGTCCTCGCACGAATTAAACACTCTAATATCTCAAACATGGTCGGTCAGAAACGCTTCGCCGTTTAAGTTCCGTTTTACTTCGGTCCTAAAATCGGAAGTTCGTTTATAATTCTACCTCCCACTTCGTGTGCCGTTATCTTCCGTACAATTCCTCCGTCAGAACCTCGCTCTCTCCTCTCACCACCTATATATACTTTAGTTTCTTCTACTTTCGAATTGTGCCCATAGTAAGTAAGAAACGAAAAACAAAAAGAGTTCCAGTTAGCCCTCCCAAAGGGTAGACTAATCTTCAAGTGTCAAGACAAAATCTTCAATCCTTTCATTTCTTACCCTCAAAGGTTTCTGGTTTGTATATTACTGCTCCTCTAGTGTTTTTCCCTCTTCATTTATATGGTACGGTTTCTTTTACATGTTCTAGAATTTGTTGGTCTTTTTGTGATTCCTTTTTCTTGGTAAGTTACAAGGTGTCTTTGAGCTCCTCTGACTTCACTTACTCTGACTTTGTATAGTTGAATTCTTGTTCTGTTTTTTCTTTTGTTCTCATAGGCTCCTGTAGGAAGTTGGCATGAAGGAAACATTGTGAAAAATTGTTGCGATTAATGAAGTTTGCTGCTTTTGTTGTGGTCAATTCATGACGTGATTTCATGCTATATGAACTGGGCTAGATTTGAATCTTTGTGTTGTTTTTTCTGTTGCATGACCCATGTATCTCTTGTTTTGTTTAGTTGAGAGAGCAATGAAAAGGTAGAAGTTCATAGTCGAATACGTTGCTTATGGTTAGCTGTGCCTCTGCTTGATCTACAGCTAGCCGACCTATGGGAAAGATTTCCTCTTTGTTGGTTCCCTATTATTGTCTTCGGAGTCCGAGGGGAAGAGCTCCAATTTTTGGCATATATATGATGTCTATATGCATGTGTTAGACATATGTATTCGCTTATCTTTTCGATTCAACTTGTTTCGTTGTTTGGTATTTCCCGAAATAGGCACAGGTTGAATCTTTTGGTATGGGCTGGGGGGTGGAGTGTATTATAAAACGATATTACTTCTTGCTTTGTGTGGCCTCATGAACAAGTCTAAACTGTTTCAATCAATAGACTTGTGCATGTTTATCTTGGCTTTATCAAGTTGTAATTCTTAAGTTAGTGGTTAAATTATGAAGGCTGGCCAGACGTCCTTCTTCACTTGCTTTAACATTGTTACAAAGAGGGCGTAAATATGTGCTTTATAACATGACGACTACAATTGAATTTCGTAGAATTCAGTCAAGAACTTAGAATCTCTGTTGCTTGCCTTTTCTATTTCTGATTCTATAAACAATTTTTATGTTTAAATTCTGCTACAATAACGTGGCTGAGATGTTTTCATTGCTTTGTTTTTGTAGGCTGATAATTTCTTTAGAAGCAGGACCTATCTTTTCTGCAAAAGGAAGGTGTAACTATATATCTTATTCTGTCTCACTTGTGGAACAGCTTATGCCAAATTTGTAGTATGGAGTTACAAGGCGTTTTGAGAGATGGTGCCACTGGTGCTGCTCTATCCTACTCAGCACCCTATCCATCTATTCCTTTGCTACCTAGCAGGCTTTACGGGTCACTGAAGTTTGAAATAGGAAACTCACCGAGCTCACCCTTTTCAACACAATTTGATGGTGATACTGCTACTACATTAAGTGATAGCCAAGAGAAGCACAGCTCTGCAGATTTTACCACCGGAGCCAGTCCTTCCTGTAACTCTTCCATCCAGTCCAGAGGTTATTTTCATAGGTTGAGCCCTTCATCTTCGCAAGATGCAAGTTCTAGTCAGAACATGAAACATGCTTTGCTGCAGCTAGAGACTGCTCTAATGGGGACTGATGATGATGAAGATGTTACTATGCCCGATAATTCTATCGATAAAAGTAATAGGCCGCAATCTTCAGGTCAGAGAACCAAGTCCTGGTGTCAGGAGCACCACCAGAGTTCTCAAGGAATTCAGCCTAAGCCATCATTTGTATCTAGGAACTGGCAGTTGGGAGAAGGTGCTCCTCATGAGAAACGTCAAAAAGCGGTGGAAAAAACTTCTTTGCAAAACAATCCTCCAGGAAATCTAAAGCAATTGCTGATTGCTTGTGCGAAGGCTCTTGCTGAAAACAACATCAATGATTTCAGTAGGTTGACTGAAATGGCTAGAGGCAAAGTGTCCATCAGTGGAGAAGCAATTCAGCGCCTCGGTGCTTACTTAATTGAAGGGCTGATAGCAAGGAAGGAGTCATCGGGCACTAACATATACCGTGCTCTTAGATGTAGAGAACCAGAAAGCAAGGATCTTCTTTCCTATATGCAGATCTTGTATGAAATATGCCCATACTTGAAGTTTGGCTACATGGCAGCTAATGGAGCCATTGCTGAGGCTTGCAGAAATGAGGACCGCATCCATATTGTTGACTTTCAAATTGCTCAGGGGACTCAGTGGATGACTCTTCTTCAGGCTCTTGCAGCTAGACCAGGTGGGTCTCCACGTGTGCGTATTACTGGTATTGATGATCCTGTTAATAAGTATGCGCGCGGTGATGGACTAGGTACAGTTGGCAGGAGATTGACAGCAATATCTGAAAAATTTAATATCTCTATAGAGTTCAATGGTCTGCCTGTTTTTGCTCCAGACGTGACTCGGGAAATGCTTGACATCAGGCCTGGTGAGGCTCTAGTCGTGAACTTCCCCTTACAGCTCCACCACACTCCTGATGAAAGTGTTGATGTGAATAATCCGAGGGATGGTCTGCTTCGAATGGTGAAGTCACTAAATCCCAAGGTGACCACTTTGATTGAGCAAGAATCAAACACAAACACAACCCCTTTCCTCACAAGGTTTGTAGAAACTCTAGAGTTCTACCTGGCAATGTTTGAGTCCATCGATGAGATTCTGCCAAGGGATCAGAAACAGCGAATCGGCGTGGAGCAGCAGTGCCTAGCCAGGGACATGGTAAACATTATTGCTTGTGAGGGGAAGGAGAGGGTGGAGCGGCATGAGCTCCTGGGAAAGTGGAAATCTAGGTTCACAATGGCTGGATTTCGACCATACCCTTTGAGTTCTTACGTCTCCTCTGTAATAAGGAGCCTGCTCAGATGCTACTCGGAGCATTACACACTCATGGAGAAGGATGGAGCAATGTTGTTGGGTTGGAAGGACAGAAATTTAGTATCTGCTTCAGCTTGGAATTGATACTGGAAAGATGGACACCATGATATAGGTGGGAATATTGCATGGTTACGCAATAGAAGAGTGTTAGCGAATATGAGGCAAGTAATTAGTGTGGTATGTCATAGTCATGTGATTCAAATATAGAAAATAAACTATTTTCTTACCTTGGAGCACCTTAATAGTTATATACAGCAAACTTGTTTTGCCACAAACGTTAATGTCTCAAACTTCAACACCCTGCTTTCTAACTATTACCTCTCCGGAAGAGGAAGGCGTGACTTATTTTCATATTCGAAATTAGTAAATATTGAGTGAAATCTTGAAACTTGATAGAAAATTGAGAAAGAATTAACAACACATAAAACTTGAAGGGAAAAGTAGAGGTCAATACTTTGAGGTGCATTCGATTTTTGAAAATTTCTCAATACCTGTACCCAAGTTGAAGTGTATAATAGGCAACTTCACTGGTTCGAGGCCTTTATATTTTAGAAAATTGAAAAGAGAATCATTTGCCGACTGCGAGTATTGCAACTTTTTCGGATTCTAGTTGTACAAGTCCAAGGATGGTCCGTTGCATGATCCAAACAAAAATGAGAACGAAGGTGATGAGCATAACACGGTTCAAATATTAGTAGGTAGTGGTGAATCCATAGACCTGGTCATTACCACAATAGACCAATATTGCCTTTTGATTTCTTGAAGCAAGCCTTGCTAAATCCAGTAGCTCAAGACTTGGCTTTGCTAATAATTCCTCTTCAGTCTTCACTGTCTCAGGTTATAAAAGGGGTAAAACCCATGTGTTGGCTTGTTAGCAGCCTCGGAGCAAGCACAGACGAAACGGAGAATGTGGCCACACTTTTAATAGCAGTCAAGAAATTATACTATGTCGCCTAGCAGCCGCATACCTTTTAAGTTTTTGAAACAATCGGCTATAAACTGTTGTTCTAAAGGTCACTCAAAAAGAAAATGGATTAGATATTTTAGATTTTAGTTATTGACTAAAGCAATTTTTTGAAACTTTAAGGAAAGGTCACGACTTCAAACAACGGAAACAGTTTTTTTGAAAAATGCAAAAAAAAAGTCACGTACAATTAATAACCTCTCGTGACCTTCGCAAAGCGAAGAATCTTGTGCACTATAATTTGCCAAGGTTCTTCGCTTTGCCCTTGCCCTTGTCCTGAAGTTAAATTAAAGTCAACTATACTAGCGATTTCAAAAATATCTTGTCACTTTAGATGAGTAAACTTGTACTATGAGATATTTTTATTTACATAATTTATGTTCACTTTACATTTATATGAAAGTATATGACTTTATATAATGAAATATAATATTAGAATGATTTATAAGAATATAATGTGACCCACAAATAAGTAATGATAAGAAGTATTAACTTAAAGAGAATAGGGAGAAGAAATAAAACAATGTGATTCAAAGTTTAGTTGGCTCATCTTATTTTCACTTCTTCATCTTCCAATTTATCATTATTTACTATAATATTAATGACTTCTTGAAAGAGGGATGTAATTATTTCATTTATATATTCTAAATAATCTAAATCTATTCTAAATAATTCATATATGATTTTTTTCTAGAACATAAGAAGTCATGATATAATTGTATGCAAAACAGTTTCAAAATTTCCAAATTAAAGGGTCCATTACACTTCTATATATACCTATATCTTTAGTTTTTTTATTGTAGTGCTGAGTTTTTGTCGAGTCTTTTTGCGAGTATTCCAACTCCAACCTTAGAGTAAGGTAACTACCCTTGACGGCCCTTTAGCGAAGTCCAACACAACCTTAATTTGTTTCTTACTTTGAGGCATATAAAGATTTAAAAGAAGAATAAAATTTTAAATGGAAAGTGTGAACAATATTTGCAGAAAGGGAAAATTTTATTTCATGGACATCTGTCAAGGGGTAACTCTTTTTTAAGTGTGAATGCTTTGTAGAACTTTGGAAAAATGCATAAGAAAGATATGCTTCACGTTGTTCAATAATAAGCTAAGACAACCTAAGAGAATGGGTAAGAAAACTTAGCTATTACATAAAAAGCGGGACTTGGAGATTTTCAGAATGACCTTCAACTATTTCATCTATATAGTGTGGAGGGAGAGAAATGCTTGAAAGCGTGGGAAAAAGAATCAAAAGAGATTCCTACTTTTCTCAATATTAGTTTAAATTGGATAAGGGGAACTTTGATTTATAACAAAATAAGAGGAAATGCTAGTATGAAGATGAAATCAAGATGGAATAGTTAACCTGGGTTACCCGCTTATTGAAGTTCTCCACTAATAGTTAAAAATTATACCTTTTTTATTTATTACTTGTGTAAAGGTTTTAGCTAGGAAGGGGTCTTTTGTTAAGTTTGCAATATAGGCCTTAAGGCGTTTCTTTATACCTTTCTCCTTTGCTAGCTTAATATAATTTTTTACCTTCAATTTTTTAAAAAGTATTCATATAATAATCAAACGATCAACTTCCGTATATAACTAAATCATTCATAATCTAATTACATGACATACAAAATATATTAATTGCATTAAGAGGTCAACTTCCAAAATTATAGCAATGAAAAAAATAGGTTAGTCAATACAACTAAAATATTAGTTAGTTATAACATATTCTCTTATGTATATATCTGTCATAAATCTTATCCTCTTTATTGGCATCATCAATTTTTTGGTCATAGCACTGAACAATGCCTCTATAGAAATTAATACATATATAGAATTTCCTCTATAAAATAACGTTGAAATACATCATAATCACCCCAAAGATTGGTTAAGCTCTCATCAATGTACTTAATCTATGTATCCATCATCTCTATGCTCCTTATACTTGGTCTTAATTTATGATTCTAAAACTTGATTTATTATACGTATTGAGACCACATATATTAAATTACAGCATTGAAGTGATAAAGGTAATTAGATTCAACATTTGTTTAGCTTTTTTTTTTGATAATTACCCTACCATATTTTATTCCTTTGGAATAACTAAGTTTGAGCCTTACCTTTTTCCATTGATTACAACATCATTAATAACTTTTACCTTATTTTTCTTAAAGCCTTTTTATTGTTTTAAACCCTGAAAGTATTGACATTTACCTGATTGCTTAAAATTTGAATGTTGAAAAGATCTAATACTTCTTTAATTGTGGTACATAATGAATACTCGAAGTTGAAAAAAAAGTGTTTGAGTTATGGTACCAATGGATTCATGTTATGAAGGACCTATATAGTATGAAAGACTAAGTTTCTTTTATTCTTGTCTGTTGTAAGTTTCTTTCAATTTTAGCAATAATCATACCTTACCGAAGCCCCATTATACCCTTATAAAGAACTTTCAATTTTTGTGTTTAGTTTATATAGAAGTGGTTGAGATATGATAATATTGCAAGCCTATGGTTAAGAGTTCTGTTATGTATTGATTTGAGAGTTATTATACTTTTTACCCTAAACACTTGAGTGCAATGATTGAAACCTTAGTGAGGGTGTTAAGAATTGTGCTTTTGATTTTAAAAATATTATCGATGTGATTCTTATTGATATTGACATATGAAGGTTAGTTCTAGGATGACTTGATTATAATCTTATGTTAATTTGATTAATATGACATGTTGGTTTAGAGTATGGATGGACATATTAAGGTTAATAAGGGATAAAAGTTTGTAAGATTGCTAATTTGAATTATGATTTGCTTAAAGACAAGCAAAAGCTTAAGGGGCTATTTATAAAACAACTGATAATCTGTTTTTCAGCTGATTAACCCAAATTAGAGGTTTGACTTGATTGGTAAACTATTTTTTTGTTTGGTTATGAGCTGGTTGGGTTGGCTGATTCAACCTAACCAGCTGTTTTATAAAAAGCTCCAAATTGGAGCGTTTTGGACCAAACAACTGAATTAGCTGTCTGGTAATGATGACTGTGCCCCTTATCATTTCTTAGCTGCTCTTCGTTGTTCTCATTTTTGCAGGTTCTCTAGAATTTTCTTCTATCTCACGTCTCCACCCCTACCTCTGACTCTCCTTGCCTTAGACTAGTTGCAAATGGGCAGGGTAGGTAGTGATGCAAGTTATTTCTATCTTATTCTGTTTCATTTATGGATTTTGGAGAAGGAAATATACCAACTAATTTAGTTTGACGTAGGCTTTGCAGATAGCAGGTTGACAATTAAAGGATTTAATAAAGTCTTCAAAGTCAAGAGCTCGAAATAAATGACTCCGGAGGTTTTGTGTTAGAGCCACTGGGTGGAAAGGTGCTGCCTTTGTGTTTGATGTAACCTTCCTTTCCTTAAAACAAGTTTCTGAAGCAGGTATTGCTTTGTAATTATGCAAAATAATGAAGTAAAATGTCCAAAGATTACTTGTTATTGTTGTTAACGCTTAGCAATGCCAATAATGAGACATACAGAGTCTTCTGCTCACACTCTCTTTCTCTCTCACACACACATTTAGACATACATTAGTACCAAGATCTTAAATTGTGAGTTGTAGGCTACGGTGCTTGTGTTGATATCAACATTGTTTGATGTGGTTCCATTTACATGTGTTGTGGCAAAAAATGTTCAATGTTGTTCTACAAATATCCTTAAGAATTGCTATTTGAGACACCTATTAGTGCCAATTTATTTTTTCTTGTCAGTTGATTGCGTACTTTAGTGAGCGGATGATTACGGAGGAAACTTTACGGAGAAATGTTGTTATGCAGATGTCTAGTGAATAGGTGATTTAGTTTTTTTGTTTAGTTATTTTACTACTTGCAACTTTCTTTGTTGTTGGATGAGTTGTGGTTAAACTTTTATGAGATGTTGTGCCTTACGTGTTATGACATGCTTGTGCAATTTCTCGAGCTTGGGTTACTAAAATAGTAAATTAAGTTGCTTGTGTGTGCGCGCGTGCGCGTGTTATTCTAATGTTAACACTTTGATGCTTCCAAAGGTTGAGGGGGAAATGGATAAGGTTTTGATGGAAGAAGTTGGTTTTCATCACTGTGTAAGTGTTCTTAGTGGTGCACCAAAAAGCATTTCAGTTAAAGATTTACCATTGCTAGAAAAGGTTTGTATTGAGATCAGAAAGCTTATAACAATTTCTTTGTTGTGAACATCATTAGGCAATTCATGTTGTAACTTGTCTGATGATTTTTCTATTAGGTTTCCTTTTTGTTTTTAGTATAAGACGCTGAAGAAGTTTTTAAGCCACTATTGTCCATAAATGAGTAACGCGATTTTTGCTAGTAAACATGAAGATAGGATTTAGAACTGTAATTTTACCCAAGTTGGAGTTGTTCTATGATTATATTGTTTTTTAACCTCATAAGCCAAATATAATGTATGTAGAATTGAGCTCACTTAATTGCTACTATCATTGTCCTTTAACACCAGTCTCCCTGTGAAGAATGGGCTTCACCTATAATGTTAAATATGGATAACAGTGCCTCTATTTCTTCTTTTAAAATTTCTTGTGTTGGTTACCAATCGTCTATTCCCTTGAGCCAAAAGAGTCTTTTACATTGATGCGCCGCTATGTTTACAAAATATTTTCTCCCTTATTTCCTTTATCTCTACTCTACTTTATAGCTTCACAAAGGGTATTTGTGGAGTAGTGTTTGTTGTATTCCTTTGTTGGTCACTTGGATCTTCTTGATATCTATTTCCATGACGTTCATACAACTTTACGTAACTCAGTGCTGGTCAAATCTCTAGGATTTTGAAACTTAAACTCTACTGTATTGCCCCTTTCAACCCTAATGAAAAATTCAACCTCTTATTCTTTGGTAAGATTACTGACACATGTTACGAGTTGTGCTGGGAGTTGTTGAATATTGAGTTGAGCTTACTTAATTGTTGATCCTGTCATTGCCCATTAACATATCTCTTTTTGGCTTTACTTATAAGGCATTCAACTTTTTTATCTTTTTATCAGCACTTATCATCAATTTTTTGTCTGCATTGCATCACATATTCTAATATACAAGTGAAATTTGCAAAGGTTTTTACTTCTTTTTTTCTCTGTTCATTCTTGTGTTTGTTGCATGTATGCGTTCAAAGTCAGCACAAAGCATATCAGTATCTGTGGAACTGCAAAGAGTATTTGGATAAGGTGCGGACAATTGTAAGAAACTTCAGTTGTCATAATAATCTAATCCTTCTTTTTAGGATTCACATATCTTATTTCTATCTTATGTTTTATCTTCTTTACAAATCAAAATAGGTATCTCGCATTGTCTTAGCTACAGATGCTGACATATATGGGCAAGCTCTAGTTAAAGAGCTAGCTCGTCGACTGGGAAAGGAAAGGTGACTTTTATGGTTTATAAACTTTCTTTTCTCTGCTTAGAATGATATTCTCTTCTATTTATAAATAAAAATTGAAGGCCTTGATAGTAAATTTTTGTGATATAAGGCAGTAAGGAATTATTAGGCATCTAATAGTTTAGCATTATGAAGAATGCACAAGAGTGCTTAAATAGTTTGAGTCAAGGTACACCATTATTTGGATATGAAAAAGTTTATAACTGCTAGCCTAAACACATACACACAGATATGGTCCTGTAGGTTTATTTGTGACTTTTCTTCATTTCCCTTCCCCTGATTATTAGCCTCCATTTCGATATTATGCATACCAAATATCTTTATGATGTGAAATGGCAAATCACGATTAGGGCCTATTTTTAATGATCAGCTTCCTAAATAAGTTATTTGATCATTTGATTTTTGCTCTACATGCTAAAAATAATAAACAATTGGATTTGTGGCATGGTTAAAAGCCTAGAACTATTATCCCATGCTTAAGATTTTATTTACTATTTTCATTGCTCATTTTTCTTTTTCTTTCTTTCCAGGCTACACCAAATGTTGGCTGGTATGTTGGCTGAGGAAAGATGATTCTCATCCATTCAAAGATGCCAATGAGGTTTGTTTCTATTTCAGTTTTCTTCCTTGGTAAGTTCTTATTGGTGACATTTTACTTGTATAAAGTGAATAAATATATAATATTTCCAAGCACAATGATTCCTTATACCATTTATGGAATATGTTCTCAAGTTTCTTGGACCTGTTGCTCTAAAGGAAGTGGTAAAAAGTGCCAAGCCATATTTGGTATGCTGTTTTAAGTAGCTGTAAAGGAAAAAGATTCCTTTGTTTCCTTAGTGTTTAGTAATTCATATGAATTAAAGATGTAGTAATCTTAAAAATTAGAGTGGATCAGGTACTCTTTTAAAAGGATGAATTGTGGAATTTATTCTTTTTAAATTTTATCAGCATGTACAGGCTTTTGGTTATAAACTTTTAGCTCGTAAAAATTAACAATAAAGGGAATTGCGATTTGTTATCACATTATTCATTCAAAAATGTTGTAATACTTCTGGTTGATAAAAAATTCTCGAAGAATTACCAAATTCATGCAAGTTTGATTCAATGTGCTTCTACTTTGTTCTTATAAGGATCAGATGAGCTGAACTTTGCTTAGACAAGATGGTGAAAAGTGAAACAGTAACTATTGACATGATGACTGCCACCATTCCAAGGAAGAAGCAAATCCAATTTCAGGCTCATGTAGCTGTCAGTCAGCTCAACAGAAATCTCGAGGCATTATTACCTTCATTGAATTGATACAAGAAGCTGAGAAGCTTCAATAGTTAAGATGGCAATTCTCTGTTATTACGATGTCATAGGCCAGGCAAGGCATAACACAAACACATACTACTGTGCATGTCCATTTACCAAAGAGAAGCAACTGAACAAGAAAGCTGTAGTAACCTAACCTTGATAATTGTACTGCAGCACACTACCAACTTTTTTTTAAATTTATTACAAATGAATTCTGAAAGAATGAGAATAATTGAAACAATTCATTATCTGAAATTAGTTACCAATTTACTTGAAAGATGCCAAATGAATTATCACAAGCCAATTGGAACCTGATGAAAACATAAACAAATTCATCTTTGTTTCTTTAATAAATGTGGTTGGTTTCAAAATATATTTTAGGTAACATGAGGTGCACTCCAAACATTATAACGAAATAGCACAAAAGAGAAAGCTTTATTATTAACTCTATATGGAAAAACAACACAGCAACTGAACAAGCAAGCTATAATAACCTAACCTTGATAATTCCAAACACTCATGTTTCTGAAATGCCACATCTCTAAAAATTTCCTCTTTACAGTAAATATGCAATTAAAAAAGGTGTGATTGTTTTATTTTCCGAATCATATGGTTTAGTAATTATGCATTAAAGCCTGATTATTTAATACTTAGTATTTGGGTTTTATAGATCATGCATTAAAAGTTGATTATTTAATATTTACAAATTTTTTAATCCTTTTCTAATATTATTTAATTATTTGATAATTCTTTGGTTAAATAAAAATATATTACAATAAAATTTTATATAA
>JAOQML010000005.1:23417135-23428095 GCA_027568935.1 Erythroxylum urbanii
TTCACTTGTATGCATATGTATGAACATGTCAAGACAATTCTAAACGCCCATGGACCACTCAAAATTACAATTTTACCCTTCCTATCGGTGATGGGATGTTACATTTAAAGTACTTTTAAAGAGCCTATTTAGTATAATGGTTAACGAGTTTAGTAGCTGGTGTAGCTTGATTACTAGAATTTCCATCATTGTTACTTCCCTTTGTGCCATTAATAAGTATAGGAGTAGATTTAACAAATTATTTTCCTTTTTCCCTTATCTCTTTTTCAATATTCCCCATTCTTCTATTATATCGTGATCTCTCATTGATTAACATCTCAACCCTCAAAGCCAAATTCCTTGCATCTTGAACCTTAAATATCGAGTTACTTATTGCAGTTTAGTTTTTGCCAAGTTATTTCAGGCTACCAATCTCAATAATATACTCAAGAATAGTCTTACTAACACAGTTGTGATGAATGTCGAAAAACATATTGCTCATAATTTGAAGGAAAAAAGTTGTCTCCTTAATAATTGCATATCCTACCCCAAGTAGACATTTGAGCTTGCCCTTCTCTTTGTCGATTCTCCCTAAATTGATTCCACCAAATAGCGACTCTCCCCTTAAGTTGATAAGCAATTAACTTTACCTTATATAATCAAAGAACCCTTCTACATCTTCTAAACAATCTAAAAAGGCTTTTACATGAAGATCACCACTAAAGGATGGAATATCTAACTTTAGTTTGTACTTATGATCCCCCTTACCTTATCTACAATAATCTCCCCTCGAGATGGTTTCCTCACCATTACTAGAATCATTAGTTCTTAAAAAAGCTGTAAAAATTTGAGGTCTTGTAGGGGTAACTTCCCTCTCAACTAATAGCCACTTCATTTTTAGCTCAAAGTTTTATAATTAATTGACGTTGTTACACCGTAAGTATACAGCTCATATAAAATAGTAGAGCAAGGTATCATTCCTTTGAGGATTGGTTAGTCACCTTGTAATTCAAATTGACTTTTGTTTGAGTAAACCAAATAATGAGAGATTGAAATTGCAAAAATTCGCAATTTAAAGGCTTACAAACACACTTCAAAATGTCAAAAAAATGAGAAAACAATTTGGTTTAGAAATTCAAATTATAAAGGTTAGGGTCATTCTCTCCATACTATGTTATCCCTTACTTTGGTATTTTAATCATGCTTTTTCCTAGAAATTCTAATTTATTAGCCCTTTCCCTCTCAATATTTGAACCAATTAAGGTCAAAATAACTATTAAAGTTTGGTATATGATCTCTGAACCTGCACTCTTTACTTAACCATTAAGTGGATATAAAGTAACCTATTGGACAACCATCAAAACATCCAAGATATCTCTCTAAATGTCATGTTAACTTAATTTGTGAAGTGTTCTCAAGGCTTCCCACTATTATGGTACATCAAAACTAATTTCCTAACTCCATTTCTCAATGTAAGCAAGGTATCTAAAGTCCACACATCACAAGCAAGCAAGCCATATATTAAACCAAACTGAGTTCTTACATAGCTATGGTAAGAACAACCCTAAAATCTACTTAAAAATGCATTACTATCATTAAAAACATCCTCAAAAAAAGTCCATACATCTTCTCCACACAATAAATAAACATAATCAAATGAGATAAGAGAGAATAGAAGGCTTGTGAGTTGAAGAACAAAGCTAGAACTTAGTGTGGCAGCTTTGAGATCTCTTGAAATCACTTGATTCTCCTTAAAAATCCACCCAAAATGTGTCTATCTTCCTCCTTTTGGTGTGCTACACCACCCTCCTCTTTTATAGGGTTTAAAATGGGGTTTTTATACTGCTTTCGGTGCTTAAACTGACTTAGGATTCAAGTTGAGCAAGCTGGAATTACTAACTAGAAAGTGGGAGAATTATAGCTTCTACCTGGGTCACAATCGTGACTTGTTCTAGCCTTATTTTCTTCTTTTGTTTCTCCTTTCATACCTACAACAAGTCCATATGCAATTAAGTTAATAATCATCCTAAATAAGGTCCTGCCCAAACATTGACATATAACTATACAAAATGTATATACATCAAAACACACAAAAAACATGCAAAACCTAAGCTTAAAAACCTTCATATGAAATTTATCATAGAAAATCACATACATATGCAAGTTATATGAAAATAACACAAAACCTAGGCTAAACATTCTTGTATATATACTAAACATACACATTATCACATAAAATGACTTAGACAATCCTATAACAAATATCACTTATCAATTCCCTGACACTTACACTTTCGCTTATCCTTAAGCAAAATTAAATGCAAAACAACACAATGCACACAAATTAACACAAGCATGCACACATGCAACATAAAAATTAATGGTTCAATGGCCTCAACCTTATGGAACTAACTTGGTCTTAAACAATAATTATTCAACATGTTCCAATATATCAATTAATTCCATCATGTTTATGCACTTTAATATAAACATATATATTAATCAAGATATAAACAACTTAGTCTTACACCTATGAGACTTACACATATGCGTTTACTATTATCGATCACTTAAAAAGGTTAACTATCACTAATTATCCTCCCATGAAAATTATTACTATTTTTATAAGATCTTTAGGTTTTTATTCACACACGTCATTTTTTCAATTTTTTAAAACTCTAACCTAGTCTTTTAACACGAAGGCAAACAGTTTATAGTGAATTCCCCCAGTTACCTAACTACGTTGGATTTTTTATTCAGCTTGGTTGGAGTCATTTTATCCTTTTGACGCGAAAACAAACATTTGTGATGAATGTCCCTAGTTACTCAGCTATATCACTACTCACAACAAGCTATTAGCTTTATTCTTAACCTTACATGTTAGCAGAATAGTTATTTATTCAAAACACATATATTTTTTTTCCACATTTTTAACCTACTTCATTTCTTTATGGACAATTATTTACGTGAAAGGTAACTAGGATTATTTACCTATTTAAATGACTTCTAATGATAAAAACATGAAAGTGAGTGACATAAAATGTAAAACTATGTGCCATATCCTAATTAATATACATATTTATATTAAAGACACTGCTGAACAAGTTTTAATCTTATAAAACCGTTAATATTTTGCAAGTGCACGGGTCATAAGCATAGTATATGAAGTGTCAATATAATGAAGAATTAGTGAACTAATCAAATCCAAATTTATCTAAGGCCTAAAAGTGTAATTAAAATGAAAATACAAAAGAGCGGGAAATTAAGCAATTGAATATAGATTGATTGAAAATGAAATTGTAAAATTAACGAAAAAAAATCAAAATTATGCACAACCAATTAACAATTGAAAATTCACATAAGGAAGATTAAGCAATTATAAGAGAAGGAGATTTATCCCATCATCTAATGCTAACTTAATCACTTTTGAGTGAATTCGGTATTGATCCTAGAATTTCAAAGGATAGGTTATTCTTTCTCGAGTTATAATAATTTAATCCTAAATCATAAACCCTAATTGAATTGAATTAAGGGATTTGTAACCTCTTAATTAGCAAACATCCCATATATTTAATTAGATCTTAAGTACTCTAATAGACAATCGGGTTTCCATATGAGATCTCTGTTCGTATAAATTACCGATTTGGATGCTTGTGTGATCTATTAGATTACTTTTATTACCCAATCTAATCATTTTGCTATCGATTCACTCTCTCATTTTATTACCAAAGCATGCAAATACAATAAACAATCACAATAACTAACTCATTAACATCAAAAGTAACCAAATTAACATTTGATTCGGGAACAAATCCCTAAAAGAGTTTAAAACATCCTTCAACACAAATTAATCATCATTAAATCCATCTTATACATCAAAAATGAAAGAAATAGTAAGAAGGAAAGAGAAATATAACTTGGAGTGGACTGGGAATGGTAGCAGCAACAACAGTCCCCTCTTCCTCTATCCTCTTCTCTCTTTTTCTCCTTTCTTCTTTAGCTTTTTTCCAAATGTAGCAAAATGGCGGCCCCCTTTAGGGTTTTTTCCTTTCCTTTTTATATTTTTTCCATTAGGGTAAAAACTAAGTTTTATCAGAAGCGATCCCTGTGCTTGTTATCACACCTGCCAAGATCGTGGCCAATGAGTCATGATTGTGATCAATAAATCACGATCGTGGCCTGGTCCTGTTTGGCTTCTGTCACGATTGTGGCCTTAGGACTACTAATACTGCATCATAATTATACCAGCTCCTAAGCCTACAAAAGCCTTATCCACTTTGACACTACCAATAGTGTATGGAATGTAAAAATCTCCTGATCTTCTTTCTTTTATGGTAGTGCTATCACTTCATTGGAGTTCTCCTTGCCTACTACTTCACTCTCCAACGTTTTTGGGTTGCTCCATTTACCAATTTCTCTTTTATAGATTATGTAAGAGTGAGTGGCATTTTCAGATGCTTTATTATACCAAGAACTTCATTCAATTCTATTTCCTTTGATTTCCTCTGCATTAGGATGGGGTATGGAATTGGAGGCTGATATTCCTTGATTTCTGTTAGGTTATATTTATTTTGTAGGGAATGTTTGTTGGCCCTTTTATTTTCTTCTTTCCTTTCCCCTTTAACTTGGTTAAGTTTCTCTTGAGTGGTCTGGATGATTACCATTATCGGTTCCT
Organism: Erythroxylum urbanii; assembly: GCA_027568935.1. NCBI lineage: Eukaryota > Viridiplantae > Streptophyta > Magnoliopsida > Malpighiales > Erythroxylaceae > Erythroxylum > Erythroxylum urbanii. The sequence continues at coordinate 23,421,790 of JAOQML010000005.1, forward strand.
TCAAATTTATCTCAGTGTTGCTCGAAAGACTTCCCGCACTTCATGTTGACAATGCATCTACCAATTGGCTCATTTGAACCTCTAAGTTATGGATGGAAGATGCGTGGTTCTTTTATTACTTGTTCAAATTGTCCTTCCAACCTATTCTGAGCATCCTCCATGCACCCAATCTTTTAGAAGATTTTGTCTAACTTAAAGTATATGGAATTGGGTTTTTCCTGTTGGAATCTAGGTAGCACTTAAGGTTGGAATTTACCTTCTGTATTGTTTAACTAGGAAAATTTAGGGTGATTCTTCCACCCAGGATTATACATGTTTGAGAATAGGTTGTTCCCTCCTCCTTGACGAAACTATGCTCCCATATAATTGAGTTGCTCTGGTTCGTTGTTTTGCCTTAGAAAGCAGTCAATGATATGATGGTTTTCTTATCCATATAGCTCACATCTCTGCTGAATTGCTTTAACAATGGCTAAAGAGGAGGCTTTCATGTTATTAAACTGTCGAGTTAAGTTGTCAATCTTAGTTTGCATCTTTATTATTAGGTCAACAGCTATAGCTCCCTTTTGCTCTTGAAGGGTTGTATATTGTTTATTCCTGTCCATCATCTGAAGACAACTGCTACTTGTCATTTCCTCCAACAAAGCCTCTGCTTCTTTAACCATCTTCCTCATTAAAAATCTACTAGATGCTACATCCATAATGCCTCGTATGGATAGGTTAATGCAATTATAGAAGGTTTGCAACAAGAATTCCTTTAGTAGGTTAAGGGGTGGGAACCTCCTTCGTAAGTCCTTGAACTGTTCCCAAGCCTCATAAATTGACTCCCCATCACTTTGCTGGAAATTTGTGATTTCTTTTATCAATTTCGCAGAGTTCGTGAGAGGGAAGTACTTGTCCAAGAACACATGCACCAATTGCTCCCAAGTTGTGACATTTGCAGGACTTAGGGAGTGATACCATACCTTGACTCTATCCTTTAGTGTGAAGGGAAAGAGCCTCATCCTAATGACATCTTTCAACATCCCACGATATCGTAAAGTATCGCATATTTTTAGAAAATTAACTATACGAGTGTTAGGATCCTTATTAATCAATTTATGGAATTGCACAATTGTTTACAGCATGTTTAGCAAGGCTGACTTCATTTCAAATAAGGGTGCTTATACTGGTAGTCGAGTCATGCCTTGATTCGTACCGTTAAACCTCGGTCTTATGAAATCCATGAAGTTTTGAGGTTGGTTTCCTTGATTGAATTCATCAGCCATTGGTTCTTCTACTTCCTCTTCGCATCTTGCTTTTCGAATTGCTCACTTTAAACAAGCAATGTCAAGTTCTAATGTTTTGATAATATGAATTGAACTTTGAGTAACTCATGTGTTCATGCAACTAAACAGATATAAGAAAGGCAAAAATTCCTTAAACTAAGAGAATTCAATTAATCTCAACTAATTTCCCGGTAATGATGTTGAAAACTTATTGAACAAGTTTTAATCTTATAAAACCCTTAATATTCTCCAAATGCACAAGTCGTAAGCATAGTATATAAGGTGTTGATCCCATGAGTAAATAGTGAACTAATTAAATCCTAATTTGTCTATAGCCTAAAAGTGTAATTAAAATGAAAGTAAAAGTGAGCATGAAATTAAGCAATTGAATATGAATTGATTGAAAATGAAATTATAAAATTAACACAAAGAAATCAAAATTGAGCACAATCAATTAACAATTGAAAATTCACACAAGGAAGATTAACCAATTATAGGAGAAGGGGATTTATCCTATCATCTAATACTAACTTAATCACTTTTGAGTTAATTCAGTATTGATCCTAGAATTTCAAAGGGTGGATTACTCTCTCTCGAATTATAATTATTTAACCCTAAATCATAAACCTTAATTTAATTGACTTAAGGGATTTGCAGTCTCTTAGTTAGCAAAAACCCATACATACAATTAGATCTTAAGCACTCTAATAGACAGTCAGGTTCTCACATGAGATCTCTCTTTGTATAAATTACCAATTTGATTGTTTGTGTGATCTATTAGATTGTTTAACTCTCCTTACCCAATCTAATCATTTTGCTATTAGTTCACTCTCTCGATTTATTACCGAAGCATGCAAATATACCAAGCAATCATCAATACCTAACTCATTAACATCAAAAGCAATCAAATTAACATTTGATTTAAGAACAAATCCATAAAAGAGTTTAGAACATCCTTAAACCCAAATTCATCATCATCAAATCCATATCATACATCAAAATGAAAGAAATAACAAGATGAAAAGAAAAATATAACTTGGAGTGGACTGACAATAGTAACATCAACCCCCTTTTCCTCTCTCCTCTTCTCTTTTTTTCTTTAGCTTCTTTCCAAATGTAGCAAAATGGAGGCTCCCTTTAGGTTTTCTTTCTTTTCCTTTTTATAGGCTTTTTTCATTTTGGGTAAAAATTAGGTTTTAGCCAGGCCCAGATGTCGAAATGACCCCAAAAAGTTGAGTTTGGAAGCAATCCCTGTGTCTATTATCGTGCCTACCATGATCGTGCCCAATGAATCATGATTGTTGCACTTAAAATTTGGCTTCTGTCATGATCATGGCCTGGTCCTGTTTGGCTTTTGTCACAATCGAGGCCAATGAGTCACAATTATGGCCTTTGCTGGGTTCCTTCTATCACGATCGTGGCTAATAAATCATGGCCTTTGCTCCTCCTCTGAGCTTTCTCAAAATCTTCTTCAGTCTTTATTACCTAATCTCAAATACTAACAAACTATCAAAACACCTTAAACACAAAATTAATGCCCGATGACATGCTCTAAACCACATAACACTAAAAAACACAAACACATAATCACACAAACAAAATTATAAACCTAAACATGCATAAATCATTTAATTAACAACTAAAAACATACTAAATTACCCACTAAAATATATTTCAACCTATAACTATGAGACACTTAACACATAACTTCCTAAGTCAATATATTTTCACAAGTTAAGAAATTTTGTTCAAAATTAAGATAATTCTCATTAAAATTTCAACCATTACCCATTCACACACTCAAGCATATGCATACTAAATGAGGAAAAGAAAAAAATTCATGAAAAAAAGGAACATCACAAAAACATGGGGAGTCATATATACAACCAGTATGTAATAAGTCATATAAATAAACCATAAGCAACGCAAATGCAATGACATAACCATTTCCCATCACTTAAATGACACATTATCCTCAATGTATGAAAGTGATATACAATACGATAACTAAACACATAACACAAATAGCAAACATAAATAAAATAAATAAAAAATAAAGGTAAGAGAATGTTTATGGACATTATAACACCAAGGTGTCAGCGGCAACACGTATACTCCTTGGTGTTCAAAAAATTTGAGGACTTTTAGTTTAATAATGATGTTAAAACTCCATCTTGGCCAATCGTACCTTAATCTCTCTTTTTTGCAACAAGCAAAGAAAAACTTCAAAAATTTTAATTAAGCAAAACATACAAACATAAAGAAAATAAATCTAAATACAAACCAGTGCTAGGTTTAAAGTCAATAGCAGGACTTCTTCACCATGCTTGGATTATCTAAGGGGTGGGGAGGGAAAGCACTTCCCAATTTAGGGGCAAATTTCCTCTAAAATAAGGCTTACACTAGTGGCTATTGATCTTGAATGTCTTACCTTTGTCATTGATCAACTCCAATACACTATGTAAGAAAACTTTAGTGACTTGAAACAGGCCACTCCATCTTAATTTCAGCTTACTTAGAAATGATCACAGGCAAGAGTTGAACAATAAAACCATATCTCTAACCTTGAACTCCTTTTTCAGATGAGCATCATGTCATTTCTTAGTTCATTCCTTATAAAGTTTGTCATTCTCATACGTATGCAATCTCAACTCCTCCAATTCATTCAGCTACAACAATTTTCTCTCACCTACTACTTTCAAGTCAAAGTTTAATGCTTTGACTGCCCAGTATGCCCTATGCTCTAACTCCCTTAATAAATGACAAGCTGGATTATAAACTAGTCAGTAGGGTGTGGTGCCAATGATTGTCTTGAAGGCAATCCTATAGGCCCAAACTACACCATCTGGCTTGGTTCCCCAATTTTTTCTTAAATTACTAACAATCTTCTCCAAATCTTTTTCAACTCTCTATTCACCACTTCTACTAGGGGTGGTAAGGTATTGCGATTTGGTGTTACACCCCATATCTTTTCAATAGATTCTTAAATGATTTGTTTTAGAAATGTGTACCTTCGTCACTAATTATGACCCTTAGCACTCCAAACTTGTTAAATATTGTCTTAATAAATTTTTGAATGCTCGACCATCATTTATTGGAGTTGCCATAAACTTGGCCATTTTGATACATAGTCAACACCTACCAGGATATAGGTATTTCCGAACTAGAAGAGAAATGGACTCATAAAGTCTAGTCCCCGAACATCAAAGATTTTAACTTCTAAGATTGTTAAAAATGGCATCTCATCTCTTTTCAAAATGTTCTCGACTCTCTAGCATTTATCATAGCTTTTCATAAATTCTTGTGCATCCTTGAATAATATTGGACAAAAGAATCTACAATCCAATACTCTTATAGTTATCTTGTTGGCTCTGTAATGTCTTGCATACAAAGAACTATGACGGTGAGTTAAAACAACACAAAATTCATTATATGGAACTCATCGCCTAATTAATTCAACAGCATACTTTTTGTACAAAATTGGTTCCTCCCAGATATGTTACGCACAATTATGTAAAAATCTTTTTCTCTTCTGGTAAGAAAAATAAGGCAAAAGGACACCATATGTGATGTAATTTGTGATATCCATAAACCATGGAATACTTGATTCATTTATTGAGAATAAAGTCTCATCGAGGAATTCTTCATTGATTTCTACTTCTGGGTGCAACTCCCCTCCTTCTAACCTTGACAGGTGATTAGTTATCATGTTTTAAGCTGCTTTTTTATCCTTGATCTTAATATTAAATTCTTATAGGAGTAGGATCCACCGGATCAATAGGGGTTTTGCATCCTTCTTGACAAAAAGATACCTCAGTGATATATGATTTGTAAACACAACAACCTTCGAACCCAGTAAGTAAGAACGAAACTTGTCACTTGCAAAAACTACAACTAACAATTCCTTTTTTTGTGGTTATATAGTTAAGTTGAGGTCCTGTTAAAGTCTTGCTGGCGTAGTAGATGGCATGCAATCTTTTTTCCTTATACGAACCCAATACACATCTAATTGTGTAGTCACTGACATCACTCTTCAATTCAAATGGTAAAATCTAGTCTGCCGGCTATAAAATAAGTGTTGATGTCAATGCACCCTTTAACCTTAAATGCACTAGTAGTGGTTTAAGCTTGATGGTTGGCGGTTTCTCACAAGAAGGCGAGGTTGGTGACTTTGTTCTATCTAAGGGTTCTTTCTTTTGATTTTCATGTAAATACCCTTCTTCTAATCTTATCTCATTGTCATCTACTTCACTTTTCTGCTTAATCGTTGCTCTCAACTTTTCCTCCACACAATCATACACCATATCAATTATTATACAAATGTTTTGCTCAACCTTGCTTTCCAATGTCATATTCATGTTGAATTTAACCTTTTCATCGCTAATACATAGAATTAAGATCCCATATTTAACATCAATGAGTGCCCGCCCAATGTTCATGAATGGATGTCCCAGAACGAGTGGACACTGGCTATGTTTTGCAATATCAAGAATTACAAAGTTAATAGGAATAAAAAATTTGTCAACCTTTACCAGAACATCTTCCACAAACCCAAATGGTTTCTTTATCAACTAATTTGATAACTAAATTGTCATTGAGGTTGCCTTTATATCATCCAGCTTAAATTTCCTAAAAATAGACAATGACATAAGATTAATCCTTACACCAAGATCATACAAACGTTTAGAAAATTCCACACCTTTAACACTGTGAGGAATAGTGAAACTCTATGGATCTTTTAATTTTGATGACATATTGTTAGTGATCATCAAACTAAAGCTGGTTGTTAAGGCCACTATCTACTTTAAGTCCCAAGTTTGCTTGTGGGAAAATAACTCCTTTAAGAATTTTACATACTGCTGAAAGGTTGTGTTCTCCTTAATAATCTAGGTTGTCTTTGCTAATGGAAAGTATTTAGCTAAGAAAGCATGTACTAACTGGTCCCATGTAGTTACATGCTTTGGATTAACAGTCTGTTTGGTTACTGTCTCCAATATGCAGGGACGGAACGAGACGAAAATTTGGAGACGGAACGGAACAG
>JAOQML010000005.1:23435594-23448647 GCA_027568935.1 Erythroxylum urbanii
ACTTTCTCGAATAATCATTTTAATATAAGGGGTATAATAGTCATTTATTATACATTACATTCCATTCTATCTATCAACCAAACAACATTTCATTACATTACATTATGAACCCTTCCATCATTCCCAAACAACGTATCACTATATTACATTCCATTCCATTATAAACCATTCCGTTCCGTTCCATTAATTAACATCCAACCAAACAGGCCCTTAGCAAATTGTGTGACTAAGACCAGTCGACTTTCACAGCTCCAAACCAGTTAATGGCTGATGAAATCTCCATGAAAAGGCCATCATTCTTCAAAAGATACCTGCAAAAAAAGTTCCAAGTCACGGTTCAGTTTGAGCCCCATTTTTGGTTATGCATATGAAGGGATAAAAAACTTGATATTAGGTACGGTTGGTTCAAATAGGAGAATAGTAATAGGAACGGAAATGAATAGAGTGAGAAATAAGAATAGATATAATCATTATAATTATGATGATTCGTTAAGAGGAATGAATGATTAATATTAACATTCATAGTAGTTAGTTTGTTAAAAATATTAACAAATAAAAATTTGTTATATTTTACGGTGATAGGGCGTAAAAAATTGGGAGACTTTTAAAATAAAATAAATAAAACTACAACAAAGATAAAAATGACTCATGGTGGGACTATAAACAAATACACAAACAAATAAATTAAAATAGCGTAAAATAAAATAGATATGAAAATAAATCGGATTGAGAGTCGAACAAATAAACAAACAAATAAATAAAATAAAAAATAAAAAAAGAGAGAAGTGAAAAAGTCACGGGCGTAAGAAGGGGGAGTCGCGATCGTGCTTATGCACGATCACGACTTTTGGTGAACAATGGGGTTCGGCGTGATCGTGCACATCAAGGAAAAATTGGGGAGCACGATCGCGACATTATGACCGCACACTCTTACTTCAATTTATCATAACTTTTAGTGAAATCCAAAAATTATAAACTTTATGTCGTTAGAAAGCTAAGAGAAAGAGATACAATTTTCATGAAGACAATTTTGTCTAATTCTGCCTAGATCAATACAATTTATTCATTGAAGTTTCAGAACACATTTTTATCCCCTTATTCTCTTATTTTCTCTCATCCGCCAATATACATTCTTACCAAAACAAAACACCCAAATCTAATAAACACAATTCAATACATATAAGACTCCTAATAAAACAAACTCCCAACCTAACAATTTACTTAAGAAGAATTTATCCAAAAATCATTAAACAACTAACAATTTATTCCCAACACAATTGACACTAACAAAAAAGCAAATTTTGCACAAATACAAAAGAAGTTCTTCAACCCTTCTTTCATTCATTTCTCCACAAGACAGAATTTCATCTCTCAGATGTTGCAAAGTTTATACATAACTTCATTTGCATATTAAGAGTCAAAACAGTAGCATAATCCAAAAATACAACATGAATGCTCGACTTGATATGCTTCTAAAGTACCAAAAGTTTCTGAACTAAATTAGTTACAAAAATAGAAATTCTTGGAGTCAGCCGAAGTTTTTGTAAGGTTCAATGTCGATCTGCTATTTTTGCACCTGAGGAGTGGAAAGATAATGGGGTAAGCTGGGAAGCCCAGTGGCTAATACGGTTATAGCCATTAGCGACGAACCACACACACAAAACCAAACATATACATAAATTTATATCATATTTAAATATACATTATCCATGGTTCAAGCTCGCAAATAAACATGTTCTTACACAAATTGAATAAGGTAAAATTTTCAATCATCAAAGCATAACACTCAATCATATGTCGTGTTTAGCAATTTAAAGCAAAATGCACACATATAATGGTTTGAGAGAATCCCATAGAACGCAATGGTGAAACCGAAGTTTACACCATGAACAAAATGAGTCCATTTTTCAAAGCTTATATGCCACAAGCAGGCAGCTTGGAGAAGGCTATAGGTCAACGTACACGTGACGAACAAAATAGTATCTCTCTTGCCCATACAAGCAAATTTCTGATGCATACATATTTTATATCATAATCATATTTTCATGAAATTTGTGTTTTTCTTCTTCTCATTAATACCAAAGAAATAGAGTCTTTTAAAGAAAACATAATTTCAATCACAGATTATTTTTTCCACATTTACAATGAATTAAAGCAAGCGTTTAAGTACACATACAAGCAAATAATTCAACTCATCAATATAGCGACTATAAATGTATTACCCACCTATTTACTTGTAACTCCAAGCTCAAGTTTGTTCTTCCTCTTGCTTTTGATTTCGAAATTCTTGGTTCCCTTCAAACAAACATATTTTCATTCAAACATCATATACAAATAGAACTTCTATAAAGCTCCATTATCCAAAAGTGAGCTTAGACTTAATCCACTCTTAGTTTATCTAATTAGAAGAACTAAGATCAAGTTAAAAGTTCATGAAAATCTAATAACATAAATCTCTTGTTCCTCTTCTTTCTCTCTTCATTTTCAGCATATAGAAACCTAGTTTCTCTACTTTCTTCTTCTATCAAAACAAGAAAATAGATAAAGAGTTACCTACAGCTCAACTGAATCTTCTTCTTCCACTTCTTATCTCCTCTTTCTTTCTTTCCTTCTTCTCCTTTCTATGCTTCGGTTTCTCCTTTTCTTCTTCTAGTTTCTTCTACAACTTTCTCTCTTTTTCTTTCTTACTATACACGACTCTCTTCTCTTCTTTTCTTATTAGTTTAAGACAAACTTTTGTCTTTCCAAGCTTACCCTTCCATATTTAGTCTAATTCCTTCTAACCCCTTAATTTAGTTCTAACTCTTCCTTTTAATCCATGCAACCACACGTAATTAATTATACGCCTAATTACATTCCAACAATTGCTAATTCAAGAATTCCAATTTATATTCATGCTTGCTAATTTATAAAAATAAATTCTAAAAAATTCGGGGTCTAACAAACGATGTAGCAAGCCGTAGTAGTAGCTTCTACCAAAAAATCAAGTGTCAACCTTGCATTAGAGATCATACACCGAGCACTTTCCAAAAGAGTCCGGCTCATGCGCTTGGTGACTCTATTTTGTTGCGGAGTCATTTTGATAGTGTGATGCTGAGCAATGCCTTCATTCTTGCAAAATTCATTGAATTCAGCTCCACAAAATTCCAAACCATTATCTGTCCGCGACAGCTTGATATGTTTTCCTGTCTACTTTTCAATCAAAAGTTCCATTGCTTAAAGTTAAGAAAACATCATTCTTATGTTTCAAGAAATACACCCAAACCTTCCTTGAATAATCATCTATAAAAGTCAACGTATATCGGGCACTACCTTTAGATGGAACAAGAGGGCTCCCAAAGATCAGAATGAATATAATCCAAAGTATCTTTAGTTTTTGGACAACTGAAGAACTGAAACTGACTCGTTTCTACTTCCTAAAGATACAATGCTCACAAAAGTCCATCTTACCAGTACTTTGACCACAAAGTAGGCCTCTCTTGCTTAACAACATTAAGCCTTTCTCACCCACGTGCCCCAAACGCATGTGCCATAATTTGATAATGTCACCATCAGTAGAGACTATTGCAATATACGTTACCGTAGATCCTTGCAGAACATACAAATTACCAGACCTGCAAGCTTTCATTAATACAAGAGTTCCTTTAGAAATTTTCAAAACTCCACCTTCAGTTGAGAACTTGCACTTTTGAGAATCGAGAGTGCCCAAAGAGATGAGATTTTTCTTCAAATTAGGAACGTGTCTAACTTTAGTGAGTGTCCTAATGATACCATTATACATTTTGATCTAGATTGTACCTTTACCAACAACTTTACAGGCAGTATTATTACCCATCAAAATAATTCCATCATCCAATAACTCATAAGTGGAAAAACACTCCTTGTCGGGACTCATATGGTAAGAACAATCCGAATCTAAAATTCACTCCTTATTAGACCTGACTTTATTTTCTGTGGCTACAAAGATAATTCTGTCATTCTCATCTGCCGCTACACTAGCTTCGGCGGTGTTGCTGTTATTCTGCTCAATTTTATTTTTCTCCTTATATTTCAATTTATAGCAATCAGCGTTTATATGCCCATTTTTCTTGCAATAATCACAAATTTTATTTCTATTTCTAGATTTTGACCTGCCTTTGAATCTACTTCTTTCAAAATCTCTATTTTCAGATCTACCCCGTACAAATAGTCCCTTTGCCTAGCTTCCACTAGTCTCCCCAGTGATGTCCCTATCAATCTGCTTTTTTGACTTTAATGCAGACTTAATACTATTATATGAGATTGACTCTTTTCATAAATCATAATATCACGAAAATATTTAAAGAACTGGGGGAGGGAACATAACAACAATATAGCTTGATCTTCATCCTCAATTTTTACATCTACATTCTTCAAATCTAAAATAAGAGAATCAAATTTATCCATATGTGAAAGAATAGATGTACCTTCTGTCATCCTCAACATGTACAACTTCTTTTTCAAATAAAGCCGATTTTTCACCGTCTTCTTCATATACATGGCTTTCAACTTGTCCCACATACCTTTAGTTGTGCTTTCACCAGCAACCTCCTGCAAAACCTCATCAGAGAGATTCAATATGATGGCTGATCCCTTTTTATCTAGATCTGTGAATTTATCTGACACCATATCTGCTGGCTTTTTCTCCACTTCATCAAATGCAATCTCACACCCATTTTGTATTAAAATGACCTGCATCTTGGGCTGCTACATACCGAAGTTAACAGTTCGGTCAAAATTTTCAACGGAGGTCTTCGTCGTCATGATGGCTAAATATTGATATTTCGACTATTTTCAAGTGGGCCCCACAAGTGGAATGGAGACAGCGGACCTCCCAAAAGCACTAGATGCAACCCCAAAAGAAAAATTGAACTCTGTTTACAAAACCAAGGCAGTGGGCTTTGCAAGATAAATTCGAAATAGTAGGCTCTGCTTGGATTCACAAGAAAATCTAAGTTACTTTCGGATGTGAAGGATCCACCTTAGTGGCAACCAGAAAGCATACAGTAGTTAGACTAACAAGAGAAGCTCTGATACCAGTTTGTTAAGGAAAATGCTCTCGGATCAGATATCAGTTGAATTTAATAGCTCGAATCTTAATAATGAAAAATAAAAAGAAGACAAAATAAATGAAGCAAGACACAAGAATTTACATGGTTCGATCAATGTGACCTACGTCCACAGTTAGAGGGTGAGCTAAACTCACTAATATGTAGAGAATGTACAAAAATTATAAAAGACTGGCACATAAGCTTTGCAATTACTACAACTCTCAAATAAATAGAAGCTTTCTACGACAGAAAAGGAATGAAGATGTAGTGACTAAATTGGAAAGGAATTGTGCATCCGAAGCTTCATCAAACTCTTCTATTTACAGTGTAAATGTTTGAGCTTTCGTTCAAAAAATTTTGTCAAAATTTCAAACTCTCTGTAATCTTTACGCAGAAAAAATCTCACCAAAAATAAGCTTGAAAACTTTTGGCCAAGCATGGCCAAAAGAGACTTCCTTGGCCAACAATTTTTGACTCAATGGGGAGTCAAGACATGCAACAAATAATAAAATAAAATAAAATAGTTCAAAATTTATGAAAGAAAGATGCATGCTCACGTGCTAATCAATATCTTATTCTTCCCAAAAAGAAAAATATTGGAAGAGATGTGAAATAAAACATGATCACGTGAATGTCTCAATTTGTCTAAGATTTTAAATGCCTCTATATTAAATAGCATATATCTTCATCTAGATAACGGGGGCTGATAGTCACCACTGGAGGATACAAATTAGTTTCGTTTTATTTACTAATTTTTTTATTAGCTTATGAGGTATTTTAGGAGGGTCCTAATTATGGGAAGGTACCTTTAAGTTATTCACACTCAAATTAATTTTCGCTTGCACCGGATCAACCCGTAAGGGGTAAAGTACTGGCTAAACAAGTTTCTCCATTCTCAGGACTTGAACTTGATATTTCTAATTAAGACATGAAAATACTGAACCACTCACACCAACCATGTTTAGTTATTTTATTTACTAAATTTAAAACTTCGTTAAACAAGGAATTGAGATGAGCTTTTCAACACTGGAAAGATTGATTATTCGAGACGCATGTGGACACTTCACAATGACACGAGTCCTTTAATGAAATGAGATGAGCTTTCAACACTGGAAAGATTGATTATTCGAGACGCAGGTGGACATGTGACAACGTCCCGAGTCCTCGTTGACGCAATTAGATGGAAGAAGAAAGTTGGGAAAGCTTGAAAGCATTGTTTTACCCCTTCTAAACATTTAGGTCCTTTCCAAACAGACGAGGGTATTACTGTATTTGAATGAAAGAAGTTAAAATTTGGTTGGTGGAGTACCCTGCAAAAATTCAATCACTTTGAGCACCATTTTCATCTTTTCCTTACTAACAGAATAGTAATAAATCATCTATATATGCACGATAGTTAGTTATAAATCATCTACAAATGCACGATAGTTCTCGTTTCCGCAAATTGTTAAAACCTTCCCGTAGAAAACATAAAGCAGAAAAGTAGCTTCCGCATCGGTATATTCTCTCTTTTACATCTTGTCTGCATTGCTTATTCCGAGCTTTTACTATTAAAGTATAAACCAAGCGGCCGCAAGTAAGTGCACGCCAGCCATGTCGGCAAAGAACATGCCTGAGCTCTGCTCCCCGTTGCTAATCCCTTCATCCAAAGAAGCACAAAAGCTGACTATAGATGATATGCTCCAAAAGCACTGCGGTGAGTTCGGGACATGGCAGCTCCGACACTTTGTGCTGGCCACTTTGGCTTGGGCACTTGAAGGTCTACACACTATGGTCATGATCTTTGCAGACCGTGAACCGGAGTTCAAGTGTGTCGAGGCAGCCTGTGCCGATTGGTCTGGGAGGACTAAGAGGGTCTGTGACCTGCAACCCGGTTCGTGGGAATGGGTGAGTGGCGCAGGAAGCTCCACGGTGGCTGAATGGGGGTTGGTTTGTGATGAGAAGTTCAAGGTTGGACTTGTTCAAGCCGTCTTCTTTGGTGGCTGCATGATTGGTGAGTTTCTTAGTTTCGCATCTTTGTCACTCTCTGTTTTAGTATTTTCACTTTCCAGATTCCTTGCTGTAGAATTTTACTCTGGATCCTCTAATTTCAAGTAAATCTTTGTTGGTGATTTAGTCTCATTTCTAAAAATCGTGACAAGGGATGGTTCTTTAGAAGGACTTCTTGGACTAACAAATTTTGATTGAGCACGTCTCTCTGTTGCCGTTTGAAATATTTGTTGAACCTTTTTTGGATCCATATTAATGTAGATGAGGACAAAGTTAGGCAGACATTAGGTCTATTATAGTTGACTGTATAAGAATATGCTCTTTGGATTTTTGTTTTGATTCTCTGAATTTGGTGTTGACTATATAAGAATATGTTTTTTGGATTTTTGTTTTGATTCTCTGAATTTGGTGTTGTCAATATTTGACCGTAGCACTTAGCGACATCGATAATTCTTTTTCCTTCAAATAAATACCTGATAATTATAGTAAATATTAAACCATTCCTTCCTCAATTCCATTGGTTTCTACGAGGCTTAATCGCGTTCCCTTTCCTTTGTCCCGAGAACATAGACCTGTCTGTAGTGGGGCCACATAATTTTCCATTGTTGGGGGACATACGTGCTCCCCTTAATCACAAGTTCAAAGAAAATATCTGTATTGATAAATTTACAATGACAATAAAATTTATCTACTTCCATAAATCAAAATTATAGCATTGAACTTATGGACCTTGTCATTAGTGCTAACAATTTAAGGACGGGGATGCTAGAGAGATGAGCTCTGACTTCTCTTCGTTGAAAACTTCCTCATGCTCTTAAAATCGGTTGGTCTTTTTACTATCTGGAGGTGATTCCCGCCTAGCTTGTCTGAGTTTTATTACTAGGTTTGAAGGGTTGCAATAGAAGCTGTTGGAAAATGCAGCCCATGCATTCCCTTCAAGCTTCCCTGTGCAGATCCAGGGACTGTGAAAGCTCCTGGTATCATGGAAATCCATTTTCCATCTCTGCAAGAATCTATGGAAGCTGGCGCAAAGTCTAGGGAAAATGGAAAACCAAATGGCTCTATCAACAAAACTTGGAGGAACGTCCTAGCTCCATCCTTTTCGGGAGGAAAACCTACTAGTTTTAGTCTACAACAGTAAATGGACTGATTACTCCACCTCTAGAAATGTTCAAGCAAGAGTTAGAGCCTGGTCGTGTACATTTGTTGGCTTTTTCTTCTACAGAAGCCTTCTTTTCCACAAGTTCAAGCATATTCAGAGACCAATTAGGGTAACAAAAGCCTTAACAAAATTCTCCTTGCTAAGGATGACTCTTTTCTGTTCAGGTTTTCAGATAATGAAGTTTTGGCTTCTAGACCTTGGCACATTGGTGGCCAGCCAATAAAATGAACGCTAGGAATGGAGCTTGACAAATCCATAAAAGAAACTATGCCTTTGTGGGTTAACTTCCATAATGTTCCCTTGGACTACTTGACTTTGGAGAGGCTTAGTTTTCTTGCTAGCTTGGCTAGTAAACCACTATGCTTTGATGATAATCCTACTGCCAAATTCGATAGAATATGTTATGAAAGGATTTATGTTGAAGTTAAGATATAAATGAAGAACTACCTAAGAGCTTTCCTTTAAAGAAATTGAATGAGCTCAATGAGTTATATAAATCCTAGGTTCAACTCTCTTTCTCCTAAACAAAACAAAAAAGTTTTGGAGAGCCATTGTAAAGATCTTTACTATAGGAAGCTATTATGAATTCATGGGCATTCAAGATCCTAACTTGAAGGAAGTTAACTAGGAAATGACTAACTATGATAAATAGAGGCTACAGGAGAAACTACTTAGATTAGAAGAAAAATTGATGGAATGTCTTTAAGCAGATTTAGGTGTTTAAGCATGTCACTAAAGGACTAGGAGGATGTTACAAGGGATTAGGAATAAGTTGGTATATTGGACCTAAATTATAGGGTAACCTTTGTAGAGTTACCCCATTAAAAGATTGCTACCAAGAACTAAATAATTTATAGCCGGAAAATATAATTCTCGATTGCTCAACCTTAGAAGGTAGGTATCTTAGAGGAATGGACAAAATAGAGTGTTTAAACCTTGCTAAAGCACTTAGAGGTGACATATACGAAATGTTCAAGATGAGATTCATTGTGGCGATAAAGGTATGATAGATTGGTTGATTGGTGAACTACCTACAGATTCCCAAATTTGCATGCAATATCCATAAGTGAACAAAGTACATTACACCATCTGTACACATGGTATCAAGATGTTGTAGAAGGTGGAAGCTAAAATGACAATTAAGGGTTGCATAAGTGAATGGAAAAAGACCAAACTACTCTCCGTTGGAAACTAGAGAAGTAATTGGATATAAAATCACATATAACTTACATGCAAAGTTCAATAGCAAAAGGGAAGATACCTACAAATGTTGCATACAGGGCAGAGGTGCAATAATATTGATTCCAATACAAAAGTAGGATAGCCAAATATAAGGAATTTCATGTAAGCACAATGCCTAACTGTCTAGCTGGAAGCAGACTTGTGCAAAGATAGCAGATGAGAGGCTATCTGAACTAAAGGGATTGATAGTGGGGGAGTAAAACAAGTACTATTAGTGTGTTACAAATTGCTTATGAAATAGACTGGTTTAATGGGAACCCAGATGATACTCTGAAATGGGCTTTTTAACATGTCATTAGGACTTATTTTCGTATATTTAATGAATCATTTTTTTTAATTTTCAAAAACCCTCATAGACCTTGTTTTTGCATTAAGTATATATTTTGCTTAATGTCATGAATTTTTATTTATAACAATACAATTATGTGAATAAATATAATTACTTAGACAAAATCATATCGACTTTGTTTTATAAAATAATATTGACAAGAAAAACCTTATAAATTTTTATTTAATTTTATACGACATATATAAAAAATATTGAATCAATTTTTCTAAAAAAATAAATATTTCTCTGCAATGTTTAATTTTTATTGAATTCAACAAGCCTATCTAAAACTAAAACAAGCTGTAAACTTATATATTCGTACGGACTTTGTAATAAAGAACATAAAAAGTAAATTGATTAATAATAAAAAAAGCATATTGATAGTTAAATAAGATTGACCACTTTTCAAAAAGAGAAACCATGAAAGGTTTACTTTCCTTAACTGTGTACACTAAAGCTAAAATTTTAATTCAATGATATAATTTTATTGGCCTAAATGATATTAAGCAATTTAAAGGAAAGTTAATGTTTTAATAAAAATATTTAATTTATAACTTAAGCTAGTATGGTTGGTATAAATTGTTAACCTCAAATTAAGGAAAATTTGAGGAAAAATAAGACTAAGAAGTTATTAGATTATGGATATAGAATAAAATAATTCTTTTGAGGGACATATGATAAAAGTTAATTTTTTAAGTAGGAATGACAATCTTGGCCTGACCTAACTCAACTACGAGTCTGTTGGGGCTGTCTCGACCCGACCTAGCTCATAACCTTAAGGAAAGGTCAAAAAGTACGTCATTTTCTCAAAAAATTTTTAAAAAATATGTAGCCCGGCCTGTTGTAGCTCATCGGGTCATAGGTTGGTAGCCGCCGGCCTGTTGGTCCACGGATTGTCCAACTTGTCGGTCAGGCCGGGCTGGACCAAGCACGACTCACGCTTAGCCCGGTCCATTTTTATCCCTATTTTTTCAATGGAAAATTGTACTGTCGACATGTGAAGGTGTGACTTAGTGATACAGAAGAAAAAGGAACGACAAACGAACACTATTGGGGTGAAAGCTCTAGAGGGTCACATTCGAACGACGATATGGACTCACTAGTTCTGATGATTACCCAGTTCAAGATTCAGATGTTTATTAAGGAAGCACGGATTTTGACTCGACACTTATTCACTTGAAATCAATCTTCATGTATTTTCTTTATTATGGCATATTCCAACTCAGCTCGTCGTGATCTTTTCGACATGCTTTTTCCAAAAGTCATATACTGCTCTGATGGGTAACGATATAAAGCTATATATAGATATTGTATATATGTGTATGTGGATATTGAACTCTTTTAGGCCGAGGTTTACTTGTTGCAAACTACAGTGTATAAATATTTGTAAGGATCAAGCATAACTTCTTAGTTAAGACATAAAGATTACGTGAGTTATAAACAAAAGTATAACTCATTACTTATTGTTTTAAAGTTTTAAGTTAAAATATGAAGTTTTAGTTATATATAAACTAATGTGGATCTGTTAAGATTTGGGTCATCATTCAATTCATGCGTTTTTGATTCTAGATTAAAATAATTGTACGTGTGCATATAAATCACGATTTTGTGAGATGATATTAAAGAGTGCTGTAGAAAAATACTGCATTTTATACCTTCAATGAAATTATGGACAGAGCTTTGAACCTTTTCGAAGGAAGCAATAGCAACCGTAGTAACTAATTGTTATGTGTACATATATATTGGTGAGGTGGTATTTGGACCAACTTTTTTTATGATTACGATAAAATTGGAAGAACTGAGATTGGGCAAATAATAAGTTGAAATTCAATTGAAATCAGGACTGATAATTGTTTGAATTGGAGTCCTCAGGAGCAGGAATTTTTGGCCATCTTTCAGACTCTTTTCTAGGAAGGAAGGGATCTCTAACAGTGGTAAGTATCATGAATGCTGTCTTTGGTTGCTTAACAGCATTAGCTCCCAACTACTGGATCTATCTTCTTCTCCGACTATTCACTGGCTTAAGCACCGGTGGAACTGGTCTCTGTGCCTTTGTTCTTGCCACAGAACCAATAGGTCCAACAAAACGTGGCGTTGCTGGCATGTCCACATTCTATTTTTTCTCAACGGGAATTGCCCTAGTTTCGGGTATAGCTTATTTTATTGGTTCATGGCGTACACTTTATGTTGCCTCCTCTATACCTACCATCATATTCCTGGTCCTTGTTCTTCCTTTCCTGTCTGAATCTCCAAGATGGTACCTGATTCGTGGGAGAGTTAATGAAGCCATGAAAGTATTGGGCTCCATTGCGAAATCGAATGGAAAGCACCTTCCTGATGAAGTCATTGTGGTTCTTGATGAAGAAGTGAACAACAATTCAACAACAAAGGACAAAGCTTGCAAGGAAGAAGTTGATGGGTCAAATAAAGTAGCGCTGAAAAGTTCTCTGATAGATGTAATTCTGTGGCCAACCACCCGTGTTCGCTTGTTCTTAACTGTGTTCACCAACTTGTTCGTGTCTATTGTGTATTATGGCCTGAGCTTGAATGCTGTCAATCTTGACACCAACATTTACTCGACTGTTCTGCTCAACGCAATAGCCGAAATGCCAGCATATTTAATAACAGCACTTTTGCTTGAAAAAACTGGAAGAAAACCATTAGCAATTGGAACACAAATTTTCAGTGGACTCTTTTGCTTGGCTGGGACTCTGATGAAGAATGTTGGAATATGGAAAGCTTTGAGGATGATTTGTGGGGTTTTAGGGATTTTTGGGGCTGCAGGAACTTATAATTTGTTGTTTATATATACAGCGGAGTTGTTTCCTACTGTGGTTAGAAACGCAGCACTTGGTGTTACAACTCAAGCAGCACAATTCGGAGCGATAATGGCACCATTTATAGTGGTTATGGGCGGTGGAATCCCCTTTGCAGTGTTCGGAGTATTCGGGGTTGCAGGAGGACTACTTGCTTTCTATCTACCCGAGACCTTAAATCGACCATTGTATGACACATTGACCGGCATGGAAGTCGGAGAAGTTGGTTGGGTTGGTGCTTGAAGCTGATTGCATTCACATGTTTCTGATACCGCAGAGAGCAGCTTTCCCGCCTTTGCTTCGTTACAAGGAGCTGCTAACAGCCTCTTTGCATTCAAAAAGTTTTTTATTTTATGTTCTGTTTTTAAATTTACTAAAAAATTTACTTTTATTTAATTTTTTATTTCTGTTTTTTTAATTTCTACATTTTCTATAACTTATTAAAAT
>JAOQML010000005.1:23465866-23480490 GCA_027568935.1 Erythroxylum urbanii
CCCATCAAGAAATCCATTGTAATCTTCTCCCACTTCCATTCCGGAATAGACAAGGGCTGAAGCTTGCCTGAAGGTGCATGATGCTTAGCCTTGACTTGCTGACACACTAAGCATCTCTTAGTATACTCCGCAATATCCTTTTTCATTCCTTTCCACCAGAAATGCTCCTTCAAATCTCTGTACATTCTTATACTCTCCGGGTGCATTGCATAGGGAGCATTGTGTGCCTCATCAAGAATTTCATCTTTTAGTTCTTGCCTATTAGGAATACATAATCGGTTCCCTACCACCATCAATCCATTTTCCCTTACCTCAATTTCAGAAGGTTTACCATTTTTAATCTCTTCTCTGAGCTTGCTTAAGTACTCATCTTATTCCTATAATTCCCTAATCTTCTCATTCAATATTGGCCTCACTTTAAAATTAGCCAATACATAGTCAGGCTCAACTTGCCTCAATGCCACCCTAAGTCTGGCTAATTCCTCCAACAAAGGAAGGTACACTGTCTCCACATATGCCATAGTCGATTTTCTGCTTAATGCATCCGCTACTACATTAGCTTTCCCTGGATGGTAGTCTATCATTAAGTCATAATCTTTCAATAACTCTAACCATCTTTTTTATCTCAAGTTTAACTCCTTTTGACTCATCAAATACTTGAGGCTTTTGTGGTCTGTAAATACCTTGGTAGTAACTCTATACAAGTAATGTCTCCATATCTTCAATGCAAAAATTATGGCAGCCAACTCCAAGTCATGAGTAGGATAGTTCATCTTATAAGGCTTTAATTGTCTATAAGCATAAGCGATTACCTTATCTCCTTACATCAACACATCGCCCAAGCCCTTTCTCGAGGCATCATTGTACACAGTATATCCATCACTACTCGAAGGCAAGGTCAAAATTGGTGCACTCGTCAATCGATACTTAAGCTCCTCAAAGCTCTTCTGACATTCATCTGTCCACACAAACTTCTGGTTCTTCCTTGTCAATTTGGAAAGTGGAGCAGCTACCATGGAAAAGCCCTCCACAAACCTTCTGTAATATCCGGCTAAACCCAAGAAACTTCTCACTTCAGCTATATTCTTAGGTGCTTCCCATTTCACAACTGCTTCTATTTTCCTCGGGTCCATATGCATGCATTCCTTTTTCCGAAACTACATGTCTAAGGAATACCACTTCCTTTAACCAAAATTCACATTTATCAAATTTGGCATACAACTCGTTCTTCCTCAATGTCTCCAAGACAACCCTCAAATGTTCCTCATGCTCTTTGTCACTCTTAGAATAAACCAATATGTCATCAATAAAGACAATGATAAATCAATCTAAGAAGGATTTAAAGACTCGATTCATCAAGTCTATGAAAGCTGCAGGTGCATTCGTTAACCCAAAAGGCATGACTAAGAACTCAAAGTGGCCATACCGTGTTCTAAAAGCAGTAGCACATCGGACTCCTTTATCCGCAATTGGTGGTAGCCTGATCTCAAATCTATCTTAGAAAAGACCTTTGCCCCTTGCAACTGATCAAACAAATCATCTATGCGAGGAAGCGGATATCTATTCTTTATGGTGACATGATTGAGCTTCCTATAATCCACACACATCCTCAACGATCCATTTTTTTCTTTACAAAGAGGATCGGAGCTCCCTAAGGCGAAGAGCTCGGCCTAATGTAACCTTTCTCTAACAACTTTTCCAATTGCTCCTTAAGCTCCTTCAATTTCACCGGAGCCATTCTATAAAGAGGAATCGATATTGGCGTTGTGCCCGGAAGAAGCTCAATGGGAAATTCAATTTCCCTAGGTGGTGGTAGTCCAGGTAATTCCTCGGGAAAGACATCTAAAAATTCCACAACCATAGGTATGTCCTCTAACTTCTTCTTATCTGCCCTAGTGTCTACCACATAGGCCAAATATGCTTCACACCCTTTCCTCATCATCTTCTCTGCTGTCAAAACCGAAACAATTCTAAATGGGCTTGCTTTTCTATCTCCTACAAATACCACCTTACCATTGTCCAATTTGAATTCCATTGTCTTCTGTTTACAATCCAGATGGGCATTGTATTTCTCTAACGTGTCCATCCCAAAATTACATTTAATCCTCCCATTTTCAAAGACACCAAATCCACCACTAACTGTTCCCCTCTAGTATATATCTCACAGTCTCTATAAACTTGACTGATAATAATATACTGGCCGAGTGGAGTACTCGCCATTAGAGGAGTATCCAACGGGCTCAGATTTCTACCACACACAATTCTATTTGATGACACAAATGAATGGGTAGAACCCGAATCAATCAAAACAACAATATCATCATCAAACAATTTAATCATAGCAGTCACAACTTCTGGAGTGATCTCTGCATCCTCCCGTGTCATTGCAAATACCCTAGCTAATCCTTGCCCCTTCGGTCTCTCTGGAAGATTCATCCTTTTTGCTGGATCAAAACTGCCTACTTCAGTTGTAGTCTTGTGTCCCACAATCTCAGTTCTTTTCGAACCTTGCATCAGAGTTTTCTCCTATCTTGCATATTGAGGACACTCTCTAGCCTTGTGCCCCTTCTCTCCATATTTGAAACAAGCTCCAATCAATCTGTAACACTCTCCTCTATAGAAATTGCCACAATGGTCACACTCAGGGACGGATGACTTGTCCCCTTCTCTCCTTCTACTGCCTCCAACCGTTGAGGCCTGATAAGAGACAGTCCTCATCTGTCTGAACCTATTTGCACCACTGCTCCTCTCCTTAGACTGCATAGGAAAGCTCCTGGCACTCCTCTCTAGCATAGGAGTACTGCCTCCCCTCTTGAACTGTTCTCTCCCCTTCCTCTTCTTATTCACAGTACTCTTTATATTCTCTATGTTTTCAACCCTCAGTGCTGCTTCAACTAGCTGTTGAAAATCACAGAAGTTCTGCACCACCACTTTCTCTTTGATGGCTACATGCAAGCTTGATTCAAACCTACGGAACTTAGCCGCCTTACTCATCATCATCTCAGTTGCATACCGAGATAGTTGTGTCAATCAAAACTCGTACTCGCTCACTGTCATCTCCCTCTGAGTGAGACTCAGAAACTCCCTCTGCTTCTGTTGAATTTACACTTCAGATAGGTACTTCTTCTTAAAAGCAGCTAAGAAGTCCTTCCAGGGCAACACTGGAGGTCTCATCTAGCTCCCTGGCACACTCTCCCACTAATGAAGAGCATATCCCTGAAGCAAACTAGCAGCATATACCACCTTCTTGTCATCCTCACACTCCATCTGATCTAGTATCCTATCGGTCTTTCTCAACCAATTCTCAGCTTCCTTGTGTTTAGTGGTCCCATAAAATTCCACTGCTCCATACTTCCTCAATTTGTCAAACTGTCTCCCCTTCTTAACTGGGGCCGGAGCAGACGATTGTGGCCTCTGTCCCATAGCTTGGACAAATGCCTTGGTGAAGGCTTAGAACAGCCTCGGATCCAACGGAGGCATTTGCTCCCGTAGAATAGGCGACTCTCGGGTTTGGGACTGAGAGGGCTCATTACTGTGTCTTACAAAAGCCTCAGCATTTCCTGGGGTTACAAACTCATTGGTACTCTCCTCTCTTGGTGGAGAGTTAGGTGCAATCGATCCTTGTAGTATTCCTTGAAGTGTCCTCCTACGAGGTGGCATTTCACTCCTTCAATAGAAACACTAACGATTAGCTTACATTTTACTTTAATCCTATTTCTTACATGTATGCATGACATTTAATGCAATCAAATCAAATTAACAATGCAAACAATTAATCACATAACATAACAATTTATCCTACTATGCATTCTGTGCCTAGGAAAAACCTAGGCTCTGATACCACAAGGTGTCAAACCCTGTTTCAAAAGCCTGACTATCGCATTCGGATACCAATATTTTTACACAACCACTTGCATTCAATTACGTCTGCCTCTTAATTACGTCTACCTATCATTTGCGTCTGCCTCTCATTTGCGTCTGCCTCTCATTTACGTCTACCTTTCATCTGCGTCTGCCTTTTATTTATGTCTGCCTCTTATTTGTGTCTACCTTTCATTTACGTCTGTGTGTGACGTCAGCACAGACGATTCCTTTCATATATGTTTTTCCTTTGCGTCTATGTGTGACATCATCATAGATGATACTCTTCCCCTATATTTTTCCTTTGTGTCTATGTGTGACGTCATCAGAGATGATACTCTTCCTTTATATTTTCTTTTGCGTCTGTGTGTGACATCAACACAGACGATACTCTTCCTTTGTATTTTTCCTTTGCGTTCAGAACATAATCTCTCTAATTCTAACATGCTATTTTAGTACAAACAACCTTGGCAATTTCAACAGAGAAGAACATGCACATGTATGTTTCATTATCCCAATCTTCAAATATAACAAAATCAGACATGGAAAGGAATTCAATCTCACTTTCTTATTTTTAAACACAGTCAGAGTTTGTTACATGTTAATATACACATCAAAACTTAAAACAAAAATACAAAAGATGCTCATATTTGACATGCCTCTAAAGCTATCCAAAAATGTTCACTAACTTAGTACAAAAAACTTCTAGCTATCTTGGAGTTTTTGATGCCTTGTAAGGATCAACTGTCGTCTTGTTTTGCGCCTGAGGAGGGAAGATAATGGGTTGAGCTACACAGCTCAGTGACTAATATATTTATAGCCATCATTAATTAGCACAAATCCAAATGCATTATGCTTGAGAATTCAAAGATGCAATGCACAAACAAATGGCTCGAGGGTTTCATGGAAACAGAATGGAGAAACCAAAGTTTACACCATGAACAGAATGAGTCCTTTTTCGGAGCTCATATGCCACATGCGGGCAGCTGGGAGAAGGCTCTTGTCAACGTGCACATGACGACCAGAATGGTTCCACTTTTGCCTAAACAAAAGCACATATTCATTTAATCATATGCTCAGACTTTTATGCTTGTTTATCTTTTCATTCAAACAAAATGCCATGACTTATTTCAATGGCATAACTTGATCGAAATTCATAAATCACATGCATTTTCAATAATCACAAAAATCACTAATAAGAAAATTGTACATGCACACACATATAAGCAAGAATTTTCCCAATCACACAATAACCATAAATACATTACCCACCTAATTTAATTGACAATAGAAGTTCATTGTTGTCTTTCCTCTTCGCCTTGGATCGGACTTGCTTAGTTTCCTATAACAAACCAAGTTCTCATTCAATAGGAAATTCAATTTGAGAACCTATAAAATCAAAACATGAAATTGACCCTAGAATGCTTAAACCCATACATTTCCCAAGCTCTTCAAGCCAAAAACCCTTCAAAACTCTAAGAGATTAAGAATTGACTTACCTTGAATCTTCATCAACTAGTGAAATTCTTGGCTCTAAAGAAAGCTCTTCCCTTTCTCTTTCTTTTTTCCTTCTTCAGTAACTCCAAATTCTCTCTTTAAGACTAAGAAAATTTGTGACCTAGTTTAAAGCTCTATTTTTTTTAACTTAACCGAAACCTCTCTTCTTTCTCTTCTTTCACGTTTTTCACTCCTTTCTTCTCTAAATTTCGTTTTTTCTTCTTCTTAATGCAAGGCAACATTTTTCCTTTACCCATTATGCCCTTAACGAGTATTAAAAGTCATTCCTACCCTTCCTTTAATGCTTTTTGACTTTCTTAACATAGTGACATAACAAGATTGCCCTTATTCCTTCTAATATGCAAGACACTCTTTTCCTCTTCCTATTATGCCCTTAATGAGTGTTAAAAGTCATATTTGCCCTTCCTTTAATGCTTCTTGCTTTTAACCTTAAGTGGCATGCCAAATTTGCCCTTACACATTCTAACTACTTTAATCTAATTAACCCATGTAACAAAACCCTACTAACACAAAAATTAATTAACTCCAATAATAATTCTATCATGACCTTGTAATTCATGCTAAGGCAAAAATTTAAATTCCATGCTTATTCCATAACTATCATGCTTAATTCGACAAAAATATTTCAGGGGCCAACAGAGTATGTCTAGAAGGGACAATTTTGGTCTAGAAAAGCAAGAAACACAAAGAAATCATCGAAAGATGCATCAGAGTATAAGACTTTACATCGCAAGAACATTCGATAAAAAACAATCAAGGAGATTTAAAATTATGAACCCATTGTCTTCGATTCGTATTTCTATTTATTTATGTTTAATTTTTCATTCGATATTATGTAACTAAATGTCCAGTTAGTATTTAGGTTAGATGAACCTTATGTTAATACTTTGATATGATTTGATTCTTTTATTAATACAGTTAGTTGTTTGATATATTATAATCTAATTACACATTTTATTTATGTTCTGATAACTCAAGAATATTATATCATAATCTAATTTCATATGTAGAGATTGAGAAATCCTAATGTGAATAAAACTATTGTAATTAGGAGTGATTGCAGCCCTAGAGATAGGATGACACAAATCTTCCAGATTAGGGTTAAACTTAATGAAGGGACTCATAAATCGATAACATAATCCTATAATATTTAACCTGAGTAATTTAGTTAGAGACCTTAGGATTAGTCATTAGTAGAATCTAGATTAGCTAGTAACATACCATAGGAGTCTTCATGGTCCAATACATCAGCAAAACAATTGAATGATAAAAGATCAATTTGTTAAGGGTTTAAGGGAATTTGAACCTAAATACTAATTTATGCTAACGATAGTTTTAGTTTTTATTTTCTTTTTATTAAAAATTTAAAACCAATCCTTATGCTAGATAATAGGGGAAGGGTAAATACTAGTATTCATAGTCTTCGTGGGATCAGCCCGTACTGGCCGGAACTAAATGTAGTTACATTATTATTGTGTCTAATTCTATTGAATTTTGCTTGCGTTCATATCTTGATTTTGGTTACAAATTCTTGCGATTTACTTCAAATTTGATATGAATTGAGTGAAAATGCCATGAATGTTGCATGAATGTGAATGGAGTGTCTTGTGAATGTTGCATGAAAAATAGAAGAATTACGAATGAAAAAATGAAATAGGACATGAACAATGCATGTAAGGGAGTCACAGGTGTGACTCCATGCATTAATCCCTTGGCATATTGGAGGATAACCCATGATCATTTACAAAGGGGTTCTAGGTTTGGAATTTGAAAAAAGTAGCATCAAAACCATCCCTTTATAGATCAATTGTTCTAACATACCCCTTAATTACTAGAATCTAGATGGCTTATTTTTTCTAGCTAGTTTAGTAAGGAAATCTATTGCATTTGATTCAGCTATTGCTAATCTTAAGGAAGTATGTTAAGCATGAATTTTTGTGGTTATTAATCCTAAAATGCTCTTCTTGAAATTCTTATTATGAAATTTAGTCCTACCATTGAACTTGTAATAGCTAAAACCCAATTATCTTACAAGTAGAAACTGCAGCTAGGGAAACAAGTTTGTTAACCTATATGGGGATTTTTCTCTACAGGGGACTACAATAAGTTAGTACAGATAGTGGATGATTAAGCAATGCAAAACACTAAAGTCAACTTTATTGAAGCTATCTCTAAAGATCAGAATGCCTTATTTAGTTAAAGGTGAGACCTAGCTTAATATCCAAGTCAATGCTCCAGTTGAGGAGAAGGGGAAAGTTAGTGTTGAGCTTCCTAATAGTGAATATGAAGAGCAGACACCTCATTAAGGTCCTTTTGATATGAGGCAAGAAATAGATGACCAATTCACTCCTATTTCCAATATAACATTAGGGAGGAAAAAGGAGGAAACCCAAAGGGGGTTGGTAATCTCACCTTCCATATTCTTATGATTTTTTAGAATATTAGAGCCTTTAATGAACCTTGTAAGGGACAAGTTTTCAATAATCTTTTACTAGAAAAGAATCTAATTTTTCTTGGATTACTTGATATAAGAATAAAAGCACAAAAGTTCCACATTGTTATGAAAATCATGGAAAAAAATTAGAAATATGGCTCCAATCATAATCATCACTACAATGGTAGAATCTTATTTTCCTACAATGTTTTAAAAGTATAGGTCTTTGTGATAAGATCTTCAGACCAACTCATCCGTCTTAGCTACAAACTTATTGTGTCAACTTTATTATCAATAAGGCTATATTTACAAAACTAGTTCATAAAGTATGGAGCTTCAAAATTCCAGTTCGTGAAGCTTATTAACTTATAAGAATACTTCAGATTCTTATGAATAAGCTTAAGAATTTCTTTAAAGCTAATAAATACATTACCTCAATTAAGCTTCATGAAGTTAAGATGGAGTTGAGGAGAGCTCAGGAGGCTTGCAATCTTCATCCTAACAACATTATCTTTAGAAAGGTTGAGGTTAGCAAATTGGAGATATAATTAAGGCACTTCAAGATCATCATTCTCTGCTTATGCAGAAAGATAAAACAACCTAGTTGAGGGAGAAATACTAATAAGATTACTTGTCACATAGATTCTAATGATCATATGATCAATGACAGAGCTTTTTTGAAGAATATGATCTTTTATTTTAAAAGATTACTTGGAACTCTAACTACTTCTATCTTAACAAACTTCCAAGAGCTTGTGGAGCTTATTGGTTCTCCTATCTGTTTATCTTAGGATGCCTTTATAAAACTCCAACTACCTTTTTCACCCTAAGACATCAAATTTGTTCTTTTTAGCCTCAATTATATGAAAGCTCCAAGCCTATACGAGTTTAATGCCCGTTTCTTCCAAAGAATCTGGCATATTACTGGTAATCATCTTATAGATATTGTATTGAAATTTCTAAAATCAGGAAGAATCTTGAAAGAAATTAATGTTACTCATATCTGCCAAACCTCTAAACTTCTCAATGCAAACTGTAACACTGTTTATAAGGTGATCTTAAAGCTATTTGTTAATAGACTCAAAGGGATGGTGAACCAAATTATTCATGACTCTTATAGAGACTTTATACTTAACAGATCGATTTTTGATAACGTTCTCTTAGTTCAAGAATTGATGAGGGATTACAATTTGGCAAATCCATCAAAAGTTATGTTATCAAAATAGACTTCTCCAAAGCCTTTGATAGGCTTCAATGGAAATTCATCCTAATTTGTGTAGAATAGCTTAGCTTCCCCATCTTATTTATTAATTGGATTCACTCCATCTCTACCCCATCATACAACATTCTTATCAATGGAGTTTCTACTGAGCAATTCAAAGGCCCTATTGGTATAAAGCAAGGAGATCTTACCTCTCCTTACCTTTTTATCATTTCCATGGAAATTCTAGACAGGATCATTTGCTTCGATATTTCTAGGAGGTCTGAGTTGAAGTTTCATCATAAATACAAGGAATTTTCTCTCATTCATTTGATTTTTAATAATAACTTATTGATGTTTTGTAAAGCTCAGAAGGATTCCATTTATACCTCACACCATTCTCTTACAATTTTCTATAGGTTTTTTTTACTTAAGCATCAACTTATGCAATAGCAGAATTTATTTCTCCTCAAACGCCCCCAACACTAAAAGCCTCCATCAGATCTTTAGTCTGAGTATTATAGCATGCCTTTTATATACCTGGGGGGTTCCCATATTTGGAAAACGAAACTAAAATATCAAGACTGCCTGAAGATCTTGGAGAAATACAAAAAAAAATGATTAACTCCTAGCAGAATAGAGTTCTTTCTCAGGCTTAGAGAGAACAACTTACTATCTCTGGTCTGAACAATCTTCACACGCGTTAGAGCTCTTATCTTTTCTTACTAAAAATAATCATCAAGGAGACTAAAAAATACATCATAGACTTTTCTCTAGTCAGGAAAGAGTGACAATTCTAAAGGATCTAAGATTAAATAGGATCAACTATGTTGGACAAAGCAAGAAAGATGTTTGGTTTCACCTCAATTTAAACTTTCCAAGCAATGCAAGTGGCTAAAAGGACTTGGAGGTCGTTCAAGAATAAAGAATAAATTTGGATATAAATGAGTTCTATTTTAAGGAATCCAACTTTTGGAAAATTATAGAAAGGAAAGAGCATTATTGGCCTTTTATTCAAATTGACCTGGGCGTCATAACGCTAGTCAAAATAAAATAACTAGAATACTATTGTAGTAGTGGTGAGTCTAAGTCGATCCATAGGGAGTGTTCAATTAGCTTATGAAATGAAATTAATTGGTGTTTAGGGAAAAAAAGGGGGTTTGGGTTTTGGAATAAGAAAATAAAATGATACCAACTATTAAAAACAAATTAAAGAAAATATACAAAAATGGTAAAATTGAGGAATTCGGTAAGGATTCAGTTTTTTGGTTCAATCTCGGCCTACACCTTAATTAAGCATAATTCAATGATTTGTTGTTCTTAAACCTCTCTTTGCAACTATTAATCTTAGGTTAATAATTAACTCAAGTTTTCCCTTAGGTTTTGTTTAATCAAGGTACGATCATTAATTAAACCTAACCATCGAATAACCTAGGATACGATCTGTAGATTTAATTAAGCAGTAGTATTACGAATTAGGAAAATTGATTAATTAAGGCAACAACCACATACGATGCATCATTTAACCTAGTTCATGTTATCCTTAATAATTACGAATCATTAGTCGCTACACATGAATTTCAACATCGCAATTACGAATTTTATTGAAATTCTAGTAATGGGTATGCAATCAAATGATTCAATGAATGCATTAAAATAATCATTTCATAATACCCTATGGGTACATACACAAATAACCTAGCAATAACAAAAATACGATTATCCACAAACAAAACTCAAATCAATTAACATAGGATAACACATTCAATTTCTAATGAGAGAAAGAAAACAACAAAAATAAGAAAATACACTTAACCCGAGTCATCGGCGCCGATGTTACTTTTAAACTGGAATCGGGAGGTTACCCCTCTATAGCTCTCTCTCGAAAAAATGTTTTAACCTCTATTGATAACCCTACCAAATACCCCCTATCTCTTCACTCTCACGGCAACAACCTTCTCTACTTCACTATTCACTGCACTGTTTACTGATGTGACAATTCAATATCGATGGACCACCTATTATTCTCTCCTCCTTTCTTTATTCTCTCTACCACATACTATTCTGTTTTCTTCACGCCACTCCTTTCTTCTATTTCTATCACCACCCCCATGTATTATAGTTGTCATGGGACAAATAAACTTCTCTGGTTTTAGGACGAAGCTCCACTCCTTTTTCTCACTTTAAAAACCTAAACATTAAACGCAGCATATGCATTGCGTTGAACATATACGCTTGTATTCAATGTGAAATGCAATATGTGTTCAACGCAAAATGCAGCATATGTGTTGCGTTGCATTTTGTTAGTCAACTGTTCCTTAATGTGTTGTCGTTTCTGCTTTGACTGCTATTCTTTTTTTTCATTTTTCGGCAAGCATTCTTTTTTGTATTTTGATATTGTTTTCCTTGTCTTTTAATTTTCTTCTTTTCTCTCTATGAAGACAAGTGAAAATTAATCTTCGAAAATCAGCCCAAATGTAGTGCTTTCGACTCACTTTAATTTCTTTGCTTCCAAATTGTACCTAAAATCATATATGAATTAAAGTAAGTATCTTAAGCATTTTGGTATCATTAATCGCTAAGTGTAAATAATTAAATTTATCAACAATTAAAAACATATCAATTTCCCCCATACTTAGCTTTTGACCGTCCTCAGATAAATCATCCAAATTATACTCAAAGACCCGAAATATTTACTCAATTCCTATATTTTCCAAGACTATATAATCATAACCGAAGATGAATGACTTTCAAAAATCATAACAAGAATTCAACATTCAATGCTTCTACTCATGATCAACCAACAAACATCATCTTCGGAAATTGAGCAATCTAATGGTAGACTCTGAAAATGTGTTTAACTAAAATATATCAACAGGTACACTCAATACCATTCATGATCATGACAATCCATAACTTTGCATATCATTTCATTTCTCCACCAATGTTCACATGCAAAATCATGGATCAAGGGACTTTTCAAGGTTGTAATGTTGGTAAAGGTAAGGTGAGATGTGTTTGGGTCAAGTAGCATGAAAGCCCTCAAAGATAGTGAAACAAAAGTAACACTCAATCAAAAACTGGGTATCGTCAGCTATGATGAATGCAACATTTATATTTCACAACCCCATTCAACTCTCATGCACCAACCACATGAAGCATATACCAATTCGAAGGAATCACTCATACAATTTATGCCAACAGTATATTGAAACCACAAGAGTGAACCTTGCAAACCAACATCTACCTCATATCCAATATACTCAACCATTCATCACAACTTCAGGAGAATGCATTAGTCATAAATAACTTTTCAACACATATACAATTGCTCCTAGATACATTTATTTAAACATTTTTTTCATTCCATTTCTTTTTTTCTTTCTTTTTCATTTTCTTTTCTTTTCTTTTCTTTTGTTTTTTTTAGATTAAAAGAAACTATATTAACATGAGAATTTCAATGACAAAACATCCCAACATCATAACAAACCCACATATATGGACACCCTCACACTTAGAATTTTGTACATCCACAAACTCAATAATCACAAATGTTCCACTAGCTTTATGGCTTAAGTAGGACATTTGGTTAAGTATAAAGCATGTAATGTGGTTAGTGCACAAAGAAAAAGTATAAAGCTTAAAGGGGGTTAACAAGGGAAAAATCATGTCAATAGGGTAGGTTATTTGCCTAATATAGTTTATGAAAAATAAAGAATGCCTAATCATATATATGTTAATGCATGTGATAACAATGTAGTCTCGAATAGAAATTCAACACAAAATTGGGATGTACATGTCATAAAGGTCTCACATTATCAAAAGACAATGAGACTGATATGGATGTTTTAGTTTAATAAGGCTCAAATTCTCATTGGCTTTGTCTGCCATTAGTCACTAATCTTCTAAAAATAATGCATATCAACCAATCACAAGAGCAAAAGTACATGCCAAAATTGCTATGCAATTCTCTAGTCAATTCATTCTCTACTTATGACTATATAATCCCAGAAGCAACAGAAAACGAGAAAATGTTTGTTTTGTTTGTTTTATTTTTTCTCTGATTTTGATTGAAAACTTAAAAACAAGTAAAATAAACCAACAAAGAACACACGTGCATTTAAAAAGAATTGTGAAAATGTAAAGAAAATAAATTTACTTCCCTTGGGTTGCCTCATAAGAAGTGCCTTTATTTAGGGTCATTGGCTCGATTCCTTCTTCTCCTCACGTGACAAAATTATGATCTTATGATGGCACATACAGTTCTTCAACGTGAGTTTCTTCAGGATAGGGTCTTGGTTAATAATTGTTCCCATTTAGCTCCTTCCCTATCCTCAAACTCCTAATCTTAATTGAATCCATGCACTCAGGATGTATTTTTAACATCTCTTCACCTCTTTCTTCCTCGTTTAGTTCCTTCAATCTGCTATGTAAAGGTGAAGAGTTAGTTTCAAAAATAAAATGGAACTTAGTACTTACCTCTGAGCTAAAAGATGTATCTTTTTCTGCTTCCAACTCCTCCTCAGCTTCTTCTACACAAACAATTCGTTAAGGGTTGGATATTTTGTTGGAATTACTACATATCCTATTGAATTTAAAGATTGTTAGAAGCCATAATACTAAGCATTTCTTTTAGAGATGTACCTGAGTCATGGTGGCTCTCTAAATCTTAGGTGCTAGACTATGTAGTTTTAGAAATTGCTCTCCATTCTACTGGAATTATAGAGTATTATGCTGCAATTGCAAAGTATTAGCGTTCACAATAATACTCAATTCTTCCAGAGATAGACCAGAGTCGTAATAGGAAGCTTCTGGTCTATATAAGAATTGTTGTACAACCTGCAAACTATCATGGAAGTAATTCTGATGATTATCCCATCTATAACAAAAGTTAGGTTGATTAGTCCAAACATTGTTATAAGAATGAGAATATGAGTTATAAAAGAAATTACTTCTATCCATATCGAATTTTTTTATCGCAAACAAAAAACAAAATAAAGAAAGGATCACGAAATAACTAAAAAGAAATCAATTATGAACAAATATAAACAAAACACCGATTAAGTCATAAACAAAAACTAAAGCACCACACTCTATGGTAATGGCGCCAAAATTGACTTGTGCGTCGTAACGCTAATCAAAATAAAATAACTAGACTACTACTATCGTAATGATGAGTCTAGGTTGATCCCACAGGGAGTGTTCGGTTAGCTTATGAAATGAAATTAATTGGGGTTTAGGAAAAAAAAGGGGTTCGGATTTTGGAATAAGAAAATAAAACGAAACTAACTAACGAAAACAAATTAAAGAAAATATACAAAAAATGATAAAATTAGGGAATTCGTTAGGGATTCGATTCTTTGGCTCAATCTCAGCCTACACCCTAATTAAGCATAATTCACAATTTTTTGTTCTCAAACCTATCCTAGCAACTATTAATCGTGGGTTAATAATTAACCCGAGTTTTCCCTTAGGTTTTGTTCAATCATATATGATCATTAATTAAACCTAACCACCGAATAACCTAGGATATTGTAACACCCCATTACCCTAGAGTACGTACCGGAACGCCCGTAGGTCATTCCGACACATAACCTAAGATAATGGAGC
>JAOQML010000005.1:23501084-23530020 GCA_027568935.1 Erythroxylum urbanii
AATATAAAAAATAATAATAATCATAAAATAAAAATAAATAAA
The DNA here is from genome assembly GCA_027568935.1 of Erythroxylum urbanii. Lineage (NCBI taxonomy): Eukaryota > Viridiplantae > Streptophyta > Magnoliopsida > Malpighiales > Erythroxylaceae > Erythroxylum > Erythroxylum urbanii. Next base: position 23,501,127 of record JAOQML010000005.1, read on the forward strand.
TATGTGTAAATAAAAAAGATGATAGTATAAATAATACAATAAATATAGAACATGATAAAGAACAAAACTAAAATAAGTAAATAAGTACACAAACAGGAAAAAAGACAAGTGAACAAATAAATTAAACAAACTATTACAAGAAAATATTTGTTAAAATTGTATTAAATTGCAAGTGTACGACGTAGCTGTAGCTAGTACTAGCAAGTATGGGTCGATCACACGAGGATAATGAGTACTAGTAGTTAGCATTATTCTACTATCTAACCTAAGAATTGATTGTGGTTTTTGAATTAAAGAAACTAAAATTAAGCAAATAAAAATATAGAAGCAACATGATTAAAGCAGAGAATTGGTGAATCACTAAATTAATTACCGATATCAAATAATTAATATCTACACTTCGAATCCCCTTAAACCCTTAATTGATTGATCTTTTATCATGTAATTATGTTGTTGACTAATTAGATCGTGGAGACTCCTAAGGTATGCTAGTAGCTGACCTTGAGTCTACTAACAACTAATCCCAAGGTTTCTAACTAAATTTTTCAGGTTAAATTTTATAGTATTGTGTTACCATATTATAAATCCCTCTATTAGGTTTGACCATAATATAGAAGATTTATGTTATCTTATCTTTAGAGTCGCAATCAACTCTTTCCAAAATAATCAACACATGTTTCAGTATCAAATAAAGTTCATCTAGCCTAAATACTAACAAAAAAATTAATTACACATAGTTAACACAAAATTAGATACGCATGTATAGAAAAATGAATAGAAAACAATGGAATTATAATTCTAAATCTTCCTAATTGTTCTCTATCAAGTATTATGACAATGTAGACATCCAATTATGTTCTGAAGGATCTGTCAATAAAAACTTAGTGTCTCTCACTCCTCAAGCTCCAAATCACCTTTGGAATCACCTTTGCACCCTTCAAAATGATGCCTGTCACTTTTTCTCTTCAATTACCTCCAAAACATTTCTTTTATATGGAATTCTAGGTTTTTGGGTTTTGCACAGTCATGCATCAAACTGTACATAATTAGAATTCTCCAGATATTGCAAAAGTGCATGACTAGGCACTACAAGAAAATATGGAGTTTAAGACAAAAAAAAGTGAAGTTTTAGATTTTTTTTGCATCTTAAAAAAATTTTTAGACACTTTATAAAGCATCAAAAAAACAAATGTCACAAAAACTATTTCCGACGATTTTCTTAAACATATAGATGCGTTGAAAAAATATATATTTTTATGCATCTAAGCATCGAAATCTATTTCTCATGTTTGTGATTTTTCGAGGGCAATGCTATTTTAGACCCTTTGTGTAAGCTTTTAGATGCTTTCTTCTGTCGATATTTTTCACTTTTAAACAGTTTTTTACGTCAAAAAAATCCATTTTTGAGGTAAAAAATAAGCTTACAATTTGCTTTCTGCATCTTTTCTAAGATCACTCACATGCATGTTATTATAATAAATTTTACAAATTAATCTACAATATTTATATGCATATTATTATAATCAATTAACACTTTTGTTAATAAATATTATATTACATAGATTTATATGTATATAATAGCATAAATTAGCTAAAATAGATTCATTCTAGAGTTTCCATCGAAGATAGCACACTATTCAAATTCTTCACCTTGTGAGTGGCAAAATCAATTGAGACTAATAATCATAGGAAGCTACTGGTAAGAGCAGCACAAAATGACTAGAAAGGAGAAACGAATAGTGTTACAATTTGGATGTCATTCATTTTCGAGTGCTAATACTAATTGTCATAGCAAGTAGATGAATATATGTACATTTTCTGTAGTTAAGTCTTGAAATTTATAACTCTTTATTGGTAGGCTAACCCTCCAAATTCCTTATGTAATTCCTCTCTCAACCCTTTTCCTGGAGGCAGTTTAGCTTTGAAAATTTCAGACCGCACTAACAACCACCATCCTCTTTGCATATTTTCTCCATCTTCAAGATGAATACAGAAGGAAAGGCACTGAAAGAAGAAGAATACAATTATATGATTTAGTGAATAGTGCAATTCTTTTGGAACCTATTGATCATGCACTTACTATGTTCAAAAGGTAGGCCTTAGCCTTCTAACAGGTAGCAAGAATAACATTATATTACATTTCGAGTTCTGGGTGTGATGTGCAATCTAATTCTCTAAATGTTCTTATCACCATATATCGTACAAAACATGCAACTACAACCTATTGTCTTTATAAGCAAAAGAAGCAAAATCATGCTACAACCTCAAATGAGAGCCATTTGTAACAAAATCCCAACTCCCATAGAAGTGGAAATCAATTCTCCCGCGCAACATCAAATTCACCAATACACAACAATTACTATAATAACAAATTCACCAATACACGACAACCACCATAACAACCACCACTATAACAAATAACTACCAAAATGATGAACACCGCAACAACCACCACCATGTGCAACATCATCAGCAAGTAGTAGAAAATGTAAAGGAAAAGTTTTGGAAACTACAAAACCAACACAAGTCAAACCAAATTAAAAGAAATTCTAATAGTGAACCCCCTTCCCTAATTAAAAGAACGAAAAAATGTAAGAAATTAGAATAAAACCTAACCTATGCTTTACTTGTCCCTGAACTTATCTATAAATGAGCAAAAACGATCGACTTTAGCTAGAATCTGGTCATTCTTTATATTTACATCCTCATTTTGTTTCTTAAGCATATCATTTCCTAATCGACCAATTATTGCATCTTTAATAACTTGAGTTGCTCTTGCTAGACTTGATTTTGGAGGAACTTCTATATCTTGGGTTATTGGCCAGCTTGTAATTGATGGAACATGATCTTTACAATGTTGTGAAGGCCTTGATTAGGACGACATTGCTACAACTTCAGGCATAACTTGTGGCTTCAAGGTTGTGGACAGGTGATCTTTTGTTGTTATTTTCATTGGTGGAAATGGTCCAAATGATGAAGCAACATGTTTTGATGGTTGAGAGGAGAATGGATATGTTTCTTATGTTTTTGATGGTTGTGATTGTGATGTTGGTTTCTTTGATGGTCCACATTAAAGTAGCTTGCATCTTAAATTTTTCCTTGGCATATGAGTCAAATGCATCAACACCTTCCCATAATAACTTCAACTTATGCACTAAAGGCTGTAAATATACATTAATATTATTTCAGCAAGAGTGTTTGGCCCTTGGAATATCCAATCTTTATAGTCCTTATAAAATCCTTTAAACAAAATATGACTTTTTACCTCCTATAGTGAGAATAATTTCTTCCTATCTAGTTGACAAACATTACAAGGACATCTAATCTTCCCATTTTATGTACCTTGATTTGCAGATTTCATGAAATCATAAATCCCTTAAATATAAGACTCGCTATTTCTTGGTTGATTTATCCAACTCTTATCCATACCCGTGGACATTAATCCTATAGATTTGCGAGTATCAACCTTCACATATATTTTTAAAAAATACAAAAAAGATTACGATTTCATGCTCGTCAACATTTCTATTCTCAGAAATAAATGAATGGAAAATGAAAGGCATCAAATTAATGAATGAGAAGAAGAATGGTAGCTAATATGGGACCAAAGTCATTAACTACAGTGAAAAGATCTTCAATGCAAAGTCCAGTCATTAGTCATTTAGCAAGATCAGGGGACCAAAATCATTAACTACAATTAAAAGATCTTCAAATTTTAGATATAAATGAAGACCAAAATCATTTGAGAAATTTCAAACGTAGGAAAAATCAACAATTTACATTCCACGTAATGTTTCCCTCATAGACAAAGTGAAATTAATAACAGTCCACATCAATTTACAATGGAAGAAACGTATAAAAATGACAAATTCCAAATAAGCCAAAATGTTAATCTACTCACTCACACGTATAACGATGAATTAGTAGATAACAATAAGAAAAATGATGAGAATAATGTCAACTAACTTTGGAAGTTTAAGTTCCTAGAGTTAAAGGAGCATGAAAAATGGTTCATAACAAGGCAAGCGTATTAATTATCAATCTTACTCCTTAAAAGCATAAAGAGTATACAAACAATAGACAAAAATAGGAAATTAATAGCACCAACCTGTATAACGTTTAGACATAAAATCTGAAGTTACAAAGTTGACAAAAAAACTACGAAAAGTGAGTCAAAGATTTAGCCATACTTTTTTTTGGGTTAAACCCCCAGCTTGGTAACTGCAACCACGAGCCACATTTGTAATGAAATTGCAATGAAGTAAGGGGTTTGTTTTCATAGTAAGGGGTTTGTTTGATGCAACCCTGTGTCAATGTTTTGAACCCAGAATACACACAAAAGAATTCACTATGAAAATATCATATATTGATGAAAAAGGTAACCATTTTATCAAGAAATTGGTTTTTCTCGATGTACATGGAAGAATCAACAAACCTATGGAAACAGAGCAAAAAAAATGTAATGTAGAAAATACAGGACCAAAAGAAAGAAATAGCAAAGATTAACACTATATTACATTTCGAGTTCTGGGTGTGACATGCAATCTAATTCTCTAAATGTTCTTATCACCGTATATCATACAAAACATACAACTACAACCTATTGTCTTTATAAGCAAAAGAAGTAAAATCATGCTACAACCTCAAATGAGAGCCATTTGTAATAAAATCCCAGCTCCTATAGAAGTGGAATCCAATTATCCCACGCAACATCAAATTCACCAATACACGACAATCACCATAATAACAAATTCACCAATAGACAACAACCACCATAACATCCACCACGATGACAAACAACTACCAAAATGATGAAAACCACAACAACAACCACCATGTGCAACATCATCAGCAAGTAATAGAAAATGTAAAGGGAAAGTTTTGGAAACTACAAAACCAACACAAGCCAAACCCAATTAAAAGAAATTCTAATAGTGAACCCCCTTACTTAATTAAAAGAACAAAAAAAGTAAAAAATTAGAATAAAACCTAAGTTGTGTTTTACTTGTCCCCGAACTTATCTATAAACAAGCAAAAATGATAGACTTTAGCTAGAATCTGGTCATTCTTTATATTTACATCCTCATTTTGTTTCTCAAGCATATCATTTCCTAATCGACCAATTATTACACCTTTAGTAACTTGATTTGCTCTTGCTAGACTTGATTTTGGAGGAACTTCTATATCTTGGGTTACTGGCAAGCTTGTAATTGATGGAACATGATCTTTAGAATGTTGTGAAAGCCTTGATTGGGACAACATTGCTACAACTTCAGGCATAACTTGTGGCTTCAAGGTTATGGATGGGTGATCTTTTGCTGTCATTTTCATTGGTGGAAATGGTCAAAATGATGGAGCAACATGTTTTGATGGTTAAGAGGAGAATGGATATGTTGCTTGTGTTTTTGATGGTTGTGATTGTAATGTTGGTTTCTTTGATGGTCCATATGGTTTCTTTGATGGTCCACATTAAAGCAGCTTGCATCTTGAATTTTTCCTTGGCATATAAGTCAAATGCATCAACACCTTCCCATAATAGCTTCAACTCATGCACTAAAGGCTGCAAAGATATATTAATATTATTTCAGCAAAAGTGTTTGGCCTTTGGAATATCCAATCTTTATAGTCCTTATAAAATCTTTTAAACAAAATATGACTTTCTACCTCATAAATGAAGACCAAAATCATTTGAAAAATTCAAATGTAGGAAAAATCAACAATTTACATTCCACATAAATTTTCCCTCACAAACAGTGAAATTAATAACAATCCACATTAATTTACAATGGAAGAAACGTATACAAATGACAAATGCCAAATAAGCCAAAATGTTAATCTACTCACTCACACGTACAACGATGAATCAATAGGTAAAGAAAACAATAATAAAAAGGATGAGAATACTATCAACAGATTTTGGAAGTTTAAGTTCTTAGAGTTAAAGAAGCATGAAAACTGGTTCACAATAAAGGAAGACTATTAATTATCAATCTCTCTATAAAAGCATAAAGAGCATACAAACAACAAAAGAAAATAGGAAAGTAATAACACCAACTTTTAAGACTTTTAGACAAAGAATCGAGAGTTAGTAAAGTTGACAAAAATCTACCAAAAGTGAGTCAAAGATTTAGTCATTCATTTTTTCTTTTTTTCTATTTTTTGAGTTAAACCCCTAGCTTAGTAACTGCAACCACGACCCACGTTTGCAATGAAATTGTAATGAGATAAGGGGTTTATTAAACATTTGGTCACTAAAAAAGTAAATTAAAAACCATTGCTATCATCAGTTGGATTTCACATCAAAACAACAAACAGAGGGCACTGTTTGATGCAACTCTGCGTCAACATTTTGAACCCGAAATACACACAAAAGAATACACTATAAACATATCATACATCGATGAAAAAGGTAACCATTTTATCAAGAAATTGGTTTTTGTCGATATACACAGAAGAATCAAAAACCTATGGAAACATAGCAAAAAAAATGTAATGTAGAAAATACAGGACAAAAAGGAAGAAATAGCAAGATTAACACTATATTACATTTTAAGTTCTGGGTGTGACGTGAAATCTATATCTCTAAATGTTCTTATCACCATTTATTGTACAAAACATGCAACTACAACCTATTGTCTTTACAAGCAAAAGAAGTAAAATCATATTATAACCTCAAATGAGAGCCAGTTGTAATAAAATCCCAGCTCCCATAGAAGTGGAAACCAATTCTCCTACGCAACATCAAATTCACTAATACACGAAAATCACCATAATAACAAACTCACCAATACACGACAACCACCATAACATCCACCACTATGACAAACAACTACCAAAATGATGAACACCACAACAACCACCACCATGTGCAACATCATCAGCAAGAAGTAAAAAGTGTAAAGGGAAAGTTTTGGAAACTAAAAAAGCAACACAAGCCAAACCTAATTTAAAAAAATTTTAATAGTGAACCCCCCTTTTCCAATTAAAAGAACAAAAAAACGTAGGAAACTAGAATAAAACCTAGCTTGTGCTTTACTTGTCCCTGAACTTATCTATAAACGAGCAAAAACGATCGACTTTACCTAGAATCTGGTCATTCTTTGTATTTACATCCTCATTTTGTTTCTTAAGCATATCATTTCCTAATTGACCAATTATTTCACCTTTAGTAACTTGAGTTGCTCTTGCTGGACTTAATTTTGGAGGAACTTCTACATCTTGGGTTACTGGCAAGCTTGTAATTGATGGAACATGATCTTTAGAATGTTGTGAAGGCCGTGATTGGGACGACATTGCTACAACTTCAGGTATAACATGTGGCTTCAAGGTTATGAACGAGTGATCTTTTGTTGTTATTTTCATTAGTGGAAATAGTCCAAATGATGGAGCAACATGTTTTGATGGTTGAGAGGGAATGGATATGTTGCTTGTGTTTTTTATGGTTGTGATTGTAATGTTGGTTTCTTTGATGATCCACATTAAAGCAGCTTGCATCTTGAATTTTTCCTTGGCATATAAGTCAAATATATCAACACCTTCCCATAATAACTTCAACTCATGCACTAAAGGCTGCAAATATACATCAATATTATTTCAGTAAGAGTGTTTGGCCTTTGGAATATCCAATCTTTATAGTCCTTGTAAAGTCCTCTAAACAAAATATGACTTTCTACTTCTTATAGTGAGAATAATTTCTTCCTATCTAGTTGACAAACATTACAAGGACATCTAATCTTCCCATTTTATGCATTTTTTTTGCAAATTCCATGAAATCATAAATCCTTGAATATAAGATTCACTATTTCTTGGTTGATTTATCCAACTCTTATCCATACTCGTGGACATTGATCCACAGATTTGCAAGTATCAAGCTTCACACATATTTTTAAAAAATACAAAAAAAAGATTACGATTTCATGCTCGTCGACATTTCTATTCTCAAAAATAAATGAATGGAAAATCAAAGGCATAAAATTAATGAATGTTAAGAAGAACAGTTAGCTAATATGGGACTAAAATGATTAACTCCAATGAAAAGATCTTCAATGTAAAGTCCAGTCATTAGTCATTTAGCAAGATCAGGGAACCAAAATCATTAACTACAATGAAAAGATCTTTAAATTTTAGCTCTAAATGAAGACCAAAATCATTTGAAAAATTCAAACGTAAGAAAAATCAACAATTTACATTCCACATACTTTTTCCCTCATAGACAAAGTGAAATTAATAATAGTCCGCATCAATTTACAATGGAAGAAACGTATACAAATGATAAATGCCAAATAAGCCAAAATGTTAATCTACTCACTCACACGTACAACAATGAGTTAATAGGTAAAGATAACAATAATAAAAAGGATGAGAATACTGTCAACTGATTTTGGAAGTTTAAGTTCCTAGAGTTAAAGGAGCATGAAAACTGGTTCACAATAAAGCAAGCATATTAATTATCAATCTCTCCATAAAACCATAAAGAGTATAGAAACAAAAAAAGAAAATAGGAAATAATAGCACCAACCTGTAAGACTTTTAGACATAGAATTGGAAGTTACTAAAGTTGACCAAAAAATAACCAAAAGTGAGTCAAAGATTTAGACATTCTTTTTTTTCTTTTTGAGTTAAACCCCCAACTTAGTAACTGCAAACACGAGCCGTGTTTGTAATGGAATTGTAATGAGATAAGGGTTTTATTAAACATTTGGTCACTAAAAAAGTAAATTAAAAACCATTGCTATCATTAGTTGGATTTCACAGCAAAACAACAAACGAAGCACACTTTTTGATGCAACCTTGCCTCGATGTTTTGAACCCGAAATATGCACTAATATGTGTTTAATTATTTATACATTTAATTATTTATACTTAGTGATTAATGACACGAAAGTGCTTAAAATACTCACTTTATTTCATATATTTTTTAGGTACAATTTAGAAGCAAAGAAATTAAACTGAGTTGAAAGTATTACATTAGGGTAGTTTTCTGAAAATTAACTTTCACTTGTCTTCTTAGAGCAAAAAGAAGAAAATTAAAAGACAAGAAAAATGAAAACACAAGATGCAATGAACGGAAGCTGCATGATTATGCATCAAATGTTACAAGCAATTTATGTTAATTAAATGGTCATGTAATAAGTTAATTAATGTGCAACAGGTGTAATATGCATGTGGTGGAAATAATAGGGCAAAACAACGTTGAAAAGTGGGAGAAAAAATAGCAAAAATGCACAACACCATATGGAAACGATGACGCATAGAAAAGAGACAACGCTAGCATAAAACGCTAGTGTAAGAGGCAGCTGCAGAGGGGGGGACGGATGAAAAGCTCTCCAAACTTATTCGTCAAATCACGCAATAGTAAAAAATCTACAGTGAGAGTGTGAAGAGTGATGACAGAAAATAAAAGAAGGGAATGGTGGCAGAGAAACAGAGAGAAGAGATTGCGTGAGGAAAAGAAGAGTCATTGCATTAAATTATCAAATCGATGAATAGTAACAGTAAAGAGCATTAACGTGAGAAGACAGTAGCTAGGGTTTTCAGTGGGGATAATTGTTATAGGGTTGAAGCATTTACTTGGGATACCTATGAAAGGCTAAACATCCCGACACTGGTTCGGCGGTAACATCGACGTCAATGACCCAGGTTAAGTGTATTTTTCAGTTTTTGTTGTTTATTTCTCTGATTAGAAATTGATTGTGCTATTATGATAATTGATTTGGGTTTTGTGTATGGATAATCATATTTTCGTTATTGTTCAGTTATTTGTGTATGAACCCATTGGGAATATGGAAGGATGATTTTTAATGCATTCATTGAATTGTTCGATTGCATACCCATTGCTAGAATTTCGATATAATCCGTAATTGTTATGTTGGAATTCATTTGTAGCGACTAATGATTCGTAATCATCGGGGATAACATGACCTAGGTTAAATGACACATCGTATGTGGTTGTTGCCTTGATTAATTGGTTTTCCTAATTCGTAATGCTACTACCTAATTAAATCTAGAGATCGTATCCTAGGTTATTTGATGGTTAGGTTTAATTAACGATCGTATCTTGATTAAACAAAACCTAAGGAAAAACTCGAGTTAATTATTAACCCACGATTAATAGTTGCTAGGAGAGGTTTGAGAACAACAAATCGTAGAAATATGCTTAATTAGGGTGTAGGCTGAGATTGAAACAAAGAATCGAATCCTTACCGAATTCCCCAATTTTACCATTTTTTGTATATTTTCTTTAATTTGTTTTTATTAGTCTAGCTTCATTTTATTTTCTTCTTAAATCCGAAACCCCCTTTTACCAAAACATCAATTAACCACTCCCTGTGGGATCGACCTAGACTTACCACTGCTACAGTAATAGTCTAGTTATTTTACTTTGACTAGAATTACGATGCGCAAGTCAAATTTTGACACTGTTGCCGAGGAGTGCGGTGTTTAGTTTTTATTTGTTATTTTAATTGGTTTTTTCTATATTTGTTCGTAATTGATTTCTTTTTAGTTATTTCATGATCCTTTCTTTATTATGTTTCGTGTTTGTGTTTTATAAAAATTAAAAAAATCATCATGGTGGAAGTAATTTCTTTTACAATTCATATTCTCAATCTTATAACAATGTTTGGACTGATCAACCTAAGTTTTGTTGTTGATTGGATAATCGTCAGAATTACTTCCATAATAGTTTGCAAGAAGCACAATAATTCTCATATAGACTAGAAGCTTCCTATCACGACTTCGGTCCATCTCTGGAAGAGTTGAGTAATATTATAAATTCTAATACTTTGCAATTGTAGCAGAATAGTCTACAATTCTAGCAGGATAGAGGGCAATTTTCAAAAACTACATAGTCTAGCGCCCAAGATTCAGAGGGCCACCACCACTCAAGTACGTCTCTAGAAGAAATGCTTAATATTATGGCTGCTAACAATCTTCAAATTCGATAGGATTTGCAACAGTTCCAACAGAATATGCAACAACTGTTTAAGCAAACTATACAATAAATCCGAGAGGATGCTCTGTAATTCTGGCAAGATGTATTGCCTCGATGGGGAGATATCAATCATCTTGAGTTACAAAGCAAAAAGGAGCAGTCGTATCAACCCAAGGTGTACCTGATAGATGTTTGTACAAAAACTTTACAAAGTGATGAGGAGCTTGAGAATTTTGAGGTCAACCCTCAAGGATTTACTAGTGTCGAAGAAGTTGAGAAGGACCTCGAAGCCAAAAAGGACGTATCATTTAGCTCAGAGGTAAGTACTGAGTCCATAATTATTTTTTAAACTAACTCTTCACCTTAACATGGCATATTGAAGGAACTAAATGAGGAAGAAAAAGGTGAGGAGATGTTTGAAATATTTCCCAAGTGCATAGACTCAGTTGGGATTGAAAGTTTGGGGATAGGGAAGGAACTAAATAGGAATAATTATCAACCAATACCTTATCCTGAAGAACCTCATATTCAAGAACCGAATGTGCCACTTGAAGATCACAACTTTGTCACGTGAGGAGAAGAAGGAGTCGAGCCAATGACCCTAAACAAAGGCGCTTCTTGGCAGGCAACCCAAGGGAAGTAAAATTCTCTTCTTTACATTTTCACCTTTCTTTTTATATGCATGTGTGTTCTTTGTTAGTTTATTTTTGCTTATTTTTAAGTTTTCAATCAAAATGAGAGAAAAAAATAAACAAAAAAACATTTTCTCGTTTTCTATTGCTTATAGGATTATTTAATTATGATTAGAGTGTGAATTGACTAGAGAATTTCATGGCAACTTTGGTATATACTTTTACTCTTGTGATTGGTTGATGTGCATTATCTTTAGAAGAGTAGTGACTAGTGGTAAACAAAGCCGATGAGATTTTGAGCTTATTAGACTGAAACATCCATATCAGTCTCATTGTATTTTGATAATGTGTGACCTTCATGACATGTACATCCTGATTTTGCATTGAATTTTTATTCGAGACCACATTTTTATCACATGCATTAACATGGATATGATTAGGCATTCTTTGTTTTTCATAAACTACATTAGCCAAACAACCTATCCTTTTGACATGATTTTTCCCTTGATAAGCCCCTTTGAGCTTTACACCTATCTTTTTATATCAACCATATTAAATGCTTTAAACTTAACTAAATATCCTCACTAAGCCATAAAGCTAGTGAAGCATTTGTGATTGGTGAGTTTGTGGATGTTTTAAATTGTAAGTGTGGGGGTGTAAATATGTGCGGATTGGTTATAATAATTGGGATGTTATTTTATGTCTTATCATTGAAATTCTCGTGTTAATGTAGTTTCTTTTAATGTTAAAAAAAGAGAAAAGAAAAAAAGAGAAAAGAAAAGAAAATGAAAAAGAAAGAAAGAAAGAAAAAAAGAAAAAATTGTTTAAATAAATGCATCTAGGAGCATGTGCATATATGTTGAAAAGTTGTTTATGATTAATGCATTCTCCTAATGTTGTGATGAATGGGTTATTTGAGTATATTGGATATGAGGTAGATGTTCACTTGGAAGGTTCACTCTTAAGATTTCAATATGTTGTTGGCATAAAATGTATGAGTGATTCGTTCGGATTGGTATATGTTTCATGTGGTTAGTGTGTGAGAGTTGAATGGGGTTGTGAAATATAAATGTTGCATTTGTCATAGCTGACAGTACCCAGTTTTTGATTGAGTGTTACTTTTGTTTCACTATCTTTAATGATTTTCATGCCACTTAACCTAAATACATCTCACCCTACCTTTTCCCACATTACAACCTTAAAAAGTCCTTTGATTCATGAATTTGCATGTGAAATATAGTGGTGGAGAAATGAAATGATATGTAAAGTTATGGACTGTCATGATCATGAATGATGTTGAGTGTACCCGTAGATATATTTTAGTTAAACACATTTTTCGAGTCTACCATTAGATTGCTCGGTTTCTAAAGATGATGCCTGTTGATCAATCATTAGTAGAAGCATTGAATGTTGAATTCTTGCTATGATTTTTGAAAGTCATTCATCTTTAGTTATGATTATATAATCATGGAAAAGATGGGAATTGAGTAAATGTTTCGGGTCTTTGAGTTTAATTTTAATGTTTTGCCCGAGGATGGCCAAAAGCTAAGTGTGGGGGAAGTTGATATGTGTTTAATTATTGATACATTTAATCATTTATACTTAGTGATTAATGACACGAAAATGTTTAAAATACTCACTTTATTTCATATATTTTTTTAGGTACAATTTATAAGCAAAGAAATTAAAGTGAGTTGAAATTATTACATTTGGGCCGTTTTTTTGAAAATTAATTTTCACTTATCTTCTTAGAGCAAAACGAAGAAAATTAAAAGACAAGAAAAAGGCAAGAAAAATGAAAACACAAAATGCAATGAACGTGAGCTGCATGATTATGCATGAAATGTTACATGCAATTTATGTTAATTGAATGGTCATGTAATAAGTTAATTAATGTGCAGCAGGTGTAATGTGCATGTGGTGGAAATAATGGAGTAAAACGACATTGAAAAGTGGGAGCAAAAATAACCAAAATGCACAGCACCATGTGGAGACGATGATGTACAGAAAAGAGAGAACGCTAGCGTAAAATGTTAGCGTAAGAGGCAGCTACAAAGGGGGGATGAAAAGCTCTCCAAACTTATTCGTCAAATCACGCAATAGTAAAAAAGCTATAGTGAGAGTGTGAAGAGTGGCGGCAGAAAATAAAAGAAGGGAGTTGCGGCAGAGAAACAAAGAGAAGAGATTGCGTGAGGAAAAGAAGAGTCATTGTATTAAATTGTCAAATCGATGAATAACAACAGTAAAGAGCATTAATGTTAGAAGATAGTAGCTAGGGTTTTCGGTGGGGATAATTGTTATGGGGTTGAAGCATTTTCTTGGGAGACCTACGAAAGGCTAAACATCCTAACGTCGATTCGAAGGTAACATCGACGTTGATGACTCGGTTTAAATGTATTTTTCAGTTTTTGTTGTTTCTTTCTCTCATTAGAAATTGATTGTGTTATCCTACAATAATTGATTTGGGTTTTATGTATGGATAATTAGATTTTTGTTATTGTTTAGTTATTTGTGTATGAACTCATTTGGAATGTGAAAAGACGATTTTTTATGCGTTCATTGAATTGTTTAATTGCATACCCATTGCTAGAATTTAGATATAATCCGTAATTGTTACGTTGAAATTCATTTGTAGCGACTAATGATTCGTAATCATTAGGGATAACATGACCTAGGTTAAATGACACATCATATGTGGTTGTTGCCTTGATTAATCGGTTTTCCTAATTCGTAATGCTACTGCCTAATTAAATCTAAAGATTGTATCCTAGGTTATTCAGTGGTTAGGTTTAATGAACGATCGTATTTTGATTAAATAAAACCTAAGGAAAAACTCGAGTTAATTATTAACCTATGATTAGTAGTTGGTAAGAGAGGTTTGAGAACAACAAATCATAGAAATATGTTTAATTAGGGTGTAGGCCGAGATTGAACTAAAGAATCGGATCCTTACTGAATTCCCCAATTTTATAATTATTCGTATATTTTCTTTAATTTGTTTTTATTAGTCTAGCTTTATTTATTTTCTTCTTTAATCCAAACCCCCCACTTTTACCTAAACATCAATTAGTTTCATTTCATAAGCTAACCAAACACTCCCTGTGGGATCGACTTAGACTCCCCACTACTACAGTAGTAGTGTAGTTTTTTATTTTGACTAGCGTTACGACGTGCAGGTCAAATTTTGGTGTTGTTGCCAGAGAGTGCGGTATTTAGTTTTTGTTTGTGATTTTAATTGGTTTTTGTCTATATTTGTTCGTAATTGATTTCTTTTCAGTTATTTCGTGATCCTTTATTTGTTGTGTTTCGTGTTTGTGTTTTATAAAAAATTTTAAAAAAATCATCATGGATGGAAGTAATTTATTTTATAATTCATATTCTCAATCTTATAACAATGTTTGGACTGTTGAACCTAAGTTTTTGTTATAGATTGGATAATCATCAAAATTACATCCATGATAGTTTGCAAGAAGCACAATAATTTTCATACAGACCAGAAGCTTCTTATCACGACTTCGGTCCATCTCTTGAAGAATTGAGTAATATTATAAATTCTTAAGCTTTGCAATTGCAGCAGAATAGTCTACGATTCCAGCAGGATGTAGGGCGATTTTTAAAAACTACATGGTCTAGCACCCAAGATTTAAAGAGCCAACACAACTCAGGTACGTCTTTAGAAGAAATGCTTAATATTATGTCTGCTAACAATCTTCAAATTTGACAGGATTTGCAACAGTTCCAACAGAATATGCAACAATTATTTCAGCAAACTGTATAGAAAATCCGAGAGGATGCTTTGCAATTCTAGCAAGATGCATTGCCTCGATGGGGAGATATCAATCATCTTGAGCCACAAAGCAAAGAGGAGCAGTCGTATCAACCTGAGGTGTACCCATTAGACGTTTGTGTAAAAACTTTACAAAGTGATGAGGAGCTTAAGAATTTTGACGTTAACCCTCAAGGATTTGCTAGTGTCGAAGAAGATGAGGAGGACCTCAAAGCCAAAAAGGACATATCATTTAGCTCAGAGGTAAGTACTGAGTCTATAATTATTTTTGAAACTAACTATTCACCTTTACATGGCATATTGAAGGAACTAAACGAGGAAGAAAACGGTGAGGAGATGTTTAAAATATTTTTCGAGTACATGGACTCAGTCGAGATTGAAAGGCTGGGGATAGGGAAGGAGCTAAATGGGAACAATTATCAACCAAGACCTTATCCTGAAGAACCTCATATTAAAGAACCGTATGTGCCACCTAAAGATTACAACTTTCTCACGTGAGGGGAAGAGGCAATTGAGCCAACGACCCTAAACAAAGGCGCTTCTTGGGAGGCAACCCAAGGGAAGTAAATTTCTTTTCCTTACATTTTCACATTTCTTTTTATATGCATGTGTGTTCTTTGTTAGTTTATTTTTGCTTGTTTTTAAGTTTTCAATCAAAATGAGAGAGAAAAAAACAAACAAGGAAAAATTTTCTCGTTTTCTATTGCTTATAGTATTATTTAATTATGATTAGAGTGTGAACTGACTAGAGAATTTCATGGAAACTTTAGCATGTATTTTTACTCTTGTGATTGGTTGATGTGCATTATCTTTAGAAGAGTAGTGACTAGTGGTAGACAAAGCCGGTGAGATTTTGAGCCTTATTAGACTGAAAAATCCATATCAGTCTCATTGTATTTTGATAATGTGTGACTTTCATAATATGTACATCCTGATTTTGCGTTGAATTTCTATTCGAGACCACATTTTTGTGATATGCATTATCATAGATATGATTAGGCATTCTTTGTTTTTTCATAAACTACATTAGCCAAATAACCTATCCTTTCAACATGAATTTTCCCTTGATAAACCACTTTGAGCTTTATACCTTCTTTTTGTATCAACCACATTACATGCTTTAAACTTAACTAAATATCCTACCCAAGCCATAAAGCTAGTGAAGCATTTGTGATTGGTGAGTTTGTGGATGTATAAAAGTGTAAGTGTGGGGGTGTACATATGTGTGGATTGGTTATAGTAATTGGGGTGTTATTTTATGTCTTATCATTGAAATTCTCATGTTGATGACGTTTCTTTTGATGTTAAAAAGAGAGAGAAAAGAAAAGAAAAAAAGAAAAAGAAAAAGAAAAAAATTTTGTTTAAATAAATGCATCTAGGAGCATGTGCATATGTGTTGAAAAGTTGTTTATGATTAATGCATTCTCCTAAAGTTATGATGAATGGGTTATTTGATATATTGGATATGAGGTAGATGTTCACTTGGAAGGTTCACTCTTATGATTTCAACGTGTTGTTGGCATAAATTGTATGAGTGATTCGTTCGGATTGGTATATGTTTCATGTGGTTAGTGTGTGAGATTTGAATGGGGTTGTGAAATATAAATGTTGCATTTGTCATAGCTGACAGTACCCGATTTTTGATTAAGTGTTACTTTTGTTTCACTATCTTTAATGACTTTCATGCTACTTGACCTAAATATATCTCACCCTACCTTTGCCCATATTACAACCCTAAAAAGTCCTTTGATTCATGATTTTGCATGTGAAATATAGTGGTGGAGAAATGAAATGATATGTAAAGTTGTGGATTGTCATGATCATGAATGGTGTTGAGTGCACCTGTAGATATATTTTAGTTAAACATATTTTTCGAGTCTACCATTAGATTGCTCGGTTTCCAAAGATGATGCTTGTTGATCGATCATGAGTAGAAGCATTGAATATTGAATTCTTGCTATGATTTTTAAAAGTCATTCATCTTTAGTTATGATTATATAATCTTAGAAAATATGGGAATTGAGTAAATGTTTCGAGTCTTTGAGCTTAATTTTAATGTTTTGCCTGAGGATGGCCAAAAGCTAAGTGTGGGGGAAATTGATATGTGTTTAATTATTGATACATTTAATCATTTATACTTAATGATTAATGACACAAAAATGCTTAAAATACTCACTTTATTTCATATATTTTTTAGGTACAATTTAGAAGCAAAGAAATTAAGTGAGTTGAAAGTATTACATTTGGGTTGTTTTTATGAAAATTAATTTTCACTTGTCTTCTTAGAGCAAAAAGAAGAAAATTAAAAGACAAGAAAAATGAAAACACAAAATACAATGAACGCAAGCTGCATGATTATGCATGAAAAGTTTCATGCAATTTACGTTAATTGAATGGTCATGTAATAAGTTAATTAATGTGCAACACGCATAATGTGCATGTGGTTGAAATAATGGAGCAAAACGACGTTGAAAAGTGGGAGCAAAAACAGTCAAAACACACAGCACCATATGGAAACGATGACGTACAAAAAAGAGAGAACGCTAGCGTAAAATGCTAGCGTAGGAGGCAGTTACAAAGGGGGGACGAAAAGCTCTCCAAAATTATTCGTCAAATCACGCAACAGTAAAAGAGCTATAGTGAGAGTGTGAAGAGTGGCGGCAGAGAAACATAGAGAAGAGATTACGTGAGGAAAAGAAGAGTCATTACATTAAATTGTCAAATTGATGAATAGCAACAGTAAAGAGCATTAATGTGAGAAGACAGTAGCTAGCGTTTTCGGTGGGGATAATTGTTATGAGGTTGAAGCATTTTCTTGGGAGACACATGAAAGGCTAAACATCTTGATGCTAGTTCGGAGGTAACATCGACGCCGACAACCTGGGTTAAGTGTATTTTTCAATTTTTGTTTTTCTCTCATTAGAAATTGATTGTGTTATCCTATGATAATTGATTTGAGTTTTGTGTATGGATAATTCGATTTTCATTATTGTTCGGTTATTTGTGTATGAACCTATTGAGCATGCGAAAGGATGATTTTTAATGTGTTCATTGAATCGTTTGATTACTTACCCATTGCCAAAATTTCGATATAATTCGTAATTGTTACGTTGAAATTCATTTGTAGCAACTAATGATTTGTAATCATTAGGGATAACATGACTTAGGTTAAATGACACATCATATATGGTTGTTGCCTTGATTAATCGGTTTTTCTAATTCTTATGCTACTGCCTAATTAAATCTAGAGATCGTATCCTAGGTTATTCAGTAGTTAGGTTTAATTAACGATTGTATCTTGATTAAACAAAACCTAAGGGAAAAATTGGATTAATTATTAACCCAAAATTAATATTTGCTACGAGAGGTTTGAGAACAACAAATAATAGAAATATGCTTAATTAGGGTGCAGGCTGAGATTGAACCAAAGAATTGGATCCTTACCAAATTCCCCAATTTTACCATTTTTCGTATATTTTCTTTAATTTGTTTTTATTAGTCTAGCTTCATTTTATTTTCTTCTTAAATCCAAAAACCCCATTTTACTTAAACATTAATTAGTTTCATTTTATAAGCTAACCGAACACTGCCTGTGGGATCGACCTAGACTCACTACTACTATGTAGTAGTCTAGTTATTTTATTTTGACTAGCATTACGACTCGCAGGTCACACACAAAAGAATACACTATGAACATATCATAAATAGATGAAAAAGGTAACCATTTTATCAAGAAATTGGTTTTTCTCAACATACACGAAAGAATCAACAAACCTGTGGAAACTGAGCAAAAAAGTGTGATATACAAAATACAGGACAAAAAGAAAGAAATAGCAAGATCTGTTTCTGAATTTCTAAACATAAAAATCGAAAATCTATGACTCAACATGCAATAGTGACAAAGAAAGGGAAAAAAACATCACAACAATACCGATCAATAAATTAAAGTAAGAAAATAAGAAAAGCAGCTTCACGGTTTTCTAAATACTTGTACAAACATGGCAAAAATACAGAGCATAAAGCTGATAATTCAAAAAAAACTTACGGTTGGTGGAGCCAAACATGGTAATCTATAATCACGAAGGCCCAAAAGCAGTTGATCCTGATTATTAGACACGAAAAATAGAAATGAAAAGGAAATGAACGTTATGATGTAGATTATTGGCAATATAAAAGAGTGAAAAGGATTAGGATGATATCAGAAAGTAGAAACTTATCAAATAGAAATTAATAACAAGTAGTCAAAAAAACTCTAATGAGTAAACCTAGAATGTGAAAAGCCATTTTAAATGGAAAATCAGAATAATCGAAAAGGAAAGAGGAGGGATTGTTAGGGTTTCTCTCATAAATGATTTTAAGGAGTGAGTACCTGAAAAGGGAAAAAAAGCCAGATTGAGGAAGAGCAAGAGATTGTCTTGAAGATTGAAAGTATTTGTGAATATGGGGGATACACAAGAGACAACAATCTCCTACCTCAAAAAAGAAAGACCCGATGACAAGAAGCACAAAGACAGGTAAAATGGGGCTAAGAAAAACGCAGTGCATTAAAAACTTGTGAGATCTACCGATCTCTGGACCTCACACAAACACACGCCTTTACTCTCTCAAGCCTTAAATAACTCTGACTCATCACCTTCTATTTTGCATAGTTGTCCTCTAGTTGTTTTCTATTGGAGTCATTTCTCCATTTCTTTTTTATTATCAATGATTTTTTTAAGATTAATTACTTGCTTTTGATTGGATGCATACTTGCTAGAAATTATAAAAGGCACTAGTTCATGTCCCGCCAATTGGAAATTTTAAAAGTTTTAGACTCCTTTTTAGTATATTTTTTAGACAAATTTTATTGTCTTAAATAAATGTCTAAAAACGTTACCATTTCTTAGATTATTTAAGACAATTATTAGATGTGTCTAGGCATAAGTGTCTAAAGCTTCCTTATTTTGGCATAGTGATGGGAAAGTGAATGGTCATATACATGCTTGTGCATCCCTTTAAATTGTCAAATCTTCGTTTTGCACCGTATTTTCATCCAAATTCTTCTACTATAAGTCCATGAAGGCAATTTTCATCTGTATACACACTTGAAATGAATTAAGTACCTAATGTCTATCAATCATATAAAATATCAAGCAAAATACATCAAATATGGGCGTAAAAGTATAGTCAATTATGCATCTATCAAATATCCTCATGCTTAAGTTTTTGCTTGTCCTCAAGCAAACTATAATCAAAATTATAAATTTTACAACGTCAATCCATTGTCATATCCTATTGAATCAAATTAACATACAATCAGAGTCAAGTTGTCCTAAAATTAATTTCCTAATTAATATTAATAACAATCGTATCAATAATCACATTAAAATCAAAAGCATATTTCTTTACACACACACCAAGTTGTCACTCAATGCACACAAGCATTTAGGGTGGAAAGTATCAAAACTCTCAATCTATACATAGCAAAATTCTTACCATAAGCTTGCAACAAAATCATATCTCCACCACTTATGTACAAACTAGAAACAAAAATCAAAAGGTTTGTATAGTAATGGGACTTAGGTATGATATGATCGGGATAATAAAAGGGTTCAAGTGAAGGAAATTTACTCAAAGGAATATTACAAGACTTGTTTACAAAACACATAGGTCCTTTCATCACAAAACTAATGGTACTTTTTCTTTTTTTCATTTTTATTTTTATTTTTATTTTTTCTCTCTTCTATTCTCCTTTTTATCATAATAGTCCAACCAGTACCACAATTCAGTAGATGTTAGATCTTTCAAAATTTTCAAGTCTCAATAAATAAAGTAAACAACCTTTAAGGTTCAAAATAATAAATAGGTCTTAAAAAAAAGGAATAAGGTTAATATGTTTGCTTAATCATTGAAAAAGGATAAGACTCGACTTGTTTATTCCTAAAGGTAAATTTTTGGGTAAGGTAATAATCAAAGAAATAGGCTAAAACAATTTGGTAAGTCTAAATGTCTTTACCATATTGATGCTTCTAATTTAACAAATATGGTCTCAACATGCATAATAAAAGCAAGTTCTACAATTATCCTACTATGCAATGATAACACACATTAAAGAATAACAAGAGCTTTAAAAATTTTGAAAATTTGCTCTTTAGGCTCAAAAGCTCACAAAAAACAATTGGGTATATATGTGTCTAAATAATATGCAAATTTTATTTAACTTTGAATATTTCAATGATTACGAAAAAATATGACTTTCTAACTAATTTTATTCTAACCATTATCCTTTTGCACACCAATTCAAGAAGGAAATATGGTATTCATGGGCAAATTTCAACCAATTCAAGATATCAGTTAATAAAGTTTATAATCACAATTGTAATAAGCTTGAAGAAAATTGTTAAAAATTCAATAAATCCATCCCCATATTTAAAGTTGTATATTGTCCTCAATGTACATGATATAAACATGTATGATCAGTAAGAGGGTTTCTTAGTACTAACCTGATTTTGACAATTTTCTCTGGTTCTGATCCATCCAATATAAAACTAACATCCTTGCAAAATATAAAAGAAAAGCATAAAAAGAAACAAATAAAATAAAATAATAGAAAATATAATCCTCTACTAAGGCTATAGTGTTTCGCAATGGTCGTGACCAATTAACACCATAATATTCCACAATGATCATGATCAAGTAACCCATGCCCAAATTATTGCTTCTCTTTCTTAGAGAACTAATAATTGCATTAAAAATATAGGTAGAGGTGCAGACTTTGACACTATGATCCATGTAGCACAAGATAAAAAGTTCCTTTGTTGAACACTTGTTTGTTTCACTTTTGTCAAATACAGTTTGACACATTAATTTGTTTAATAACAAGTGTTCAAGGCTTTTAATAATATTGTTATGGGCATTTTAGTGTCAAAGCTCTCCAGCCCAATCAGTTTTGGCCAATAGTGAGTGACACAAAAGTCATCGTGCTGATCTACTATGGTTGAGTTGGGGAATCTACTGAAATGTCATAATCTAACCCATATTGTTGACCCCGCAATCGAAACCATAGGTCCTTAGGGTTGGTTGGCTCATACTGAAGGGAGGTGAAGAATTCTATGGTTAGTTCCTCGTAAACAGGATAATTGAATCACATAAATTTTTCTTACTAAATTCTTCCACCTAAAGCTTCGACCCGTTCTCTTAATCCAATTGTTTCTAACGTATCAAAATCTAAGTATTTAGGAAAAATAATGTTCTTTAAACTAAGGGTGTGTTAGCGGTTACCTTCCTCCTTTGAGAAGATCGGGAAATGTGCATCATAATTTGCTACCCTGTTATGTTGTCTGCAGTTCGATACTTGGACTTTGCTTTTTAGTTCGGTGCACTTAACTATTTGCTTAATGTGCGATCCCATTGGATTGAGAGTTGTGAAAATTTTGTAGAGAGTTAAAAATTTGAAGATGGGTAGAGAGAAGTGACAGGAGTTGAGTTCTTAGGTTTAGAGAGAGAGGGAGAAAGTGAAAGGTGTAAGAAAAATGAGGTTAAGTGTAAATATATAGGGTATGAAAGGTAAAAGGGGTAAAATTGGAAGAAAAAAAACTGAAACTCACACATATCATGTCTGCCCTACCGTAGGTGATAAAGGTAAATTACATCGTGTTTTAGGGCGTAGTTTGATATGTGTTTAGAAGTTAATTCAATCATTTGGTATGTGTTTAGGTTAAAATTGTGTTAGTTTGTGATTCATTTATGTTTTAAATGTTTTATGGGTTAGTACAAGTCTTTAAGCTTAAATATTATGTTTTTAATGTACCTTAATGTGTTTACTAGTATTTCAGGGTTAATATCAAAGGGCGGAGGAGTTATGGAGGGAATCTGGGCCATAACATGGGCCCATGATTATGGTAGGTAGGCCAAGATCGTGACAGAAGCTTAGGGAATGGCCCACGATCGTGGCCTGCATGCCACAATCATGACATAAGACTCAAATGTGAGCCACGATAGTGGCCTGTGTCAAGCAGACGCACCAATGCTTACCAACTTCATGTTTTGAGGAATTTTTTTGACCTTTCGGACCCCAAATGACATAGGTTACCACCTTTGAAACCCTAAGGGGAGAATAAAGAGGGAGAGAAAGAAGAAGAAGGAACAGGAAGAAGAGGAAGATGAAGCTGATTTGTCGTGCTTCCTAGATCAGGAGGTTTTTTGATGTCGCTAACTTCCATCGTCTATTCCAAGTTGTATTTCTTTTTCATTTCAATTTTATTTATGTATAGAATTGAGATAGATAGTATGATGATAGGATTTGGAATATTGATGATGTTCTAAACTCTCCTTCAGGATTTTATTTTGATTTAATTATACTTTAGTTGATTGTGTTTATTAGATGAATGTCATAATTTAATTGCAATCTTGCATATTCGGTAATAAATTGAGAGGATGAACTAAATGAAAAATGATTAAACGGATTAGTGAAAGTTAAGTGATTTAATAGAAACTATGACAAATCATATTGGTAATTGTGTGGAGAGAGATCCTATGTGAAGTTTCGATAGTTTATTAGAGGGCCTCAGATCTAATTACTGGATAATTTGTGAATTGAGAGATTGTAAATTCCATAATCTAATTAGGGTTTATAATTTAGGATTTTATGGTTATAACTCGAGAGAGTAATCATCCGTAGGATCGTCTAAAACTGACACCATTAACACATAATCAGCCAGGTTAGCATTAAGTAAAATCCCCTTTCTTATAAATTAGTAAATTCCTTAGGTTGATTTCTATGGTGATTTGCATATTGCTCAATTGTTAATTCCTTTGTGTTTAATTTCTGACTTCAGTGGTTGAATTCAAGTCTTGGGACTACTTTCCTTGCATTGTTTATTTTGAGTTTTATATATTGTTGGCCTTAGATTTTAGGATTAGATTAGTCCCCCTCCTTGTGGGATCGACACCTCTTATACTACAGTCATGAACCCTACGCTTGTAGTATTTGAGGGCTTATAAATTTTAAAGCTCGAACAACACGATCAAGTTTTTAGTATTATTGTTAGGGAGGGGTATATTAGTTTAATTCTTGTAGTTTAAGGCTTTTTCACCATCTTTTGTGAAAAAAAGAAGTTAGGCATAAAGTTTATAAAAGCCTCCTTTTGAGTTAATAAATCACTTTCATATGCTAGAAAACATCAATTGATTAAATTTGTTCTCTCTTTATTACACATCTATTCTTCACATACTTTTTATAAGAAAAAAAGCTTATCAAATTATTGGAAAGATTGTTCAGAAAAATTTCTAAGGAGGCACCATGATGGAGTGGAGGCTTTTGCTAAAGTCAAATGGTCAGATAGTTGTTCTCCTAAAGAAGAAGGTGGTATGAGAGGCAATGTTATTAAGGCAACTAATTTAGCTTTGATTCTAAAAGACTATCGCATATTATAGAGGATAAAATTTCACTTTATATGAAATGGTTGTATAGTTATTTCTTCAAAGGAAAAAGCATTTGGAAAGTGCAAAAGAGACCTTCACACTCTTGGTTTCATGGCCAACTCCTATAACTTAATGACCTAGTTAGAGTTGATATTTTTTGTAAAGTGGGGAATGGTGAGAAATATTCTTTTAGTATGATAATTAGACAAGTTATGGTCAGTTAATCCAATAGATTGGAGTCCCAATAGCTAGAACACTTCGTTCTTTGGATGGTAAGGTCTTAAAGCTGATAGAGAACAATAGTTGGGATCTACCTTAAGGTTTATTGAGATAAAAACCTACCTACTTATCATATATCCATAGATTTGACAAATTCTTTTAGAAAGGAATGTTAGTTACTAATATTTCCAGTAAGCTAACAGGAGATTGATGCAACCACTATATATCAAGGTATTTTTGTACAACATTGTATGGAATAGGTATTTGATTCCTATTGAAAAATAGACTAAGCACAATGTATAGGTTAGATTTTCTGGTAGTGAATAAGAGTTATTACTTATGTAGAGATTGTGATGAATCCACGGACCATGTTTTTTTAAGTGTCAATTTGCTTCAAGTGTTTGGAAAGAGATTAAAAGATATTGTCAATGGGACCTCACAGGGAATTCATTCTCAAAAACTATTCAATGGCTAATGGATCTGTTAGGTTTTGATTATGCATCTTATACATAATATATACCAAATAAACGCAGCAAAAATAAAATGGAACCTCAAAAACTAGATCTACTCATGCATATAGATATAGAAAAACAAAAACAAGAAATGTAAGATGTTTACATTCCTTTTTGACGATTTCCTTCATTCTTTAATCTTCTCCATGTTGGGTTGTCATAAACCATAATGATCAATGCAGACCCTCTCTAATAAAAGTCCACACGAAGATAGATGGATGAAACCTCACTAAAAGATGGCTATAATTCTTTCTTTGTGCTAGCAAAGACAAGAACTCTTGAGAGAGTTAGAGAGAAAAAGTGTGTGTAAGAAAAAGAACTTATTTTCTTTATTTTTTGTGTCTTACACAAGATGCACGAAAATCACCTCAATTTTTTGCACCATTTAACCGTCCATAACCCCCATCACTAATGGAAGGAAGTTAATGGTCATGAATTGTAGCACCCCGTTACCATGGGGTACATACCAGAACATCCTGAGGACATTCCAGTAGATAACCTATGATAATGGTGCGCTACATTCAATCACAACATTTACTTAACATGGCATCATCATTCTTTATTTTCTTATAAGACATCATAATGAAAAACACCATATTTTAAAACCCAAATTTCTCCTTTCATTTCATAAAACCAAATATTTACATTGACAGTTTTCAATATCGTCCGAATATGAACATCATCATATCTTAATACAAAATACACTATATGAAAGAGGAAATACACAAAACAATCTATCTAATCTTCCAATCTCAAGTAACGACCTTTGAGCCATTTCTTCTTTTTCCCCAAAACGTGCAAGACTATACTTCTTGTAGCATCTCTTAGTAGCTAAAGTCGTCTCTAGGTCCTGAAAAATCAACATTGCAATTTTGGTGAGTTTTGCGAACTCAATGAAGTAACCATCATCGATGGTTCACTCTGTTCATACAACACATCACACATATAACATATAATTCACATCTTTGCATTTTGCATAAATTATCACATATCACATTCTAACTTAAAGGTAAAATAATTTTGCATTTCAAACAATCAAACATACTTATTAAAATATATGTGAAATGCTCATGTGACTCTTTTCCAATTATTATGTTGTTGTGACTGAGTGCCTAAACTGTCCCGTATCCATTGTGGATACCGGGCTCATTTATACTGTCCCTTATCCGTTGGGGATATAGGGCTCAGTGAGCCTTTAGCTTTTAATCACATTTGGAGCTTTAAGCTCATTTTCAGTGGCTACTCAGGTCATAACTCTCATTATCTAATCATGCATTCATGTATGGAATGTATCTCTCATAATCAATCAATCATGTCTAGAAGCATTTAGTTTGTCACATTCACATACAAGTAATACTTCAATATCACATTCATATCATCATTCAACACATATTCTAAAGCAAACAATTAATTGCGTGAAACCATCTAGTTTACTTATTGATTGCTCTCGAAGCTATTACCTCAAAGTTCTGACAACGTTTGGACATTGACGTTCCAATTGGTCCTCTATATCAAGCAATATACACATATCATACTTTTGCACAATTATAAAAGTTTGTTAACGCACATGTATGTATATGAAATGTGCATAATGCATGTTCATGACAATCTTGGGTATCGCTCTATTATTCTCGTTATGTAAACATTCATATTTCCAAACCCATATAAGTATCATTTATACTTATGGTTTATAACTCAATAAAACCATTAAAATCGAAATTCATAACTCATTTTGTCAATTCAGATTTTTCTTGAAACGTACCTTCGAGTTTACTGTACATGATCAATCTGACAATGAGAATGAAGTAATTTGGCAATACTTTGTTCTATAAAAATGTTCCACATTGTCTTAAGTTTCTAATGACACCACAATCATTCAATTTGATTCAGTATTCCAAAAGTTATACTCCAAATAATTCAGACTATTCTTCAACGATAATAGTATTTTATACTAAATTTCAAGTCAGATTCTGGAATTCTAGAAATAGAATTAAAATTCAACTTCTTCAAACAAATTGTATCCCTATGTCTCTAGTTTAATCTAAATTAAGAATCATTCCATTTGGATCAATACAGATCAATGTATTGCCAAAATACTGAAGCATGTTTAATGAAAATACTCCATTCATAAAATTTCCAGAACTGTTCATCATTTTCGTCCCAAATTTATCACTCAGTCTCTCCCAAATGATTTCAGAAGATCATAATTTTTGGTGGAGATGTAAAACAATGTGTTTCGAATCTGTTGGTTCAAATCCCATTCAGCTTAACACATTCTTAAATAATTAAAAACTATAATTAACACCAAATATCAAAAACATCATAAATTCATGCATCTTCTTCATTTCTGCGTTTTCATCTTTCATTTTTCTGCACTCTAATTTTTTAACATTCCCCATTTTCATTTCACCATTTCAACTCCCATTCAGCTCAACACATTCTTAAACAAATTAAAAACCATAATTAACACCAAATATCAAAAACCAGAAAATTCTCCACGCATGTTCTTCATTTCCTGCACTTTCCTTCATTTTTCTGCATTTTGTTCATCTTCTTCTTTTCTTTTTCTCAATCTAACATTTCTAATTTATATCTACCCCATTTTTGACTTCCATTTAACTCAAATCATCCACAAACAAAGCCAAAATCCTAGATTAAAACTCAAACATTAAAACAGAAAAATTCATGCATGTTCTTCACGTTTTTTGCACTTTCATTTTTCTGCATATTCCTACACATTCTTCATTTTTCTTCTCAAACTTCATTTTAAATCACTTTCCCATATAAGAACATCATCTTACACCTCTTCCTTAACTCTAAACCCATCTTAAAACATTTCTAAAAACACTCAAAATAGAACATATTCTTATACTCTCAAAACAGAACACAAACATATACATGTATCCACTAATTTGCTGTAGCCAGTTCTCAATTTCATGTTAAATTTTGAGACTCTTAAATATATAATTTAAATTCCATGTCTTCACGAAAAATGTAGCCTTATTTCTCTAGTTTACTCTAGATGAAGAATCATCTCATTTGGGTAACTACAGATCAAGTTATGGGTAAAACACAGAAGCATAATCAGTGAACATGTTATTGCTACATTTTCTAGCACTCATCTTCCAATTTTCCAGATTTTACACCTAACACAACTTGTACAAAGATCACTTTTCCTACTTCATTACTCTTCATTCTTGATTCTATTTCTACTTAATATCATTCACAAACCAATTCGTGATCTATATTTGATCATTAACTCAAAACAGAACATGTGCATATACCATTCATTATCAATTTTCTGCACTCATCCTAACACCATTATGATGATCATTCTACCTCTAAAACATCTCTAAAACAATTTATGAATTATTACTCATCATACATATACAAAAGCAAGACATTTACA
>JAOQML010000005.1:23542311-23559803 GCA_027568935.1 Erythroxylum urbanii
AATTCTAAAATAATAATAACATTCTCCAAATAAATTTTCAACACATAAAAACCACAATTCGTATTTTAATCGCATTTATAAACCAATTATACCTGAACAATGTCAATGAATGCATGTACAAATCTTTTAATATATCAAAATAAATATTCACATGTGTGTGAATATACTATGATGTTTGAGCATAAAATGCACTTCTAATTTCTCACTGTACTCTCAATTCACTATTTTGGAGTCTAACTCCGAACAAAGAATATCACAACTTTGGAACCTGTATTCATGGGATATGGAATAAAAGAAATAATAGGAGATTCGAAAACAAAATTGCTATTGTGAAAGAGACAAGGAGACCCTTTTTTCATGAACCAGGTCAACTGACTCCATGGAAGATTATGTTACCAACCTCCTGTAGCTTGTATTTTTTATAGTTTAGCAATTAGACTACTCAATTCTCCTTACTAGTTTTTGGGATTCTCCCACTGACTATTTATAATCTTCTTTATTGTCTTTTAATACATTCCTTTTTATAAAAAAAAAAGGAAAGAACAAGTCTTATTAGACTTTGGTTGATGTTGTGCTTATTGTAAATGGATGACACTTGCTTGAGAGGCAAAAAAGACAGTTTTGGTAATTAAGAATAAATGGATTTACGCCCCTGTTGGAGAGACAGATGTTGTGTACAATGTGGCGTGTATGGAAATTTCTATCATTAGGAGAATTAAGAGTACTTGTAAGGGGTCGATAAGGCCACAAATCTCACCACCACGAAACATCAACTCTCGAGGAAATTAATCCAAAAACAAACTTTCCAATAATGCAAAGTATTGCAATTAATAACACTTGTTCATACAGTTTAGAACAAAATATTCAATTAGGATTCTGTGAATACATCTCACGACTGCAACTACTCAAAAAATACACTTTCTCATAAATTCGATTCTCTTTGCAAAGTCATTCTCCACAATTTTAGAAAATTAAGCTTGGATGACCAACATGATTTAGTATCAACTGTTTTCCAAGCTTGCAAGTCTCTGCAATAACAAGCTAATTTTCCGCGCATATAGTAACTAATAGCGGCCATATGGAGGATTCATGTTGTTCCCAAAAGAAGGACCTGCATTGTTCTCGACAGGTGGCTGTCTGGGTCTTGCATACTCGGCAAATATAACCCAGCCATCCAGAAACTACAAAAAGTCAAGTAGATATAAAATGGAAATTGAAATTACAAAACATTTTGAAACAAGCTTGCCTTAATAATATCACAGCTGACTACATAAAAGAGAACAGAAATGCCCATAATCAACCAAGATGCAAGAGGAACTCATATTGATGCTACCAAGTGACAATACCAAAGAAATTTTTTCACATCTACATCCTACAGGTAGAGAGCAATAGAACAAGTAGCAATAAGGCTTTTTGGCTGAATAGCAAGAAGCTATACTTCACGACTATAATCTGTTCTCACTTCAAAACTTTCCATAATTAAAACCAAGTCACCGAAAAATCATTTTGTCTCCTCCAAATGAATGCTACCAGAAGTGACATACACTGGGCTTATACCCACATCAAGCAATTGAATGGCTTATTACTATAGGCTTCCACCAATTTTAATTCACATGAAATTCAAGTAGCGCAGGTGTAATGATGCAACATATACATCAATAGCATTTCCTCAATTAGGAACTTCTCATTGATAACAGCTATTCCTTATGTGCAGGTGATGATGAAAATTGGCATGAACGTAATGAAAAGGTGTATTTTCAGTCTACTTTTGATAAGACACCGAATATCAGACCCAAAAGTTGCATTATTTTACATTCACTGCACTTGATGGTAACTATGTTGAAGAAAATATTTATGCATAGTCTTCCTCAATCATCTTTTCAAACTATATACAAAATCTCAACCCCTAAAAAGTAGTGCTAAATGAATACATTTTGTGGCCAGAAGTCAAAATTTGAATTCCCAAATAAAGGAAACATAAAATGACTAACCAAGCAAGTTATTCAATAAAACAACAGTTATCCTTGAGTATTGTTAGCCACATAAAAGAACTTAATTTTAAAAAAATAAAATCCATAACAACTCACCTTCCCATCCATGCCTTCTATACCCTTTTTAGCATCTTCTAATGTAGCATATCTAACAAAACCAAACCCCTTGGAATATCCTGATACTCTGTCAGTAACAACTCTAGCTGAATCAACAATTAATCACAGTTAGAAACAAACAGTGGTAAAATTGAAAGAATACACACAAAAGCAGAGAACAAACCATGGACCACTTCACCAAATTTGGAAAATGCTTCTCGTAGCCCTTCTGTTGTAGTTCTTTTACTTAGCCCTGAAAGAACACTCAACACAGAAAGAAGTTGGAATGCAATCAACAGCCATCCCAAATGTCCACAAATTAAAATTATATATACAATAAGAAAGCTACTCCCTTATTTCTTAAGAACAAAGTAAATGATGTGGGCACCTAAGACAGGTTGACAACTGGAGGGAGCATAAACTTAAAAGATACTACGAGAAGCTCACTGATTGTCAAACTGATAATGCATGCAAAAATAGGATTTTCCAACATCCTGTCTGCATCCCAAGAGTTCCTTATTCTACCATCTTAGGGATGCAAAATCCTCAGGAACTAAAAAATTCCTTTAAATGAAAGGGTCATCCTTCCTGAAAACAGAAGTCTCTCAAAGACAACCTTGAGAATTAGAGTAGAACATATCTGTGACCACTGTAGCTCCTTTCCAGACATCCAAAAGAATATAAAGGAGAAGCGAAAATCAAAATTGCAAAAACCTCTTGGTCCTGGGAATTAAAATCCTCATTGCACAATCCAATAAGGGCTTAGGGCCTTCCTAAGAACCATAAAAGCTGGTCATCAATAGTCTGTGCCAAAGATTCCCAAAAATCACCCCATGCATAACTTCAGTGAAGGATAATATTCATTATACCTCGCCACTAAATCTTTATTATTCCTTTGACAATATGATGGACTTCTGAAGTTTGATCTTGTAAACATCTAGCAGGCATTTCAATATCCATTAAACAAAAGATTGGAAGCAAATGAACGGCATCCTCTAAATCTTCATATAATCTACTCATAAAAGCTAAGGTCTAAAGGTTCTAATCAAATCTATGATACAGAAAACTACAAGAATTCCCGATTACC
This sequence comes from Erythroxylum urbanii, assembly GCA_027568935.1. NCBI lineage: Eukaryota > Viridiplantae > Streptophyta > Magnoliopsida > Malpighiales > Erythroxylaceae > Erythroxylum > Erythroxylum urbanii. The sequence continues at coordinate 23,545,486 of JAOQML010000005.1, forward strand.
GGTTAAACATACTTACAAACGAATAAAAAAAGCTGCTTTTGTGACGTTATAACCACACCAAATCTTCAATCATAATCAAACAAGTCCAAATCAGAGAATCGTCAAAAGAAAAACACGATGAACAAAGAGATCGAATATCCAGAGCAAAATAAAAGAAAATAAGCACAATCCATGACTGATATTCGCTAGAAATGAAGAATGGGTACATGCCAGAAACAAAGAGGTTAGGGTTGGGCTCGGCCTGTTCCCTAGCAGAAGGTGACGAAGTCGGAGGCGGAGTAAAGGAAGTAGTGGAGGTTGTGGAGAAGAACCGTAGCCGAAGACCACGAGGACTCGTGACAATGGCTGCCGCCGATCTCAAGGCCATTGTTACCTGAAAATTTTGGGACCAAGGGGTTTTAGAACTAAAATAAACTGACAACAACCAAAGATTGGAGGGTTCGGTATTGGGCCTTTATAAGAACGGAGCCCTGAGGCAAATATTTCGGCCTAGTTAAATTTTATTATACAACTTGGCATGTACTTTTATAGAATTGCAGTCGAGTGTTCAAAAATAAAAGAATTAAAATATCCAAGTTGTTAATTAAAATTTTGTTTGTTAGTCATACTTTAGACTAAATACAACAAATTTTATTAAATAATAATTGAAACTTTCATTTCCAATTTGACCTTCAGGTTAGGATTTTAAATGACCGTGCATCAAATTACTTATATCTAATTTAGATTATATTAATTTTGTTGAGACTATTAATGAAAGTCTTAATATAAAATGATTAATTTAATAAATAATATTTAGTACATTTTTATTTTATGAAATACAAACTTAATTTTTATTTCTTAAACTTTCAATTTCTATATAAAATTGTTATTAAAAACTTTGTGTTTGACCACTTTCTTAAATATCAATATTTAGTTGTATACACTATACACTTTATTTATTAAAACATCTGGATATTTATATGATTCTAAATCAACCTGCATTTGATCAAAAGAACGATTTCAAACTCTAAATTAATTGGACCAACACATAACTCATTCTATTGTCACATCTTCTTAGAAATTTTAACTCTATATTTCAATTTTAATTTCATTTGTCCAAATTTTCTTGTTTTATTTTATTTTTTAAAATTTTATATGTTTTCATTCTTTATTTAAGAACATCCAACACTTATTCCAAAGTTGCTTGCTTTTAATTTTACTTACAAGTTAGAATCAGAATATCAACAGATTGATGAAATCAAGTGAAACCTTGGACATGATTAAACGAGAAATTCTTCTTTTTCCATTGTTTTTGGTGTTGAGCAAAAGGGTTATTCTTCTTGTTTTACCCATTTGCTGGTTGGCTTATCAACAGCTGCTTCGTATTCGTTTTTTTACCACAAAGTTGCCTTTTCTATATATAAAAAAAAATCAATTTCATCTTGGTTTCAACTTCTGTTTTCTAGGGCTAATCATCACTCCATTATTTCACATCTTTAAGAATATTCACAAATGCATCTGTAAACAACCAAAAGAGCGGAATATACGCTACAGAATGGTCAGTGGATTTCTAATATTACAGGTATAAAGGTACTGCAGTTGCCTTTCACATATCTTGGCATACCTGTAAACTCCATGAAGCACAAATACTCGGAGTTTAAACCTTTGGAGGAGAAAATTAGAGGAAGAATTCTGAACTAGAGTACTAAGTTCCTTTCTGTGACAGGTCGCCTACAATTGATTGACTGTATCCTTTCTTCAATCAACATATACCGGGCCTCTCATTTGGTATTACCAATCAAGGCAATAAAAGCCATTAATAAGATCCTGAGAGGATATCTGTGGAATGGCAATAGGCAAGGCAGGACCAAAGCATGGATCAAATGGAATGATATATGTAAGCATGTGAAACTAGGCCTCATACCGATTCAAGTAGTCAATCACACAATGTTAGCAAGAAGATTCTAGAGGCTAATTCGAAAGGAGAATTCCTTATAGGTGAATTAGGTATGGTGAATATTTAACCAAGGATAACATCTAGAACGTTAGAATTTCAGAAAGGGGTTCGAATACTTTTAAGAGGATAATAAAGATAAGGGAGAAAATCAAACCTCATATAAGGTGGGATATAGGAAAGAAACAAACTTCTGGTTTGACAAATGGCTGGAGATAGGAGCCCCACACGAGCAACCACAACTCTATGGGCTGAAGCAACATTTCCCAATGAAGTCCACCGTTCAGTAAGGCCTTGCAACAAGGAAATCATACGAAGGTTGATCTGGTGAAAACATTCCTACTCAATACCAATCTTTCAGAGGAGAAAGACAGAGTGATATGGTTGAGGGCTCACAATGGTTTATTCACAAACAAATCGGTAAGAAACCTATTCTGGGGTATGGAAAATAGAACGAGTTGGTATGAACTAGTATGGGACAATAAAATTCTCTCGAGGGCAATCCTAACCTTTTGAATGGCCATCCAAGGATGACTACCTACACAGGATAGACACAACAGATACATGATAATCCCTAATAGGTGCGCACTATGGGAAAAAGACATGGAATCAATCAAGCATATGCTATTCACCTGTCAGTACACGAATAGCATATGGAAAGACATTGCGACCAGATGTGGGGCTGAGGATCCACCAGACAAATGGGAAGACGTTATAGAGTGGAACATGTAATGGATAAGAGCACAGATGAATAACATAGCATGGAGATATAGCTTACCTGGTTAGGGGAATCTAGGAAGAGAGAAACCGAAGAATCTTCCCTGAGATGACCATCTCTTGCTCATCCCTTATGGTGGCCATCAGGATGCATTGAGAAGCAGAGAACTGGACGGTGAGATGAAACGAGCGTAGAGATTATCATAGATTGAAATGACCCTGGTAGAGTCAAATGTTACTTCTTGCAAGAACCAAATAAGCTAAAGAAAAAAATGGTATGGTACGTATAGTCATGTATTAATGGGTTCGGTGGCTCTATGTCATTAAATAGAATCATATATGAACAACAAGTTTCCCCATTAACTTAATTAATGGAAAATATAAAATGGCCAAATTACTTTTTTTTATGAAGAATATTATTTAATATATGTCATTCTAAATACATAAATATATAGTAAGAGATTACTGAGAAAAGTTTCAAGGTTAAGTTAAGCATTGTACTTAGAAAGGATGATGAAAAAGCTTTTGCGTTCAAATCTAAATAGGTATAATGAAATTGAGTTTTGTGTAAGTGTCATGTGCAAATCCAAAAATAACTGATTGCTATGTGACTCCGCAGCTTTACAATGAGACATATTCGAAATCAACGTCATCAACTCTGAAAGCATATAAATAAAATTTGTCAATATTTCACATCCTTATCAATTTTCTTTTTCTAGAGATTCCCTGAATTTTCCTGCATCCTTTTTGTTACTTCTCTGTCCCTATATTTTCCAATACGTCCACTATTCCATTCTAAAGAGACTCAAACGATTCTGTCGTTGTTTAATCTCAGCACAGTATTAAAGTAACGTGCACACAACAGACATGGATAGCTTACTGCCCAACCTCTTGAAGCCACCCCAACCTGTCTCATGAACAACTTGTTTTGTAAGAGAAACCACATGTCTTCTACTCCTTAATTTTGTTCCTTCACCCATCTCTCTCTCTGTGTATTTTCTTCAACTTTACAACTAAGTAACCTACAGTCTTATTTCATTCTCTTTTGTATAAAATCCACACCTACCCTATCCAACACTACTCTGGATCTTCTCATTTCTACCGATTATCTCAACTGATACAAGTCTTTACCATGAAACTTGGTCCCATATGCCTCTCTCTGTTGACCCTTTTCTTTGTTCACTCAGAATCCATCAGCAGAGCAGATTTCCCAGATGGTTTCATGTTTGGAACTGCTTCTTCAGCCTACCAGGTGAAGTATCTAACCTGAATTTTTGGCGGAAAAAAAATGTTACGATTAGGAGACTGCAATTTGGAGTCATTAGGCGATGATGCTATTTTTTACCAACTAGTTTGAAGGAGCTGTCGGTGAAGGAAACAAAGGACCTAGCGTATGGGATACTTTCGCAAAGCAATCTGGTAAGATCAAATTTGAAGAGAAATTCCAAAGAAACTCAAAACCAAAACCGTGACAGAGAAGGTGATGGATGCAAGTACTACAAGTTGCCACTAAACTGTGTTAATTGTGATTCCACAGGGAGGATATTGGACTTTAGCAATGCAGATACAGCAGTTGATCAATATCACCGTTTTAAGGTAATTAAATTAACTAATGATTCATATGAACAATGCCTGTTTTATTTTAATCCATTTGAGAAAGACATTTCTTTTTGAGGATTTAATATCTGGAAGAATAAACTGTGATTTTTTATTTTTTATTTATCGCTCACAAAAACTTTTTGAATTACTGGTAGAAATAGATTTCGCTAACGAAAAAGCTTTCAAAGAAACGAACCTGGAAACATAAACTTACCCACGTGGGTGAGCAGACACGGAAAGAGTCCTGATGACTGAGAATTCTGTATCGAATTACAAGATGAAGTAATAAAATAGTGAGATGATGATCATGATGACGATGATGATGTGTCGCCAACTTCTTGAGATAAAGATACACTAAACAATTCTATTCGAAGATGAAATTTATTAAATATAATTCTTCCCAGCAGAAACTGGAATTTTCCCCTTTTGCTGTGCTAAAGATCAAACCACTTTTTTTTTAAATGATTTTTACAGGATGACATAGCCTTGATGAAGGATCTGGGAATGGATGCCTACAGATTCTCTATTTCTTGGACAAGAATTTTTCCAAGTTGGTTGCAGTCCAAGCATTGGAACTTTGTTTTCGACCATTTTGGTTTCGTTCAGACCGTTAACTTGTTTGAACATTATCTTTAACAGATGGAACAGGGGAAACAAACCCAGAAGGGATAAATCATTACAACAGCCTTATAGATGCTTTACTAGATAATGGTTGGTGGCATAATCACCTCTTAACGTTTACTTCCATTTTTATTCTCCGTTAAGTTATTGTTAAAGCGTTAGCTACGATTTTTCAATCAGGAATCCAACCATATGTGACTCTTTACCATTGGGATCTTCCGCATATGCTTCAGGAAAAATATGAGGGGTGGTTGAACAAACAAATAATGTGAGTTTGTTTGAACCAAGTTCATGTTTTGTTCTGTACAACTAAGAATTTATCAGACTCGTGGGTGGCTTTACAGAACTGACTTCGAGCATTATGCCATCACATGTTTCCAAGTATTTGGAGATAGAGTGAAACACTGGCTCACCTTCAATGAACCTCACGGTTACTCCATCCAAGGTTATGACACAGGTCTGCAAGCTCCTGGAAGGTGCTCTATTCTAGGTCACTTGCTATGCAAAGAGGGAAATTCTTCAATTGAACCATATATTGTAGCTCACAATATCCTACAGTCACATGCTGCTGCATATCGTTCTTACGAGTTGAATTTCAAGGTACACCGAGGCTTAGATATCTATGTTGTACTGTCACCAAGCATCTCAATCCCTTATCAAGTTCATTAAAGGTTGATACAAAAAACATAAATCTCCTGTATTCATTTTTATGGTTCTTCAAGGAACACCAAAATGGTCAAGTTGGAATTGCATTGGATGCTAAGTGGTATGAACCAATCTCTGATACGGACGAGGATAAAGATGCTGCAAGTAGAGCGATGGAATTTTCAGTTGGATGGTAAAACGTTTAGGTTCATTGAAAAACTGGCAAAGAATGAAAATTCTCTCCCCACATCATTAACACATACGAACTGTTCTCTCCCCACATCATTAACACATACGAACTGAATCAGGTTCCTTGATCCACTTCTTTTTGGCAAATATCCTCAGTTGATGAGAAAGCTCGTAGGTGAAAGACTGCCAAAGATCACCCCAAAAATGTCAAAAACCCTAACAGGGTCGTTGGACTTCATTGGCATAAACCATTACACGACATTGTATGCTCGGAATGACAGGTCTCGGATTAGAAAACTTGTGCTGCAGGATGCATATTCGGATGCTGCTGTTGTAACCACTCGTAAGATATCAAAGCAGTCTCTTAAACTTTTGAATAAAGCCGTGTAGTCGAACGAAAACTGATTACCATTTGTACTTTTTCCTGCATTCCAGCTTATCGGCATGGAGTTTCTATCGGAGAACGAGTAAGTCTCACAATACTTAGCTAAGACATAGATTCTTGTTATGGACTTCAATTTTCATAACAGATGCGTATTCTTCTGCAGGCAGCTTCTCGGTGGCTACACATAGTTCCATGGGGCATCCATAAATTGGTCAAGTATGTAAAAGACAAGTACGGGAACCCACCAGTAATTATTACAGAAAATGGTAAAAAAAAATTTTTAAGATTTCGTACTAAAGATATAATTGAGTTTTCATCTTAGTACTTGACCAGTTCTATGATTTTCAGGTATGGATGATTTGAATAGACCACTTATACCTCTAAACAAGTTCTTACAGGATCAGAAGAGAATAGATTACCACAGAAACTACATGTCAAACCTTTCTGCAGCTATAAGGTAATATAGCAACATCAGTTCTTAACGTTCAGACAGTTTTTGCATTGCCATGCTTTAGACAAAGGATACTTACGTTTCTCGGTATGAAACATTTAAGAAAACTGAACAAATAACAGGCATGACAAATGTAATGTACGTGGCTACTTTGTGTGGTCCTTGCTCGACAACTGGGAGTGGAACTCCGGCTATACTGTGCGATTTGGACTCTATTTTGTGGACTACAACAATAATCTTACGCGGATACCAAAAGCTTCTGCCAAATGGTTCAAAAGTGTACTCAGACTGCAGGTCAGCAGTAAAATTTAAGCGTCTCACGCCTCCTTCAAACACATGTTGTTCCTATATGTAATTGAAGGGGAAAGAAAAACTGTACGGCGAAATTAAAATCGAAAGAAAATAACCACCTGGACTTTCTTGAATAAGGAAGACCATCCTCCATTATCAAGAAATGAAACACCATTCTTTTAGCATGTAAATAGGTACTTTCCAGCCAAAAATCGTCCCAATCGTTAATGTGATTCTGGTTCCTATAACTTCAGCATTACTGAAGAAAATAAAGTCCTAAATTTGTTTAGTCTGTTTTCTTCATATTTTTAGTGAATTCTAACAACGAGAGACTAAATATTCAATCTGAGGGGTGATGCATGTAATTCTTGGTAATCGTCTTTTGGGTTTTTAGGGATTCTGTTTGGTAGAGAAAAGAACGTAATAGAAAGAAGAAGAAGCCGATTGAGAGGAGATCTGATTCTTGAGAGAGAAAAAAGAGTTACACTTGATCGTTACATCTCCCTTCCTCTCGACTACATCGACGGAACTATACATCCAATCACATTTATACATTTGCCACTACCATACGAATCGTTTAACTGCTAACACTACCGTCGTCTTCATCTTACTTAGCTCTGTGCTCCACTAGGTCGTTTCCTTCATCATCTTCATGCATCACATCCCATTTAACTTTTCAAACAAATCTTCATGCATCACATTCCACCTCTATCAATTCCCTCCCTCTCGAGAACCTTGTCCACAAGGTTAACGTCGGGAAAACGTTGCTAAATGTCGTACAAATATTCCCAATAAACATCAGAGTCTCTCGGCGCGGAACATTAGATCAAAATCTGGACAGTTGCGCGGTTATGTCGTTTGACTAGGCAACGCTCCAAAATAGCTACCGGTATACGCATTCCAAAATAGAAAGAAAAAGGTAAGGTCGTTGAAACAGGAATCGAATCAAAGACTCGTCTGTTCAACTGAGACACATGGAATGTAGGATGAATCCTACCATCAGCTGGCAAATCCAATTTATAGGCAACAAACCCCACTTTTTTTAGGACGCGAAACGGCCCATAAAATAGAGGAGACAACTTCTAGGAACTCCTATGGTGTACACTCTGCTGACAATATGTTACGAGTCGCATATCGGAGAGGTGTGGTTCTAGAACAGGCCTTATAAGGTTTTGGGCTCTCCCTCCCTTCAAGCTAGCTTTTGGGATGTGGTTCTTTCAAGATGACTTATACTGGTAATATTGGTACTTTCATTAAGAGCTGGCCACCGGAAAGGGCTATTCATAGAAAGGGGCTGACCAGCGGAAGGGCTGACTGTGAACTGAAACGAGTAAAGCGTCACTGAGTGAAGCACTGTGAAGTGAGAGTCGTCGGGACGCCAACTTCCAAAACACAATACGGCCTAAGTTTCAAATAGACAAGATCACCGAGTTCAAAAACACATTTGGTACGATGATGATTCACCAACTGTTTCATACGACGTTGAGCACGATGCAGATGAAACCAAAGTACATTCACTGTAGCCTCGAGATTCAACAACAATAACGATTAATTAATGTTCAAAAGCAATTAATTATAAAAAAACGTTTAGTTAATATAGTTCTATTATGAAAAAATGTAGTTCATAATTTTCTCCTAACCTTAGCTTTTTTTTTGGTTTCCTTTATAACTACTACGCCCCATGCATACTTTTTCTTTCTCTCACTGTCTCGTATGTTCCATTTCTCTCTCACTATCTCTCCGGCAACTCTCGACCACGCACTCGACACCACCCCATCGTCTCTTCCTCACGCACGTGCAACACACATATCATCTTCGTCTCTTCCTCAGTCAATCAGTCCTCACACACAACACAACACAACACAACACACGGCGCCAAATAGAACAAAGCAGAGGAATGAATATTCAAAGTTGCGTTGTCTTACCTGGTCTTAGAGATTTAGGAAGAGATAAATCAAAGAGCTTTTAGGGAGAAATCTAGAGAGCTAAGATCTTAAATCAGATGAGAACAAATATATACTTGCATCGGAGGAATATTGCGATTAATGAAAGAGTGAAACGTACTTGGATCTTGGGATGTCGCTAAAGCGTGAGAGGGTTTTTGGTTGTTAAATACAGAAGCTTCTAGATCGACTAAACAAATACGTAAAGAGCATAGTTATGTAAAATAAGTTGTTATTAGTAATTTCAATAAAAGAGAACATCTTATCTTATCGAATAATTTTTATCTTCTCTACGTTTTGGTTTCAAGATCAACTGCCTTTGGGCCTTCGTGATTGTCAATTACCATATTTGGCTCCACCAATCGTAATTTTTTTTGAATTATCAGCTTTATGCTCTGAATTTTTCAAATGATTTTGATCTTCATTTAGAGCTCAAATTTAAAGATCTTTTCATTGTAGTTAATGATTTTGGTCCCCTGATCTAGCTAAATGACTAATGACTGGACTTTTCATTGAAGATCTTTTCATTGTAGTTAATGATTTTGGTCCTATAATAGCTAAATGTTCTTCTTATCATTTATTAATTTTATGCCTTTGATTCAATTCACGCCGTGGACAGAGAGTATCAGGTAGTTTATGGTAGATTTACTTAGTTTTTTTATTGATTTCTCAGAGAATCACATAACAAAATAGGAGATTTAGGACATATTTTTTAGTTGGATTTTTGAAAGGTTTCCTCTTAGTTTTATGTGGGGTGTAACAGGTTCTTCGGGCTTTGGGTGAATACACAGATGTTCCAGTTCCTAAAGTATTTTGCTTATGTTTGGATCAGAGTTTTAATTGGAACTTAATTTTGTATCATGGAGTTCTTAGAAGGACGTATTTTTATAGACCCAAAGCTACCGGTATGAACAATTTCTCCTATAAATTAGTTGTCAGTGTTTCAAAATTTGAAGTGGAATGACATTGCCTACTACGATTTACAATTTGTAGCTATGCGAGCTAACGGTGTTGATGAGCTGTATCCAATGTCTTTTTATCAGGATGTGCCACCTAAGAGGAGAGCTGCATTATATCGAGAAACGACAAGAGCTTTGGCAGCTCTACATTCTGTTGATGTTGATGCTATTAGTTTAGGGAAGTATGGATTGCAAAACAATTATTGCAAGTGACAGGTGTGTGAACTTCCACTTAAATGTTTGATTGATCATTGGTTACAAGAAGTGACTGCATTGTCATTAGATTTTCCACATAGGTTCATTTAGTTTTGTATTTCGGGTTTTTGAATGTATCAACATTTGAGGAGTAAATTACAATTTTTTGTTTTGAGGCGTAACTATCAACTTAACAAAAAAGCTTATAAAGACTAAGCCTTTGTTTTAGGTAGACAGATGGACCAAACAATACCTTGCATCAATTGGAGAGGGCAAATCTCCAAGATATCCTAAGATGTTGGAGCTATCTCAATGGTTACATAATCACATTCCTGTTGAGGATTCTTCAACTTAAATGATAATGAGAAGCAAACCTGATATGATACTCTACATGCTCTAGGATCGAGTGATTGGGATTCTTGATTGGGAGTTATCTACCTTTAGAAACCAAATGTGTGATATTGCATACAGTTGTATGGTACTAAACAAAGCAAATACTCAAAATTATATGTTTTTGCATTAAAGAAGCATTGTTTCTATACTCTCTTCTTCCTAAAATTTTACTGATCTTGCTTTCTTGATTAGTTTTCAAGTATGTAACTATTCCTTGGATGTCAAAAGCTTCAGTTCCTCTTAATGACAACTCCAAGCTCTCTTTTTTCCTCTTTTCATCTTTCTCTTGGTAGCATTATAATGTGGACGTCGATATTTCCAAAGAGCAACTGGGTAAAGGTTTAGAAGTCTCTAGAATTCTAGAAGGGATTCCTTCCCTAGTAGAATATCTGGCATAATACTGCTCTGTATCTGTAAGACTCATTGCAAAACTTTGCTCTATGATGTGATTTGAGTGTTGAAATATTCCTTGGGACTTGTACACATGCTATTTCCTCCAAATTTGTTTTTTTTTTCTGCACATTCTCTTCACATTAAGTGTTTATGAGCTTCCAAGATTAGTATACCATGATTTAATATATAATCGTGAAGGCTTTCCCATCTTTTATAGGCATTTTTTTCTCTAATAGAGGCTTATGGTAGTTTTCTGATATATGTCAACTTAACTAAATTTTTTATTGTTTACTTTTACTGGACTTTTCCATGGTAAAGCTTAGCCTGCCAATCAGTGGAAGTTTTATGTTGCCTTTGGTTTTTTCTGTGGTGCATCAATCTTTACTGAAGTATATAGTCGTTGGATTATGGTAATTTTTAAATGCAAATTTAATTTTTTATCCAAATTTTGATACGGACATTTTTATCATTAAAGTTCAATGCATTAACACAATAATGATCACTACGTTGTTTATAGGGTAATGCTTTAGGAGGAGAGCGTGCTCGAAATGCAGGAACTCTAGCAAATTGTCTTATAAACTCTGCGTTGGATTATATGCAAGAAAGTATGTGCTTCCTAATCACCCTCCATCTAGTAGCTTCTACCATTAACCAAGTACCTTTATTATTTTTTGTCTCGCTTGTATCTGATTTGCCAAATGCTTTAAATCCTTTCAATCTTACAATTGTCTTCGTTCATTTGGTATTAGATAGTATTTATAATGTTTTACTCTACTTTAGTGATTGATGTAGAAAGCCATGTTGAAATATGTCCATAAAACTAACTTAATGAGGTGATTTACCACACTTCAGTATCTAAATAATAAGGTGAGCTAGTATAGGTTTGGTTGAGTGATATTCTTTATTGGATTTTTCCTCCCATGATACTCTCTTTTTACTATTCTTCACTTTATCATTCACCTTTTCTAAAGATGGGGAAGATGCGGAGTGTTTAATGCTGAAGTACAAAAGTTTAAGTCACGACACATTTCTATGTGAAACATTTTCCTTTCAAAATGGATTGCATCTACATATTTGTTGAGGGAAGCAGACAGGGAGTATAGCATTTTGCCTAGTTTTTCCTTTTTGTAATTGTTATCAATGACATCTTGACTTTGATTTTGGATCTCCTATATTATGTCACTTGTGGCCATAATTGAGAAGCAAATTATTGGACCATGAAGTGCGCTTAATTTATTTGTACACAACATCCACCTATCAATCAAGACAATAGAACCTTTTAATCAAATTTTTTGCTTAAGATACTTTTGTCTTTTGCTATTGACTTCCAATTGCATGAGATTATATGAAACCATATGGTGAGAGCATTCATCAAGGCCCTTCAAATGAGAGTGGGAAGTTTGTTCCTAGTAAAAAGGTTCAGGACCTGAGGAATAGATTAATCAAGTTTATGGAAGATCATATATACCCCATGGAAAACGAATTCTACAAGCTTGCTCACTCTTCTTCACATTGGATGGTACACCCAAAAGAGGAAAGGTCAAAGAAGTTGGCAAAGAAAGAAGGGCTGTGGAACTTATGGATACCTGTAATAATGCTTTATCCCTTAAGTGCCATGTTAATCTTAAAATAAGAGCTGTAATAGTTATAATCTTGAGATTTTGTGCTTCATGTAGTTTAAATTATATGAATCTATTTTAACTAATTTGTGCTATTATATACATATCAATCTGTGTAATATAATATTTATTAACAAAAGTGTTAATTTATTATAATAATATGCAGATACATATTCTCGATTAATTTGTAAAATTTATTATAATAATATGCATATGAGTGATATTAAAAAAGATGTACAAATCTTAAAAAAGATGTACAAAGCAAATTGTAAGCTTATTTTTTTTACTAAAAATGGTGGAGTTTTTTGACGTAAAAAATTATCTAAAAGTGAAAAATATTGACAGAGAAAAGCATATAAAAGTTTACACAAAGCATCTAAAATAACATTGCCCTCGAAAAATTACAAACACAGGAAATAGATTTTCGATGCTTATATACGTAAAAAATGTATATTTTTTTAACGCATTTATGTGTCTAAGAAAACTGTCGAAAATAGTTTTTGTGACACTTGTTTTTTTTACGCTTTATAAAGCATCTAAAATTATTTTTAAGACATAAAAAACGTTTAAAAACTCCACCTTTTATTTCTTTAAACTCCATATTTTCTTATAGTGTGATCCACCGCCAAAACAAATGAATCACCAGCCATATAAGGATTATAGACAGGAGGAGGAAAACCATAAACAACCTAAAATGGTGTAATATTGATGGATGAATGGAAGGTGGTATTATACCACCATTCAGCAAGTGACAGCCACATGTTCCAATTAGTCGAACAATCAGACGTCATGCACCACAAATACATCTCTAATATCTGATTTAATACCTTTATTTGTCAATTAGACTGCGGATGACAAACTGTGGAAAAATGCAGCTTCATCCCTTGAAAAGCAAATAATTTTCTCAAAAAATGACTAGTAAAAATGATTTCACAGTTACTGACGATCATATTAGGCATTCCATGTAACTTAAACAGGGTATCCATGAAAACTCGAGCATTTTTTTCGAAGAATAAGGATTGCGAAGAGGAACAAAATGAGCATATTTGTTCAATCTATCCACGACAGCAAGAATCACTAAAAACTACTCTGATAACGGAAGACCTTCTACAAAACCCATGCTAATATATGTCCACAACTACTGTGGAATTGATAATGGTTGGAGTAACCTTGGTGAAGCCACTGGTTCATACTTATTTTTTTTCACAAACCTCACATTTACGAACAAACTACTGCACATCCTTCTGCAATTTACGCTAAAAAGAGAAAGAGCTAACCATTTTTTAGGTGCCCCCCCACCTCGAGTGACCTCTATGAGTAGAAGAATATGAATTTTCAATAATTTTCTGATGGAAACTAACTGAATTACCCACCACCAAACGTCCCTTCCATCGTAAAAGATCATCTGTCCATGAATAAATCGAACCTTTATCTCCCCTTGTTGAATCTGCTGCAACAACTTCTAGATAACTGGATCTTGATCCAATCGTTTTTTTATTTCAGATAGTAACTCTGTCTGCACATGGGAAATGGACATTGTAAAGAGTTTAAAACTACTGACTCTAGAAAAGGAATCAACAATAGAATTAACAACAACCTTCTTATATTTAATTGAAAATTGAACCCCAAAAGTTTTGGTAACCAATTTTGCTAGAAAGGAGTAGTAATACGTTGACCCATCAAATATTTCAGACTATGAAGGTCTATTTGTGTTAATTGTAATGTGTTGTTACTAGTATTTACGAGTTGTCTAGTTATTATTGAGTAATTATTGTAATGGGCATTAGCTGGCAAGTTTGAAAAACCAAAGTGTCAAGTATGTAAAAAAAAAAAAAGGAACTTCAGAAGTTATGTACGTATGTGTGGCAACTCTGTTTTGATAGAGTGAAAAAAAAAAGAAAGAACTAAATGAAAGTGAAAAGAGATTTTTGCCCATCATCTTGCTCAATCTCTTTACCAAAAATTATTCTTCAGATTTATATGAT
>JAOQML010000005.1:23559903-23576468 GCA_027568935.1 Erythroxylum urbanii
TATGATTTAGCAAAACTTACTAACAGAGTGGTATCAGAGCTATAGATCCTCGAGTCAAAAGAGAAAAAAAAAGGTGTAGAACATAAAAGAGAGAGAGAAGAGATGGCTAGTACTTCAGCAACCATCAATAGTACAATCTCCAGCAATGTTCAAGTTCCATTATTTGAAGGTGAGAATTATGATTTTTGGATAGTAAAAATGGAGACCTTATTGACATCTTCAGATGTTCTGGAGTTTGTGAAGATTGGGGTTGTTTCATTTACAAACTTAGTTAAAGTTACAGATGGTGAAAGAGATCAATAAAAAGAAAAAAAAATTACAGATGCTAGTGTTCTTGGGATGATTCAAAGAGGAGTGTCTTTGGCCATATTTCCAAAGATTATGAGAGCCAAGACAAGCAATGAAGGATGGGACATCTTGCAACATGAATTTGAAGGAGACTCTAAAGTGAGAGCTATCAAACTTCAGACTCTGAAAAGAGATTTTGAGAATGAAATTATGAAAGAGAATGAAACTTTGATTGAGTATTATAATAGACTGCTTGAGTTGGTGAATCAAATGATGTCTCATGAGGATATAATAGAAGACCGTATGGTTGTTGATAAAATTTTGATTAGTCTGCCAGAGAAGTTTGATCCTATAGTTTCTATTATTGAGGAAATAAAAGACTTGTCAACTGTTGCTGTTGAGGGGTTGATGAGTTCTCTGAGATCATTTGAGCAAAAATTAGCGAGAAGAAAAGAAAAGTTTGTTGAGAGTGCATTTCAATCTAAGCTTACCATTTATGCCAAAAATGTTGAAAATAAGATATCTACACAAGACAGAGGGTAGTCTTCTAGAGGTGGCAGATTTAGTAAAGGAAGAGGTAGAAATTCATCATGTGTAAGAGGTAGAAGCCATTCTGGTGGAAGAGGGACGTGTGGGTGAATCAAGTAATTTTTGTAGAGTCTGCAAAAAGAACACCCATAATGAGAAAGATTGTTGGAGCAAAAATAAGCCTCAAGGTTGCAATGTAATGTCTACAGTCATTTGCAAAAAGATTGTCGCTTTGGCAATACACAGCAAGTTGCATTTACTGAAGCAGAAAAGGATGATGGAAATTTATTTTTTGCTTGTCAAAAGGCTTTTGAAGAAGACAAAAATATATAGTATTTGTATAGTGGTTGCAGCAACCATATGACAGGCAATAAGGAAGCTTTTCTTAATATAGATTCATCTTTCAAGTCAAAGGCAAAATTGGGAAATGGTGAATATGTTAATGTCGAAGGCAAAGGCAGCATTGGAGTAGCAACAAAGCAAGGAAATAAAGTTATTCATGATAATCTGTATATGCCAAAATTAGATGAAAATTTGTTGAGTCTTGGACAGCTAATGGAGCATGCTTATTCTCTAACTTTTACAGATGGAGTTTACAGAATTTTTGATCCATATGGGAAGCAGGTTGTTGTGGTTAGTATGAATGGAAATAGAGGCTTTCCTATCAAATTTAATTATTAGAAAAATTTCAGCTTTGTGGCTAGAGAAACAGATAAGTCTTGGTTATGGCATAAAAGACTTGGGCATTTGAATTACAATAGTTTGAAGTTGCTATCTCAAAAAAATATAGTGCATAGGCTACCAACAATTGAAGAAAAATCTGATGTATGTGAAGGGTGTGTTCTTGGCAAGCATCATTGTCAATCATTCCCGAAAGAGGGAGCTTGGAGAGCCAAAGAGGTGCTGGAATTGGTTCACACAGATGTCTGTGGTCTAATGAATACTTTATCTCATGCTCAAAATAGGTACTTTATTATATTTATTGATGATTGTTCTCGCATGACATAGGTTTACTTTATGAGACAGAAGTCATAAGTCTTTGTGATATTTAAAAAATTTAAAGCTCTTGTAGAGAAACAAAATGGCAGGTGTATCAAAATTCTTAGAAGTGACCGAGAGAAAGAATACACTTCTAACAAATTTTTTAAATTCTGTGAATAAGAAGGCATGGAGAGGCAATTAACAATTTGCTATACACCACAACAAAACGGTGTATCAGAGAGAAAAAATCAAACTATTATGGAAATGGCGAAATCAATGCTTTTTGAGAAAGGGATGCCAAAAACATTTTAGCCTAAAGTTGTCAACATTGCCGTGTATTTGTTGAATAGATGTCCAACAAAAAGTGAAAATATGACTCCATTTAAAGCATGGAGTGGAAGGAAGCCTTCAATGAATCATCTTAAAATTTTTGGAAGCCTTTTCTATACACAAATTCCTAAAGAGAGAAAAACAAAGCTTAAAGAAACAAGTGAGAGATGTATTTTTATTGGTTATAGCTCTATGTCAAAGGGCTATAAACTTTATAACTTGAAGATAGAAAAGGTAATTATTAGTCGTGATGTTATATTTGATGAAAAGAGTTTTTGGAATTGGCAAGAAAATAAAATTGAAGAAAAAACAGTGAAAACCATTATTTTACAACAAGGTTTAGTAATTGAAAATGAGCAACCAACCACTTCATCAAATGTTCCAACCAGTCCAAGTTTTAGCACTTCACCTGCAAGCTCTAGCTCTTCATCACCAAGTTCTACTCTAAAGAAAATGAAGAGCTTGGATGATTTTTATGCTAGATGTAACTTTTATGCCATAGAACCAAGCAATTTTGAAGAGGCTATAAATGATGATGATTGGAGAAATGCTATGCAAGAGGAGATTGATGTTATTGTGAAAAATGATACATAGAAGCTTATTGACAAGCTAGATGATAAAGAAGCAATTGGAGTAAAGTGGGTGTACAGAATAAAGCACATTTCTCATGGTTCAATTCAGAAAAATAAGGCAAGATTGGTGGTTCTAGGCTATAAACAAGAACATGCAGTTGGTTATGAAGAAACCTTTGCTCTGGTGGCTCGCTTGGATACTATTAGAAAAATAATTTCTTTGGCTGCTCAAAAAGAATGGAAATTATACCAGCTTGATGTAAAATCTGCATTTTAAATGGTGAACTAAAAGAGGAGGTCTATATGCGGCAACCAAAAGGCTTTGTCATCAAAGGCCAACAAGAAAAGGTATATAAATTGCAGAAGGCTCTTTATGGGTTGAAACAAGCTCCTAGAGCATGGTACAGTGAGATTGATAATTATTTTGGTGCATAAGGATTTTTTATAAGCAAAAGTGAACCTACATTGTATGTCAAAAGACATGTATGAATGATATTTTAATTATGGCACTTTATGTGGATGATTTAGTGTATACTGGAAATAATGAAAAATGCTTGAAAATTTTAAAGCTGACATGATGAAAAAATATGAAATGAGTGATCTTGGCCTATTGCATTGTTTTCTTGGTATTAAAGTATATCAAGATGAATATGGAGTTTTTATTTGCCAAAAGAAGTATGTTGAAAATGTTTTAAAGAAGTTTGGTATGTTTGAATGTAAATCTATTGATACTCCTTTGGTTGTGAATGAGAAATTTAAAAAAGAAGATGGTGGAAGACCTATGGATGAAAGTTATTATAGAAGTTTGATTGGGAGTTTATTCTATCTTACAATAACCAGACCATACTTGATGTATGCTACCAGTTTATTTTCAAGGTTTATGAGTAAACCAACTCACTTGCACCTTGGGCCATCAAAAAGAGTGTTGAGATATGTGATGGGAACCTTGGAGTATGGAATTAGATTTTTAAAAAAGGAAAATAGTGTTCAACTCCATTGTGACAACAAATCAGCCATTGCTATTGCCAAAAATCCAATTCATCATGGTCGAACAAGACATTAACATCAAGTATCACTTCATCAGAGAAGTGATTGAAGAAGGTCAGGTGGGATTGGTGTAATGTAGGTCAAAGGAGCAGTTAGCAGACATTTTCACTAAAGCATTGCTAGCAACAAGATTTCAACTTCTCAGAGAAGCTCTTGGAGTTCAAGAACAACGTATTAGGAGGGAGTGTTAATTGTAATGTGTTGTTACTAGTGTTTACTAGTTGTCTAGTTATTGTTGAGTAATTATTGTAATAGGCATTAGCTGGCAAGTTTGAGAAACTAAAGAGTCAAGTTCGTGAAACTAAAAAAAGGAACTTCAGAAGTTATGTATGTGTGTGTGTCAACTTTGTTTTGATAGAGTGAAAAAAAAGAAAGAACTCAATGAAAGTGCAAAGAGAGTTTTACCTATCATCTTGCTCAATCTCTTTACCAAAAATTATTCTTGAGATTTATATGATTTAGCAAAACTTATTAACAGTTTGAATCAAAAAATGTCATCCCGTGAGATAATGAGACCACTGTTTTACTGCCATGACCATTGCCAAAAATTCTTTCTCATAAATAAAGAGGGGTTTGTAGCGAGGAGATAGTGATTTACTAACAGAAGCAATAAGATGATTCTCTTGTGTCAATACCGCACCAGTACCATCGTCGCTAGCGTATGCCTCAACAACAAAGTCCTTCTAGAAATCTGGTAAATTCGGTAAAGCCAACATCGTTGCAGTGGTCATCGCCTACTTCAATGCCAAAAAAGTGAGAGTTCCATCATCTGTCTAAAAAAATGCATCCTTTTTCAAGAGATCAGTCAGAGTTTTACTTAGTTGCCTATATCCTCGAATGAACCAACAGTAATAACCACACAAACCCAAAAAACCTAAGTTGACCAAACTATTTTCGGATGTGGCCACTCTAACACCACTCTCACTTTCTGAGTTTCGGTTGAAACTCCTGAACCACTAATGATGTGACCCAGATACTCCACCCTATCCACACCAAACGAACATTTAGAAAGTTTAACAAACAATTGTTATTCGGATAGAATTGTTAACACCAAACGTACATGTTCCAAATGCAGCTCAAATGAAGAGTTATAGATCAAAATATCGTCAAAAAAACGAAAACAAACCATCGTAAGTAAGCCTTAAAGATCTGATTCATGAGGCTTTAAAATGTTACCAGAGCATTCGTCAGCCCAAACGATATTACGAGAAATTCGTAATGCCCATTATGTGTCTAAAAGGTTGTTTTGTAAATATCATCCTCGTGCACCTTGATCTGATGATAGTCAGCTCTCAAATCTAGCTTGGAGAAGCAACAGGCTCTTGTAATTTATCAAATAACTCCTTTACCAGCAGTATAGGAAACTTATCCTTAATTGTGCATTGATTGAGAGAGAGGTAATCAACGTAAAATCTCTAAGATCCATCTTTTTTCTTAATTAAGATGACTGGAGTTGAGAAAGGGCTAACACTCTCTCGTATTATACCTTGTTTTAACATATCAAATACCAAATCTTCCATCACATTCTTCTGAACTCCCACATACCAGTACAGTCTAAGGTTTATAGCTTCCGACCTTTCCTTTAATGGAATTCGGTGATCATGAAACTGAGAGGGAGGTAAACCCTTAGGTTCTTCAAACACTGCCTCAAACTATTTTAGTAATTACTGCAGTTGTTTCTTAAAAATTGATGAAGCCTCTTCCATATAGGTTTCAACCTCTGACGATTTCAACTTTCTTTGAAATTCATCTTCGTACTTCTCCTTGACACTCTAAGGAATGATCATAAAATAACAAACTAAATCTTAGTGGTTCCATATTTTTGCCATTTTTTTTGGTATTGACATCACCTTTCATCCTTCAATACAGAGTTCTAATTCTTCTTTTCCCCAACAAAATTTCATCGTTCCCTTTTGATAGTTAAAGACAGTATTGTCCAACCTTGATAACCATTGTACTCCTAAAACCATATATGTTCCTCCAATATCGATAACTAAAGCATCAATTGAAAACTCTCTACCTCCCATTTGCCACTATAAATTCCTACAAATGTGTTTGCAGATCAGCTTTAACCCTCCTCCAACTACGATTAGTAGCTCATTCACCTCTTCCAACTTCCATCCTAGATGGTTTATGACTCTGGTGTCAACAAAACTTATAAGTACTTCCATCGTCAACCAAAATATGTATGACTGAACCATTCAACATACCTTTCACCTTGATTTCCTGGAATTTAGCTATCGAAGCACCAGACATAGCTTGTAAGGAGATGTTCGGCAACTCTTCTTCCTCAATTGATACCTCTTTTTCCTCTTCCAAGTCATCATCTACGACATACATATGCAACAATCTCTTTTTGCACTTATGACCCTGAACATATTTCTCATCACACCAAAAACACAAACCTTTAGCTTAACGCCCATCTAATTCTTTACTTGAAGTTGTTTTTGTCCACTTTACGTCCTTATCCATCTTTAGTGTTCCTTGTATTGGCATAGGTAGAAAGCCTATAGGCTTCTAGAAATTAACAGACCATCCACTGTATGGTTGCCTTTGTGTTAGAACTTGCCTTTCTGCTCCGCAATGCGGTGTTTTCATTTTATGTTTTTTGGCTAACTCGTAGGTTTGTTGAAGTGAACGAGGATTCCACAATTTGACAGAATATTCTATTTCTACTTTCAACCCTTTCAAAAACATACTCACCAAGTAGGGTTCTGGCATTACTAATTTTTGCGATAGCATATCAAATTTTGCACAATATTCCTTCACTGAGCCTCTCTATTTCAACTCTTTAAATTCTCCGATCGGGTCTTCAAAGGTTGAGTCTTTAAATAGTTGTTCTAGGGCTAACAAATACTCGAGCCAACTAGGTGGTTCTCGAGTCATTCGATTTCTCACGTACAGTTCTTGTCATGCGAGCGCCTCTCCTTCCAAATGCAATGTGGCTAATCCCACCTTCAAATCAGCCAGTGTGGATCAAATGAAAAAAATTGTTCACATTTGAACACCCATACCTTTAAATTCTCTGCCTTGAATACCGAAAGCTTAATTTTACTATTTCTTATAGAGATGGTATGTCTACCTCCATAATAGCCGTCACTACCTCCATTCTCTGGTACCTTTGGATCCACATTCCCTCGCGCTTCATTCTCATTTCTATCATTTTGTAACATCTGAGCAAGCCATTCCTTCAACTCCTGCTTCCTGGCTTCCAACTCTTGCATTTGGTTACGCAATCCTTCCTTTATGTGTCTCCACTCCTAAGCTCTCGTACCTTCTACCATTTCGCAATGTTAGCTTTTGACCGAAAGGAGCTCTAATACCAATATCATCATCATCATCATTATCATCATCACCCAGTCTGAAATCCCGCAATGAAGCGAAATCTGGGGAGGTCCGATAGTACGCAGCCTTACCCCTACACAATAGAGAAGCTGTTTCTGATGGACCCACATGCAAATGAGATAATATACGAATGATGCAGGATAAAGAAAAATAAACAAAAAATAAATGACAATACAAGGAATGGGGAATACCTGAAGGGGGGGAAGGCTGCGTGAGCCGAATAGGCTACCAATTCCAATCCCTCCTTATCTCGTAGTAGGTAAGGTGGCCGTCCTCAGAACCCCTATTGGGGTGACCCCTTAGTGTCCCTCCGCACTTGTCGTGCAAACTGCACAGCGTGCCCTAGCATCTCTTAGGCAGTACTGTACTGCTTTTGAGAATCTGGTACAGTTAATCTGTTACCCTTATTCGGTCCCTCCAAACTTTTCTATAACTAGCCACTACCTCATTAAGTGCCAATTCGGACATATTCTCTTTGATCACTTCCTGCCAGTTCTTGTAAGGCCTCCCTCTTCTCCTCTTACATTCATTAAGAGTAATTCCCTCGTAGCTTCGTACCGGATCGTTGGCAGGCCTCCTATGCACATGCCCATACCACCTAAGTCTAGTCTCTCTCAACTTGTCGGCAAAACGAGCTACCCGTAGTCGATCTC
The DNA here is from genome assembly GCA_027568935.1 of Erythroxylum urbanii. Classification (NCBI taxonomy): domain Eukaryota; kingdom Viridiplantae; phylum Streptophyta; class Magnoliopsida; order Malpighiales; family Erythroxylaceae; genus Erythroxylum; species Erythroxylum urbanii. Next base: position 23,567,648 of record JAOQML010000005.1, read on the forward strand.
TCGCCACCTAGTTCCGGACCTTATCCCTCCTTGTAATGCCACACAACTATCGGAGCATACACATTTCTGCTACCAACAACTATTTTATATGCTTACGTTTGGCAGGCCAACACTCTGCCCCATATAATATGGTGGGACGAATCACCATTCTATAAAACTTCCCCTTAAGTTTTAAAGGAATATTCCTGTCATATACAACCCCTGATGCACTCCTCCATTTGGCCCAACTTGATCTAATACGATGTACTATATCGGCATCTATATTACCATTACTTTGGATGACAGACCTGAGATACTTAAAACTCGGCCGCTGTGGTATGACGTCTGCCCCAATTACTACCGCCCCCTCATGTTACATTTGGTTCCCAGAAAAGTTGCACGCGACATACTCCGTCTTAGACCTGGTCATTTTAAAACCTTTCGACTCTAACGCGTCTCTCCAGCGGTCCAACTTGGCATTGACCCCTTCCTTGGTCTCCTCCACTAGGACAATATTGTCCCCAAATAACATACACCAAGGTACCTCTCTTTGAATATGTTTGATAATTTCATTTAACACTAATGTGAACAACAAAAGACTTAGCGCAGAGCCTTGGTGGAGACCAGCACTGATAGAAAATATTTCCGTGTCCCTTCCTATCGTCCTTACGCTAGTCAACGCTCCGTCATACATATCCCTAATTACTTTAATATAGTTTACAGGAATGCCCTTGGCCTTCAAACACCTCCACAAGAGTTCTCTAGGAATCCTGTCATACGCCTTCTCTAAATCGATAAAAACTATATGCAGATCCCGTTGACGTTCCCTATAACATTCCATGAGTCTACGAAGTAGATGTATCGCTTCTGTCGTGGGCCTACCAGGCATAAATCCAAATTGGTTAATCGAAACAGACGCGACTCTTCGGATTCTTGTTTTAATTATCTTCTTCCACAGCTTTATGGTATGACTCAATAGTTTAATGCCTCTATAGTTGTGACAATCTTAGATGTCCCCTTTGACTTTGTATATGAGGATCAACCGACTTAATCTCCATTTATCTGGCATTTTGACTGACTCTAAAATCACATTAAAGAGATGAACTAACCATACAATACCGACACCTCCTAATCGTTTCCATACCTCTATGGGGATTTCGTCAGGCCCCACTGCTCTTCCGCTCCCTATCCCTCTCAACGTCTTCGTAATCTCTCCTCTCGTAATCCTTACCCCTGTGCACCGATCCTGAACATGCCTAGTCTCAGAGGGTTCTTCTAACTCCATGTAGCCCACTATCTCTTCGGTATACAAGCCTTGAAAGTACCTCTGCCATCTCCTCTTGATTTCTTGGGTCTCTGTGAGTATCTGTCCGGCTTCATCCTGAATACAACCAGATTGGTGGAAATCCTTCGTCCCTTGAGACCTATCTTGTGCTAGCTTGAAAATCTTTTGTGCTCCCCTTTACGTATCTAAGTCCTTGTACTTGGCCTCATATGCCTCCCCTCTAGCCACTGCAATAGTTTTCTTAGCCTTCCGTTTTGCTAATTCATACCTTACTCTGTTAATTTCCCTCTCCACTTTCGTTGAACTAGCTAGGTCTTTAAAAGTTCTTTTCTTTGCTTTAAAAGCTCTAATACTAATATGATGCAAGTAATTCTTGGTAATTGTATTTTGGGTTTTCAAGGATTCCGTTTGGTAGAGAAAAGAACGTGATAGAAAGAAGAAGCTGGTTGAGGGAGATCTGACTCTTGAGAGAGGAAAAACAGTTGCAGTTGATCGTTACATTTCCCTTCCTCTCAACGACTATATCAACGGCTAATTCCGTTACTATACATCCAATCAAATTTATACATTTGGTACTACCTATACGAATCGTTTATCTACTAACACTAGCTCCTATACTACATCGTCTTCATCTTACTCAACTCTGTGCTCCGCTAAGTCGTTTCCTTCGTCATCTTCATGCATCACATTCCACCTCTATCAAGGAGAGACTAACACCCTGTTGTAACGAGAATGTTTTGCTTCTTTTTACTTTTTCCCATTTTACACGCAAGAGATCACCAAACGATTACGTAATTTCATGAAGAATGGAACATAATTCAAATAATAATGGCCACCCACAAAGGCAACATGATTGAAATGATAATCCCTAACCAAAAATGTGTAACAGAGACATTAAAGTTTTTTCTTGAAATTCGGATGACATTGAAATAAATGACCTGAAGCGAACTGTGTACGGCTTCCGTGAGCGCTCTGCTACAAATCAATGAAGCAATGAAATGTGGAATACCCCGTTTATTTGCAACTAAAAAGCTAATTTGCATCATATTACTGCCACTAAGAAGCCAATTAGCTTCATATTACTATTTTTCCCAAAGGAAAAAGGATTACGGTAGATTGATGGTAATACTAGAAATTGGGTTATGCCTTCAAACCAAAATACCAATTCGCGGGGGTTCAAGCAAACTCCATCTTAAATACGACGGATAGCAGGTGGTAGCTAAATAACTACCTAACTAATCTGTACATAAATCTAGATGTCCCTTACCAACACTAGCAATAGTAACGTCCTATGTAACTGTAGCTATTTCTTTTGCATTCAACACATTTAAGCAGAGTCTGAGTGCCAAAATACACTCTATGCCCTCTTCAGCACAGCCACCATGATAACCATCACCGCCAATGCCATTAAAGATGTCCCCAAGGTTCTCTCCATGGGATTCATTCTGCAATTTGCAGCAGAGTTCTCTGCAGAAGAGAAGCCAAAAATATTCTGGAAAAAGCTGGAGATATTGCTCACCATTTCAGCCACGGCATGATTGATCTTCTCAAACACATCATTCATCCCATTTTGAGAGTTCCCACTTGCTGCTGCATTTTTATCATCAGATGTTTCAATACCGTCAATTGGAGATGAATCCTGAAACTCAACATCTGTAACAGGGTTTTATCCATGTGAGGAAAGAGTGAGATAACAAGAACGTGAAAGAACAGAAGACGCTAGCTCAAAGTAATTTGGAAGGAGATAAAAAATCTCACTTCTCTTGTGGGATTCGAGAAAGTCAAGCAGCTCATCATTTTTTGAAATAGCATCCCAGACATTTGGGTCACTGGCAATAGAAGCAACAACAGTCTGGGCACAGCCATGATGTTAGGAAAATATAATCCAAGCATAACAACTTTGATCAGTAAATGAATAGCAAAAAATGTGAATGGAAGTGTCTAAAATGCAAGGCATCTACTTCAATAAGTCCTTGGAGAGTCGGCACTTCAGCAGATCTTGCATAGTTCTCTAATTCTATCATTTCTATGACCTTAAGCTATTTTATCAAGGCCTTTTAAGCTCATCTTTACCCTTTACCTTCAATCATGGTCATATCATTTCCATCAAAGGAAAGGATTATAATAAATATCTAGTTCAGTCAACAAGTTTGAGTCCTTCTATTATAACCATCACTAGGAATAAGAAATAGCACCATCATATGGACGAGTAAAAAATGGTGGGATTAAAATAAATCAAAACCTGAACTGCAGGACTTTCATTGAGCAACGCAAAAGCCCTCATCGCAAACTTTGGCACTGGAGCTGCTTTTGGCTCACAGATGACGAGACCCTTTGTCTCTAAATCATCAGAACTTCGAAGCAAATTTTGGCCAGACAGCTGACCACCGCTGGATGGACCGAATTCCTTGTGGCTAGGAGATGACACGCACACCCTGCAAACCAGTGAAACAGAACATAGGATAGAAAAAGGTTGCTTTGCACGTCAAGTAAAATGAAGAAGCTCCCAAAAGACAGAAAAAGAAAACCCCAAAATTGCACAAAAGGTAGTTAAAAGTCCTTAAAATTTCCAATTTTCAACAATAAGCCCTTAATGTTCTGACGTTAACATATTAGACCTTACCATTATTAAATGTTTTCAAATTAGTCCTTGACATATTAAAACTTAATAATAAACCCCCAGACATATTAAAACTTAGTAATGCCCAAATTATTTTTGTTTGGAATTAAAAAAAACTCATGAGAAGTCACTAATTATAACACTACTCTTTAAGTTCCATCCAAATAAGGGCTATTTACAAACAGATGTTGACGCACAGATTAACTTATTAACATCAAAACTTTAAGAGTTTATTGAAAATGGATCCATACTTCAGCCTTGAACACAATATCCGTAAGAATTTGTCATGAACATGACAATAAAATTCCACAAGACCAGAAACCACTCCACTCAAATAGATCTTTAAAAAATTATGGCAATTCCATACCTAAACAAAGGAAAGACAAGATCATGATTAATAGAGAGATAATTCCGTAGGATGCCCACAATCAAACATTGGATTACCATCAAACTCGTCAGCCATTCAATCGTATCCATTACACCTTCGCTAAAGAATACGGATTCTCACTGCAGTCTCAACTAAATCCACAAACCCTAGAACTCAATACTGCTACAAACCCAAAAGAAAATGTCACAGAGGTTAACAAAGAAGATGAGTAAACCGCGGGAACTTTAAATGAATTAACGAAGCACGCGATGAGCGACATCGTTTAAGACATAATGATTCCGACGCACAGTTTAAATAAATCCACACAGCAACTATCCAAGAATAGCACCTAGTTTAGCTTTCTTCTTACGTATATTTAAGAGTTATTAACAACGGCCAGAAATGAAACAAGTATAACAGAAGTTGTTACTTCACTTCCTTCTAAAATTCTCTCGTGATTTCCCCAAATCTTTTATTCCTTATTTCTCTCTCTTGTTCAAATGTTCATGCATCCAATACAAAGTATCACAACAATTGGTATCAGTCAATTCTGGGAAAGATATCAGTGGCGGAAGGTACGAGGGGAGTTGAGTTACGTAGGATCGAAAAGAACGTTAAGAGTTTGATGGAGGTGCAAACCAAGAATGAGAAACTATTGTTAGAGTCTCATAACAGAGCATATAAGTATGAGAAGGACATGTTGGAGCTTAAATCCATCTTCACACAATTCATGCAACGATAGGGAGTGGAGCCTGGAGTAGCTATTCCGGTTACTTCAAAACACACGAAGACTCGGTGCTAGAATATTGCGCCAAATTCGATCATTATTCTAACCGACTATCATTGTTTGAAGAATACTTAATAGGATTCTTCCTTAAGGGCCCCAAACTAATAATCGAAATTACAATAAGGTTACATGAGTCATCGTCTCTACATCATGCTTACATGTTGGCATAGAAGCAAAAAGCAGTTATGATGGCGAAAGTGAGTACATCTTTTCTCAGAGTTAATACATTGGGGTTAACATCAGACGAAGTTAACATTGAGGTCACAACCCAGTTCTGAACATGTAGTAGACAATGAATGTAAACAGGAGCTTAACATCAAATGAAACACTCCTCACCCCAAGAGCTCCAACATGTTCGGTAGCGGCAAGAACGTTCAAAACTCCAAAACACATCATTAGCAAAGAATTTGATGAAAAAAGGGAACGAGGGCTCTATTTTGATGTGATGAAAAATATAGTCTAGACGACCATAAATGTGAAAAGAGGCAATTACAATTACACATGGTCGCTGGAGATGAAAATCCTACAAAAGTTGTAACTGAGGGGGATAATGATGGACTCGAGGAAGAACAATTGGAAGCTGATTTCCCAAACATGTCCATGCAGGCAACGATGGGATTGACAGTCGAGTGGGACTTTAAGCAAATGAGGATAGGGGGAATGCATTAGAAGAGATGATTCACATCTTGATGGATAATGGAAGTAGCCACAATTTTGTGGATATTTCAATCGTGAAGAAAGGCAACTGTGACGTTAGGGAAATCGAACCATGACACTTACAGTAGCTGGAGGGTTGCAATTGGTATGTAAGCAATGCTGCATGAATTTTACGTGCACTATGCAACAAGTCCAATTCACCATAGATCCACAACTATTATCACTGGGAGGTTGTGATGTAGTGCTCGAAGTATAATGGTTGGTAGGATTGAACGGTGTTTTGTGTAATTTTAAGAAGAGGACCATGACCTTCAACTTGGAGGGAGGAGTAGTTACATTAAATGGAAATCTGAATGGAAGATCCAGGGTAGTATCAGGCAAAGATTTTCACAAAACACTTCAACGCTCAAAGGAAGGGCAACTTTTCATGATGCAACTGACGTTTCCCATTGAATCCCAACTACAACAACTTGGAGTAAAAGAGGATCAATGGAGCGCCTTCAACGAAATCAAGGAGGTTCTGTTAGAGTTTGCCATGATATTCAGAGAACCAACCCAAATACTGCCTGATAGGAAACATAATCATCAGATCCATTTAAAAGATAGAGTGGAAGCCATTAACATTAGACCATACAGGTACTCGGGAGCTTAAAAGGACATCATCAAACAATTAGTGAGAGAACTAATGAATCATGGCTGTGGACTGTATGCATCACCGGTAGTTGTCATCAAGAAGAGTGATAGTTCATAGCGAATGTTTGTGGACTACCGTGAACTCAAAAAACACACAAAGATAAAGTTCCCATTCCCTTAGTCAAAGAATTATTAGATGAACTACATGGGGCTAGCTGGTTTACAAAACTAGATTTACGCTTGGGTTATCACTAGATCCGAATATAACCTGAATATATTCCGTAAATAACATTCAAGATGCACAAAGGGCACTATGAATTCCTTGTTATGCCATTTGGCCTGACCAATGCACCATCCACGTTTCAACCGTGGATGAACGAACTGTTTAAACCATATCTCTAATGCTTCATCCAGGTGTTTTTTGATGACATTTAATTTACAGTAAATCATTACTGTCACATGTGGAACACCTTATTATGACAATGGAAACTCTAAAAGCCAACCAATTATGTTTATGTGGAAGCAAGTGTGTGTTTGGAGCAAGATAGGTTAAATATCTGGGATACAAAATTTTGGAGAAAGTAGTGGCTACAGATGTAAGGAAGGTAAAAACGATTGAAGATTAGCCAGAACCCAAGAACCTTAAAGAATTGAGGAGCTTCCTGGGAATCACTGGATATTATAGACAATTTATTAAAGGTTATGGACTCATCGCTAGACCCTTTAACTGAATTACTAAAGAAAGATAATTTCTTACAGTGGTGCTGGCAATAAGATGAGAAGGAAGCATTTGAAAAATTGAAGATAGCAATCACAATAGCACCTGTTGTCGCTCCTTAATTTCTCAAAACCTTTTGTTGTGAAAGTGGATGCCAGCGGGTTGAGCATTGGAGTAGTATTTCAGCAAGGAGATCATCCCATCATATAGCTAAGCAAGACATTAGCGTCAAGACATCAGGAGCTATCAACATATTAAAAAGAGTTTTAGCCGTAATCAAAGCAATTAAACAATGGCATCACTACCTCAGTATCAAACCTTTCGTTGTGATAACCGACCACAAAAGTTTGAAGTATCAATTGGAGCAATGATTATTGACACCATTCTAACAATCGTGGCTTCCAAAGCTTCTGGGGTATGATTTTGAAGTTCAATATCGCAATGGGAAGGAGAACAGGGTGCTAGATGCTCTATCAAGATTCACCAATTCCAAATTATTGGTGATGTTAGTTTCACAGATACATGGAGGATTGATGGAAGAAATAAAAAAGAGTTAAAGGAAAGGATCACACTATACATGACTTGATAAAGAAATTAATGTCAGGGGAAATTGCCTCTAGCGTATATGAATGGAAAAATGGGATATTACGTTGAAAGGGCAGGCTTGCTGATAGGTGCAAACATCACACTCAGGGAACAATTAATCTAGTTGAGTCATGATGAAACAATATGGGGGAAACTGCAAAATTTATGATGTGAACAAGACCAGGGTGATACCAAATGGGCTAGGAGTGGATGTCAGAGGTCTAAGGAGCGAGCTTGTCATGCCAAAAGAGCCCATGACCAAAGCTAGGGCCAAGAGACTTAAGGAGGCTCTTTACACGCATTTGAGCTTCTATTTGGAGAGGCAGAGAGTTCCAAGCCTATTGGAAGAGAATTTAGTGGGTTATAACTCAAATTAATTCATTTAACTCAAATCCTTGGACAGGGCACACTTGGGTTTTGAAGACATGTGTTAATTAAATTGGACTTGGGCTATTTAATTCACTTAAGCCCAAGAGCAATTATTTCTTATTTTTATTATTTTTGGATCTTTGTTTTATTTCGGGTTTCCATGTATTTTTAGCCCAACCTTTTATTAATTGACTTAGGTATAAATAGGCTCATTAAGGTTAGAAATAGGAAGATTTTGGTATTACTATAATTGTAGCCGTCGACTTTTATGAGAAACTATCCTCTTGTTTTCGTTTCGCCAAGAACCTAATTCCACTTATCAATTACTCAATTGTGGCGTTTTATTTGGTTCCTTTCTCTTGGTTGATTTTGATCATCACGATTCCTTGGAACAAGTTTCCAAGAGGTGTCATAGAGATTAGCCTTACGTATCCATTAGCTTAGGGTTTCAAAAAATTCTGTTTATCTTAATTCCTTCATAGTTGAATTCAATCCTCCAAGGAAAAAAACCACCAAAACTTCATCCATCCGACTCAACCCTTCCGCAGTGCACGTTAATTTGTTCCATTGGAAAGGCTTAACAAGGGACATAAATTACATTATGAAATGCATAATCTGCCAAAAGAACAAGTATGATACATCTGCGACCACTTAAAATCCTAGAATGAAGTTGGAGGGAACTAAGCTTGGATTTTATCAAAGGGTGACATCCAAGGGAAATTCTGGGATAATAGTGGTGGTTGATCGATTCACGAAGTAGGCACACTTCATTCCTATAAAACATCCATATTCAGCAAGGGACATCGTGAAATTATTCCTTA
>JAOQML010000005.1:23604731-23627880 GCA_027568935.1 Erythroxylum urbanii
GTAAGAAATATAAATGGAGGTTTTAAAGCCCATGATTGAATGTTGGGCTTGCACTAATTAATGGTTAATTAGAAGCCGAAATGAACATTTAGAAATAGGCTAGACTTTGGTTTAATTTGATTAATTAAATTAAAACAAAATTCTTTAAGAAATGAAAGGTGCAATTTCAGTTTTATTAGGGCTGAATGTGTAGCTGCACATTTAGCATTTAATTGCTAAATAAAGATGGCATTTATCATGCTTTATCATCATTAACTGGAGTAATGATGTTACTATTAAACGGTTTAATGGTTGTCTTTTAATGATGGCATGTAATGTAACCTTTTAGAATTCATTTGATTAAAGATGAAAGATGTGCATTTGATGGATCATCTTCCTTCTTTCATCACTAAAAACTAAAATTGACATGTCATTTTAGGTTATTGGTCTTTTCATATAGCCATCTTAAAACAAATGAGAAGAGTCTCATTTAATAGCTTCTTTATGTTTTGATTAACGAATGAAGTGATGCATTGGATGCTTTCCACTTCTTCTTTCTTTTCACGCATAACCGAAATTGACGAGTTGTAAGAGAGGTGTTCTTGCATTTTTTGGACTCTCTCTTCTTTCTTGCATATGTTAGCCAAATTTATTATGAGAGGTGTCTCATCTTTGGCTTCTTTCTTCTAAGAAAAATCTCCTCTAAATATGTCTTCTCCTTTCCCACAAAGGATCTTGTTAACCAAGTTGTCCAAGAAGAACTAGTGGTAGATCGGATTGGTTAAGGATACAAAAATAAGGAAAGGATACATTGACAAAAGAAAGGATTCAAAAGCAAGTCTAAAGCTAGGAGAGGATACAAGAAGAAGGAGCGGATAGCACAGCCAGGAGTTAAAGCTGTAGCAAAGGAGTCGGTAATATAATCTCCATCTTGTTCTTATTATAATTATTTTCCATATACCATATCATGTATGGCTTGGCATGTTGATTTGGTTATCTTGCTTCCATTGTGTTTTGATTTCTAAAAAAGTTTTGAAATCTACAGTTTTAGCCAAATCTTGCATGTTTTATTTTTCGATCCAACAATAAGGATTTGTAAAGAAGGTGCCTACACCATAATCTACCAAAGGAATTCATGTTACAAACCTTCTATATTGTCGTTACCCATCCATACGAGGTACCATAGATGCAACATCTGATGGATCTTTAATGAGGAAGACGGTTGATGAAGCAGAGGAGTTGTTAAAGGAAATGGTTAGTAATAGTTGTCTTTGGACAGTGGATATGAGTAGATAATGTACAACCTTCTGCGAGCAAAACGGAGCTTTAATTGTTAGCCCAATTGCATAAATACAAACTAAGATTGATAACCTGACTTGACAACTAAATAATATAAAAGCCTCTTCTTCAACTCCTGTGAAAGCTATTCAAGAAAAATGTTATATGTGTGGACAAGATAACTATGATACCGTTGATTGCTTTCTGATAAAAGACCATGAATTGGAAAAAGTTAATTATATGGGAGAGCAATTTGGTCAAGGAGGGGGGAAATAACCCATACTCAAACATATACAATCCAGGATGGAAGAACCACCCAAACTTTTCGAGGCAAAATAATGCAGGAGGTCAATTCCGATTTCAAAGGCCACCTGGATTCCAATAAGAAAAACCTAATTCCATGGACTCTAAATTAGATAACCTTTTAGACAAGCTCAGAAACATGTATGATGCTTACAAGAGGTTTAAAGGACAAATTGAACTAGTAACAAAAAATCACACCTCGTCCATCCACAAATTAGAGATTCAAATGAGCCAATTGGCGAATGCATTGTCTACATGAAGTGTGAAAAGCCTCCCAAGCAATATGGAATCAAATCCAAGAGAGCAATGTGAGAAGAAACTTGAACAACCCACAAAACCAAAAAGTGGGCCCCACTCTGTATAGAAAGACAAGGAAAAGGAGAAAGACGTGGACATAAGTGAATACCCTTCTTACGATGCCTTTTTGCCATATCCACCTAAAATTCCATACCCCCAATGACTTTATAAGAGCAAATTAGATGCATAATTTGCAAAGTTCGTAGAGAAACTTAAGACTTTGCAAATAAATCTTCTGTTCGTTGAGCCTTTAGAACACATGCCCAAGTATGCTAAGTTTTTAAAGGACATATTATCAAAAAAGTGTAGTTGGGAAGAGAACCAAATGGTAACCTTAACTGGCAGTTGTAGTTCCATAGTCACCAATCAAATGCCTTCCAAGCTAAAGGATCTAAGGAGTTTCACAATATCTTATATGGTTGGTGAATTTGGGTTCACAAAGTGCCTATGTGATTTAGAAGCAAGCATTAATCTTATACCTTTGTAGATATTCTAAAAATTGTGGCTTGGTGAGGTCAACCCAGCTGCGATGCTAATTCAATTAGCTGATCAATTTACTAAAAGACTGTTTAGAGTGGTGGAAGATGTTTTGATACAAATGGTCAAATTCGTTATTCCTGTGGACTTTGTTGTTCTTGATTTCAAAGAAGATAAGAATTGTCCACTAATTCTTGGATGACCTTTCATGAACACAGGTAAAGAATTGATTGATGTTCATAAAAGTAAATTGACCCTCTAGATTGGTAAGGATCAAATGGAGTTCAATATGAACAAGCCATTGAAGAGTCCGAAGGAAAGTAACGCTTGCATGAAGATTGACATTACAGATGAAAGTGTGCAAGAAATAGTAAGAACTTGCTTTGTAAAAGTTAAATCAATAGAAGTGGAGACAAATAATGAAGCTGGAAAGGTTAAGAAAGTTGAGTCTAAAGGAGAAGATCAAATGGGGGAGTCAGGTGTTCAGACCCATCAGGAAATATTAGTGTAAAATGAAGAACCCATACCACCATCCACAGAGAAACCACCAACCTTAAAGCTTAAACCTTTACCCACACATCTTTAATATATCTTTTTAGCTAAAGGTCAAACTCTACTCATCATTATTTCCAATCAATTAGATGGGGAACAAGAAAGTAGGGTGGTTTAGACTGTTAGGAAGCGAATGAAAGCCATAGGATGGCAAATATCTGACATTTAACATATAAGCCTAAATGTATCTATGCATAGGATAAACCTCGAAGAAGGAAGCAGAGCTGTGAGGGAATGTCAACATATGTTGAACCCTCGCATGAAGGAGGTGGTCAAAAAGGAGGTAGTAAAGCTTTTAAACGCGTGTATCATATACCCTATATCTGATAAATAATAGGTAATCTAGTACAATGTGTATCAAAGAAGGGTGGAATGACCATAAAGGAAAGTGAAAATGGAGAATTAATTTTGACAAGAACGGTCACAGGATAGAGAGTGTGCATAGACTATCACAAACTCAACAAGGTGATTAAAAAGGACCATTTCCCTCTCCCATTCCTAAATTAAATGATAAAAAGAGTGGTGAGTCATTCATTCTACTACTTCTTAGATGGTTACTTGGGGTACAATCAAATATTCATCTACTCCGAAGATCAAGAAAAGACCACATTCATATGTCCTTATGGTACCTTTGCGTATAGACAAATGTCGTTATAGTTATACAATGCCCCACTACATTTCAAAGATGCATAATGTCCATCTTTTCGGACATGATTGAAGGTCTTATAGAAGTCTTCATGGATGATTTCTCCATCTTTAGAGAATCTTTTGAAAAGATTCTAACCAATTTGGACAAGGTACTCCAAAGATGTGAAAAATCACATTTAGTGTTTAATTAGGAGAAGTGCAACTTTATAGTGTAGGAGAGGATAGTGCTCGGGCACAAAATTTCATACCAAAGATTTGAAGTGGATAGAGTGAAGGTGGAGGTTATATAAAAACTTCCACTTACAATCAATGTTAAGGGCATGCGGGCATCCTTAAGCCATGCTAGGTTCTACCGTCGCTTTATTAACGATTACTCGTTGATTGCAAGACCCTTGACAAACTTGTTAGTCAATGATATACCTTTTCTTTTTGATAATAATAGTTCATCTACATCCAATCAATTAAAAGAGGCACTAACATTAGCCCCAATTTTAGTTCCACCTAATTGGAAACTCTCATTCGAGGTTATGTGTAATGCAAGCAACTAAACTATAGGTTGCATGTTAGGTCAAAGAAAGGATAAGAAGTTGCATTCAATTTACTAAAGGATAAAAAGTTGCATACAATTTACTATGCAAGCAAGACATTTGCAAAACCTTAACTGAACTACACCACCACGGAAAATGAATTACTTGCAGTGGTGTATGCATGTGATAAGTTTCGCTCATAGCTTTTGGGGTCTAAAGTGATAGTATTTACCGATCACATTATGCTTAAATATTTGTTTGTCAAGAAGGATGCAAAGCCGAGACTTATTCGATAGGTATTACTCTTTCAAGACTTGGGTATAGAAATGAGAGATAAAAAGGGAGCGAAGAATGTTTTCACAGACCATTTATCACGTCTAAAAGGAGGGGAATGTGAGATAAGTGATGATATCAACGAAAATTTCCCTAATGAAACTATGATGCTTCTCGATAGCATATAACATCATATTTCACAGATATCAAAAACTTTGTCGCCAGTGCTAAGATCCCTTCTGACTTGTCATATCATCAGAGAAAATAGTTCTTGCATGAGTGCACCTGATATTTATGGGACGAGCTAATCCTATATAAAACTTATGTTGATGGGCTGATGAGGCAATGTGTGTCGAAGAAAAAGATGTTGGATATATTAACAAAATGTCACGAAGCACAGTATGTTGGCCATTATAAAACAAATAAAACAAACGCTTGAGTACTCATGTGTAGAATATATTGGTCACATTTGTTTAAGGACGCTGAAGCTTTTGTTGCATAATGTGATCACTGTCAGAGAGTGAGTAACATCTCTAAAAGAGAAGAGATGCCTTTATCCAACATCTTGGAAGTCGAAGTCTTCTATGTGTGGGGCATCGACTTCATGGGTCATCTCCCATCCTCCATGGGAAACACATACATTTTAGTGGGAGTGACTAGGTATATCACTGGGCAAAAGCTGTGGCATCTCCAACTAATGATAGGAAGTTGTATACAAATTCATTAAACGAATATTCAATCGACTTGGAGTGCCACAAACAATAATAAGCGATGTGGGAATGCATTTTGCAACAAATCTTTTGATACTCTCCTAAAAAGATATAGAGTCCACCATCGAGTTGCCACTCCTTATCATCTGCAAATGAGTAGGACAAGTGGAAGTCGTGAACTGAGAACTCAAACAAATTCTAAAAAAGATGGTGAATAGTTTTAGGAAGGAATGGGCATTAAAGCTAAATAATGCCTTATAGGTGAACTGGTTTTAAAACATCAATTAGAACGACACCTTTCTGACTCATATATGGTAAAGCTTGTCATTTTCCTATGAAACTAGAACATTGAGCATATTGGGCAATGAAGGTTTTAAATTTTATTGGAAGTAAGCAGGTGGGAAATGACTTCTGCAACTAAATGAACTTGAAGTGTTTCGTTACAATGCATACCAAAATGCAAATTTTATAAGGAGAAGGTGAAGACATCGAACAACTCTCATCTTAAGCAAAAAGAATTCAAAATGGGAATATAGTTTTGCTATACAATTCAGGGTTGAGGTTGTTCCTAGGAAAACTTAAATCATGATGAAGTAGACCATTTACAGTCACCCAAGTCTCCACCCATATAACCGAATTAGAAAATACAAATAAAGAAACCTTTAAAGTGAATGGGAATCGTTGCAAACTGTATCTCAACGGAGTGGTCTCGAAGGAAACGGAAATAATTTCTTTCCTTTCGAAGAACTGAAAGCACTTCCTAAGATGAAAGGTCGAGCTAATGACCATAACTTAACACGTTCGATAGTTAGATTGAAATTGTTGTATATTTAGATTTGTTTCAAATTTAAAAATAAGTTTTTAATGATGTGGAATGGTTTGGATTGCTAACTCTTTTATTCCTTTAAAATCAATTTTAAGATAGTGCAGCAATCTTAGGTGTCGAGCGTAGTTGATTTCAGACTCAAATGCCATCACCGTCCCAATCGCCATAACGGACCTTTATCTTTTTATTTTATTTTACTTTTATGTTTTTCCTATCATTTGGTTTTATTCTCACCTTATGTGTTATTTTCTCTTCTCACTTTGAGGACAATGTGTTGTCCAAGTGTGGGGAGGGTTATGTGCAATATATGTTTTTATTTTGAGAGTGAATTTCTCTTACCATATGCTAGTTTTGTTTAGGATTTCATGATGTGAATTGTTTCAATGTTTCAATGGCTAGGACTTAATGGAATAGGTTTAGCATTGAACATAATTCTTTAGGTTGCTAAGATTTATTAGTTTGTGAAATTAGTGTCCTAGATTATTTTGGTTAAACATGCCTGTTAAGTAGGATATTATGTTAGTTTGTTCATCTTAAGAATTTGACACATTCATTTATAATTTTAGGTAAATAAAATAAGTAACATCGTTAGTATCTTTTCATGAGAATGATTAGCTAAAGAAATGAGGTAGGCAAGAAAATATATTTTAAATTTTGTGTTTTTGTTTAATAAATAACTAGTCTACTAGCTCTTTTTGAAACAAATCAGGTTATGAATAAAACTAGTAGCAAGTTGAGAATGTGATATAGTTTATTAACTGGGGCACATTCATCACAAATGTTCTCCTTCATGTCAAAAGGCTATAATGACATTCCAACCAAGTTGTTTAATAAAAACATGACCTAGTTGAGTAACCGAGGGACATTCATCAGAAATATTTGCCTTTGTCTCAAAAGGATAGGTTCATATTAATGAAAATTAACAAAAATAGTGCGTTGTTGAATAAATCCTACTGATCTTAGTGAATAGCATGACTTCTCCTGAAAACCTACTTAAGGATAGTTACAATTTTGATTGACTAACTAATTATCAATGTAAGTGTGTAAGTGATAGGAGTGAATGAGTTTGATCTTAAGTCTTGATTACTATTTATATTTAGTCCGGAGTACTTTGACATAGATTTCATAAGTTAATAAGTTAGAACAACTTAAAGGATTTTATTAGTAGTTAAATTTGTTCCGTGAAGTTCAATGTCATTATACCATTATTACATATATGTGTTTTTTTGTTTACTGTGTTTTTGTTTTGTTTGTTTTGTTTGTGCTTGAGGAAAAGCAAAAGTTCAAGTTTAGGGATGTGATAGTTGTAGATTGCATGATGTTTTAACAGGCATTTTAGTATGTTTTTAGTTGTTAATTAATTGAGTCGTCCATATTTAGGTTTAGAATTGTATTAGTTGGTTAGATAACTGTGTTTCGAGTGTTATATGGATTAGAGCATACTATTGAGCTTTAACTTGTGTATTTGAGGTGCTTTGATGTGTTTCTTAGTGATTAAGATAAGATATCGAAGAACAGAGAAGATTTAGAGGAAGCACGACAGAGGACCCAGAGCCACAAATTATGACAGAGGCTATTTCGCAGGTTATTTCAGACTTTTGGGTCCAAGTAAAACCTAGTTTTTGCCCCAATAAGTAAAGGACTACGATACAAAAGAAATGAACTACAAAGGGAGAGCCAACATTCGCCATTTTAGGGGAAAATCTAAGGAAGAGGAAGAAGGAAGAGAGAGAAGGTGGAGCTTTAACTACTGCTTTAACCTCCAATCCTCCAAGTTATCTTTTCTTCTTTTCATCTTTTATTTTGTTCATTTGATGTATGAGATGGAATTGATGATGATGAAACTTGTTTTAAGGATGTTCCAACTTCTTTTAGGGATTTATACTTGTTTTAATGTTAATCTAGTTGCTTTTGTTGTTAATGATGCCGGGTGTTGTGATTATTTGTTGTAATTGCATACTTGGTAATAAATCGAGAGAATGAATCGAATGCAAAATGATTAAGTTGGTTTCTGAGAGTTAAGCGATCTAATAGACAACACAAATAATCAAATTGGTAATTATACGGAGAGAGATCTCGTTTAAGAACTCGGTTGTTTATTAGAATGCTTAGGAACTAATTAGGTTGTGAGCTATTTTGTTAATCAAGAGATTACATGTTCGATAACTTAATCTAATTAGGGTTTATGATTTAGGGCTTAGTGATTACAACTCGAGAGAGACTAATCCACCCTTCGAAAGTCTAGAACTGACACCGTATTAACACAAAAGTGACTAAGTTAGCATTGATGATAAAATAAATCACTTTCTCATAATTTTTTAATCTTCCTTGTTTGAATTTCAATTTTCAATTGGTGGTGCTCAAATTTGATTTCTTGCTTTATTTTGGAATTCTCATTTCAATCACACCATATTTAGTTGTTTACTTTTCTAGTTCGCTTTTACTTTCATTTTAATTACACTTTTAGGCCTTAGAAAAATTAGGATTCAATTAGTTCACTAATTTCTCATAGGACCAACATGTCATATACTATGCCACGATCCGTGGACTTACAAAATATTAAGGGTTCTATAAGATTAAAACTTACTTAATAGAATTTTAAAATAATAATGCATTAAATTCATTTGATCCTGGAGACTTGTTAACGTTGATGCTAAAAAGGGCATTTTTGATCTCCAAGTTAGGATTAGGTTTTCTTGTTG
Organism: Erythroxylum urbanii; assembly: GCA_027568935.1. Classification (NCBI taxonomy): domain Eukaryota; kingdom Viridiplantae; phylum Streptophyta; class Magnoliopsida; order Malpighiales; family Erythroxylaceae; genus Erythroxylum; species Erythroxylum urbanii. The sequence continues at coordinate 23,613,304 of JAOQML010000005.1, forward strand.
GGTTTGGGTTATAAAATGTGAATAAATTAAGATAATGGATGTAGAGGAACTAGTAAAAAGGAAGTTTGAGCCTAGGAGATCTTAAAATTGAGAAAGTCAACTCCTTTAGCGTTTTTTTAATCAATGTAAGGGTTTCCAAAAGAATCCATGAATCTTGAAATTTATTAGAATTCCTTCTGCATTGAATGCTTTTGTAGAAAATGGAAACATTTATGTCACCCTCTTTCAGCCAATTGATTCTTCTTTTTTGTTTTAAGAGGAAGTTATGAGCTTTTGGTGCTGATTAGTAAGTGTTTAGTTTATTTCTCTCCCTTTTCTCAGGTCTTGGTTTCGAGATCGTATCCAGTTCATTTTTACTTTCCTCTAACAATTTGTTTATGTAATTCTTGAAATGAACATTTTGTAGCTTCTTTAAGTCTTTTCTATTGATTATTTGTTTGGAGACTAGTTTGTATGCTTCATACCCATCAACTTTTGTATTCAACCCTCTTTTGATTATTTCTTCATAGCTTTTTACTTCTTTTAGCAAATTAAAGAACCTGAATAGACTTCTAAATTTCCTTATATGTTCCTCCATTCTAGTTACTAACGATGAGTGGTATGAAAAATTTAGGTTGTTAAACTAGCTTAAGGAGTTAAGGAACTTATCCGACCACTCTGAGTTTACCAACCTCTTTATCTAGTTTCCATTTTATTTGATATAATCTCTCTTATTTGTTGGACCAGGTAAATAAGCTACCTTTGTGTATGAAGTCAACTAGTCTTAATGAGTTTAGGCAATCCTTGAGTTCTTTTCCCTGCCATACCTGTAGGTCTTTTTGCTTCAAAAGAGTTCAATATATAGTTAAAGCCTCGAAAACAATCCATAGTTCCTTAATACTTTCCCCAAACATTCAATGTCCCTTCATAAAATCTCTTTCTTTATTCTAATAAATAAATTCTAATTCAACAAATGTGTCTAAATCTAGTGAAACTCTTTTGTTTATACCAAACTCATTTCATTTTAAAATTTTTATCTTTCCTTACAAAAATTTATCAAAAACTAAATTTTCTTTTCAAATAATATCACACAACTCTAACCATCTCTATTACTTGTAAGCCTTAGGTGAAATCCCCAAATCCTAGGCATTTAATCACCTATTATATTTATTTATTTAACATTTTTAACCCTACCCCCTCATTTTCTTAAATTCCCTAATTTTGAAAAAGAACTTTAATACTTCCCTATTATGCAATATATCTTAAAAGTCAATCTTCTACTTAGGATTAGTTTTTCTCCTTATTTTTTTATCTTCCTTTAAATTAATAGGCGGCTACTCTAATATTTTTTATTTCGCTTTACCTTTTTCACTATTTTTGTTATTACTTCTCTGATTTTGTAGGGTAGATGTTGAGTAAGTTTTAATCAATTTAAAACCCTCAAAATACCTCCAGCGCATGGGTCAGGAGTGTAGTATAAGAGGTGTCAATCCCTCAAGAAGTTGAACTAATCGAATTCTAAGTTGTCTAAGGCCCAAAAGATAATTAAAATGAAAAGAAAAACTAAAAAAAAAGTAAATACAAGAATATGGAATGATAAAAAAAAGAATTCTATATTAAGCAAGGAAATTAAATTGAGCACCACCAATTTGACAATTGAAAATCAACTAAAAAGAATTTACCGATTATAAAGGAGGGGGTTTATCTTATCATTAACGTTAATCTAGTCACTTATATGTTAATATGATGTCAGTTTTAGACTATCAAGGGGTGGATTATGCTCTCTCGAGTTATAATCACTAAGCCCTAATTGATGATCCCTAATTAAGTCGAGTAATTGAAAATATAATCTCTAAATTAACGATCAGCCCACAACCTAATTAGCTCTTAAGTGTTTTAATGAACAATCAGGTCCTCGCATGGGATCTCTCTTTATACAAATTACTGATTTGGTTAACGGCGTGGTTTATCAAGTCACTTAACTCTCATTATTCCAAACCAATCATTTTTTTTCAGTTCACCCTCTCATTTTATTACCGAAACATGCAAGCATCGCAATTAATCACAAAACCCAATCAATCAACACAAAAGATAACTAGATTAACGTTGAATTAATTCAAAATCCCTAATGAGTTTAGAAAATCATCCAATCCAAACTCACTTAGAAAGGATCGGGATGTTGCAGGAATGTAGCTGCTGTAGCAGCCCACTCCTCTCTCTCTTCTTCTTTCTTGAAGGTTTTTCAAATGTAGCAAAACGGAGGCTCTCCTTAGGGTTTCTTTATAATGCCTTTTATAGGCTTTTCTAATTTGGGCAACCCTAAGGCTTTTTTCCAAGTCCGAAAGGTCCAAAAAGTTCCTTAAAAACTCAAGTCGGGAAGGTTATGGGTGTATTTTGTCGCACAGGCCACGATCGTGGCCCATAGTACCACAATCATGTCCCCCTTGTTTGGCTCTCTGTCACAATCATGGCACAACATGCCACAATCGTGTCCCCTTGCATCTGATTCTGTCACTATCGTGGTTTATTGGCCATAATTATGGCCCTGGTTCTTAGTCCAGCCTTACCCTAAATCCTCTCCGTTCTTTACTATTTGCCTTGAAACACTAACAAACTCATCAACGCACCACAAATATATAAAATTGAAGCTCAAAAGCATACTCTAGCCCACAAAATGCTTAAAATACAAATATCTATTATCTAACACAATTTTAACCTAAACACGCACTAAACAATCAAATTAACAACTAAACAAAAACTAAGCTACCCATAAAAATAATATGCAATCTACAACTATCAACATCCTCACACCTAAATGTTTGCTTGTCTTCAAGCAATCAAAATAACAAACAAAACAAAATAAGCCAAGCGAAACAAGTAAACACAACACACACACAAATGCAATAATGAGGCAATGGCATCAAACTTCACGAAACGAATTTAATTCTAAACATAATCCTTCAAGTTGTTCTAACTTATTAGCTTGTAAAATATGCGTCTAAGTACTCTAAACTAAATATACATATTAATCAAGACCTAGATGTCAAGTTTGCTCGCCCCTATCATTTATACACACATTGATAATTATTTGGTCAATCAAACTTGTAACTATTCCTAAGTAAGTTTTCATGAAAAGTCAAGCTACTCACAAGTTTGGTAGGTTTTTATTTGAAAAATATTCTTTTTGTTACTTTTTATGGACATAAACCTAGCCTTTTTATGCGGAGGCAAACATTTGTGATGAATGTCGATCCGATTACTCAACTAGGTCATGTTTTTATTAGACAGCATGGTTAGAATGTCATTATAGTCTTTTGACACAGAGGAAAACATTTATGATAAATGACAATCCGGTTACTCAGTACATCACATTCTCAACTAGCTACTAGCTTTATTCATAGCCTGAAGGCTAGCGGAATAATTATTTAATTAAAATTTATACTTTTTAAAAACACATTTTTAATAGATTACCTACCTTGTTGTTTTTACTAGTCATTCTCATGAAAATATACTAGCAATGCTACTTATTTGATTGACCTAAAATTATACATGAATGTCACAAATTCCTAGGGTGAATAAACTAATACCATATCCTAATTGAAGTGCATATTTAGTTAAAGTAACCTAGTCACTAATTTGCAAGCTAATAAATCTTTGCAACCTAAAAAACTATGTTCAAAGTTAAATCTATCCCGTTAAGTCCTAGCCATTGACACATTCACACAATTTACATCATACACCCTAAACAAACTATCATACAATATGAAAAATTCACATTCAAAATAAAAACATACAAGCATATAACCCTTTCACAGTTGATATAAAAATAACAATGTCCACACCTCCCCACACTTGAACAACACATTGTCTTCAATATAAAGAGAATGCGTAAGAAGAGTCAACATATAAGGTGGGAATAAAACAACATGATAAGAAGAACATAAAAATAAAATAAAAGGACAAGGCATTAAAGCATAAGAACCCGTCATGGTGATTGAGGTGCTGATGATGTCGATGTCTGGGACCAAATGCACTTGACACCCAAGATTATTGTCCTTTCTTATAATTGCTTTAAAAAGAGTGAGAGAGTTAGCAATCCAAACCATTCCAAATCATTAAAATCTTATTTTTGGAATTTAAAACAATTCTAACTATGCAACAATTTAAATCTAATTACTAAACGTGCTAATTTAGGGTCATTAGCTTAACCTTGTATCCTTGGAAGCTCAGCCTGGATCAATTATGAGTAGCTTGTTTCCACCCTTCTCATTCAACATCAATTTTGTAGCCTGTGAGTAAGCTACAAATTGTAAGATATTGAAAATGACATAATCTATCAAATTAAGGAAACTTAATAAGTTTAGTATCCTTTTCAATGACAAATTGTCAATAAAATAGGGAATAACAAAACTCCCTAAATCTTTCGTTGAATCCAGCAATTTGTCTTATAAGAGGATGAGTTGTTCGTATCCTTCCTCAGTCACCCCCTTCTCCTCTTCTTCTTGCACTTTATGAACAGAGACTTCTGTGTCTTCTTCAACCTCTATGTCCTATATCTTCTGTTCTTCTTCGTCTTGTTCTTTTAAAGATTCGAACACATCAATTTCCATGATGGTATGTTCAATAGGTAAGGTGGGGGAGGACCATATGGGGTCCTCATTCTTTTCTTCATTCTTTTTGTACTTCTCTTAGTCTTCTACAGAGTGGGTTTTAGCTGGTTTATCTGTTAATTCTCCTAACTTTTTGCACTCCTAAGTGTGTTAGTCTTACATTTCTCTTTTGAATTTACTTTCATGTCATGTATACAGTTTTCCATACTTTGCTTAGAAAATTCCCTAGAAAGTTAGCTCATTTGAACCTCTAGGTTGTGAATAGAAGAGGCATGATCTTCTATTACTTGCTCAAACTTCTCTTCCAATCTTTTCTGGGCCTCTTCCATGTTTATGAGCTTATCCATGATCTTGTCCAATTTAGAATCCGATAAACTGGACTCATCTGGTTGAAATCATGATAGGTCTTGATGTCCCAAGTGAGTCCTTACATTGTTAGACCAACAAAAATCTAGTTGGTTTTGCCACCCCAAATTGTATATGTTCCAATAAGAATGATGACTTCCCCAACCAAATTTTTCCTCATTGAAGTCCACAAGGGTGTTCCTTTGATCCTTATAATATATTTCCTCCATCATTTAACCTTTTGGACTCCTCACAGTTGCCTAGTGATGTCCACATTGATGTGCCATCTACCTTGTGCCCAAAATTCCTTCTTTTTTTCTTTTTTAAATATATATTTCTTGTGATTGGGTACCAAATCACAAGAAAGGGTAATAACTCCTTAGAATAAAAGAATTAAACTAATCCTACAACTCCCCAGCAACGAAGCCAAAAACTTATTTGAGGGTGTCGAGTCTTACAATTTATAGCCTTCAATTACCGCAAGAGCACAGGTCATGAATTGTAATAAGTGAAGGGTCAATACCATGAGGAGGGTGAACTAATCTAGTCCTAGATTATTTAAAGCTAGAAAATTAATAAAATGAAAACATTAAATAAAACAAAAATGCACAGAAAAGTAAATACGGGAATTTGATTAGCAGGAATTTAATTTGGGAAATTAAGATACAAATAAGGGAAATTGAGCAACACACATGTCACAATGAAAATCACTCAAGAGAAGTTACCAAATTATAAGAGAGGGCATTTTCTTATCATTAATGCTAATATTGCCATTTATATGTTATTGTAGTATCAGTTCTAGACTATCAAAGGGCTAATTACTCTCTCTCAAGTTATAATTGTTAAACCCTAAATCATAAAATCTAATTGAATTATGGAGTTTGCAATCTCTTAATTAACAAAAGACCATAATTTCTAATTAGATCTTAAGCTCTCTAATAAACTACCGGGACTTACACGGGATCCCTCTCTGCACAAAACCCAATAAAATAATCACGTGATCTATTAAATCACCTAACTCTTTTTAATCCAATCCAATCATTTTTATTCGGATCACCCTCTCAGTTTATTATCGAAATATGCAAATACTGCAATTAATCACAACACCCAATCAATAAAACACAAAAATGACTATATTAGCATTAAATCAAGGTAAATCCAAAAGGAAGAGTTAGAACATCATCAACAATCCAAAATCCATCATCATACAATCCATTTCAATTTTATACATTGAATGAATAAAAATGAAAATGGAAAGGGGAAAGAACTTGGATCGGATAATCCAAGAAGGCAGCAACGTCGGAAGACTCACTTCTTCTTCCTCTTCTTCCTCTTCTTCTTCTCTCTCTCTCTCTTCTTTCTCCAACTTTGAATCGCAAGTGTAATATAAGAGGTGTCGATCCCTCGAGGAGTGTGTGAACTGATCAAATTCTAAGTTGTCTAAGGCCTAAAGGAAAATTAAAATGAAAAGAAAAACTAAACAAAAAAGTAAATACGAGGATATGGAAGTAAATACGAGAATATGGAATGATAGAAACAAAAATTCTATATTAAGCAAGGAAATTAAATTGAGCACCATCACTTTGACAATTGAAAATCAATCAAGAAGAATTGACCAATTATAAAGGAGGGGAATTTATCGATTATGAAGGACAGGAATTTATCCTATCATTAAAGCTAATCTAGTCACTTACGTGTTAATATGGTGTCAGTTATAGACTATTGAGGGGTGGATTACTTCCTCTCAAGTTATAATCACTAAGTCCTAGTTAATAATCCCTAATTATGTCGAGTAACTAAAAATGTAATCTCTCAATTAACGATCAGCTCACAACCTAATTAGTTCTTAAGTGTTCTAATGAATAACCGGGTCCTCACACGGGATCTCTCTCCGTACAAATTACTGATTTGATTAATCGTGCAGTCTATTAAGTCACTTAATTCTCATTAATCTAACCCAATTATTTTTATTCGGTTCATCCTCTCAGTTTATTATCGAAACATACATGCACCTCAATTAATCACAACACCCAATTAATCAACATAAAAGATAACTAGATTAACATTGAATCAACTCAAAACACATCATCATCATCATATTCTTCGTATACATTTAAAGAAAAGAATAATAAAATGAAATGGAAATGTCTCTTGGAAAGGATCGGGATAGCCTGGGAATGTAACAGCTATAGTAGCACACTCCTCTCTCTCTCCTCTTCTTCCTCTTCTCTCTTCTTTCTTAAAGGTTTTCAAATGTAACAAAATGGAGGCTCTCCTTAAGGTTTCATCATAATACCTTTTATAGGCTTTTCTAATTTGGGCAACCCTAGGGCTTTTTCGGGGTCCGAAAGGTCCAAAAAGTCCCCCAAAAATTCAAATCAGGAATATTATGGGCGTGTTTTATCGCACAGACCACGATCGTGGCCCATAGTGCCACAATCATGTCCCCTTGTTTGACTCTCTATCACAATCATAGCACAACATACTATGATCCTAGCCCCTTGCATCTAGATCTGTCACGATCTTGGCTTATTAACCACGATCGTGGCCCTGGTTTCAGGTTTGGCCCTTATCCGAATCTTCTCTATTCTTCAATACTTACCTTAAAACACTAGCAAACTCGTCAAGACACCTAAAATATATAAAATTGTAGCTCAAAAGCATACTTTAACCCACAAAACACTTAAAACATAAATATCTACTAACTAATACAATTCTAACCTAAACACGTACTAAACAATCAAATTAACAACTAAATACAAACTAAACTACCCACAAAAACACAATGCGATCTATAACTATCAATAGACGAGGTAATTAAAAAAGGGTAAAGTCTATGAAAGGTTATATAACTACCTTTTGGACATAGGTGAGCACTCACATCATATATTTATATCTATATATGTTCTCTATGTTGTTTTGGCACTAAAATCCCATTAATGATTGCCTTGGTAGCATTGACATTAGGATGGTGCCCAATAAGTTTGCCCATCTATAAGGATTATCACTTTTAGGATCAAAACTTTGAGAAGATGGGAGAAATAATCTAAAAAATCATTTATTTTGCACTCATCACTTCTTTCGGTGGTTCACCCTGATCGCAGATTTATATATGATAAGTTTTAATATTTTTAACCTCGATAATACCGCAAGCGCACGGGTCGTTTATATAATACCTAAGGTATTGATCCCACAAGGAAGAGCAACTTAATCCTAAAATCTAAGGCTTAACTCAATTTCACACTAATTCAAAATAAAAAATTAATACAGAAAATTAATCGATCAATAATCAATCTCAAGAATTAAATTCGAAAATTATAAACAAGATAGCAATTTTCACAACCCAATCAAAGATCAACCTAGGAATTACCAATTGAGAGAAAGAGGGTTTTAATCTAACCTTAATGGAAACCCAATTGATTATGAAATTAATAAATTACTAGGTCTAAAAGATCCTAGGGTGGATTACTCTCTCTCAAGTTATAACCTTTAACACCCTAATTAGATTATAGAACTGTAATCTCTTGATTCCCAATTGACCCAAAACCTAAATTAGTTCTGAAATTCTCCAATAACCTACCGAAAACCTATACAGGATCTCTCATTACACAAGTTTACCGGTTTGATTTAATTCTTAATCTATCAAACTACCTAACTCTCGTTAGCCCAATTTAATGATTTTCACTCTGTTCACCCTCTTAGTTTATTACCGAATTATTAAGAACAGAAATTGAATCACAATAACTCAATAAAAACATGAACAATTAACTTTCATTAATATCAAAGACAAAATCCTGAAAGTGAGTATAGACATATCTCAACATTCAACAAATCCTATTCTCAACAATTATCTCAATTCTATACATCAATAAAATTGAACATAAATTGGAAAATACGATTAGAACGGAATGGAGGAGGCAGCAACGGTGGGAAACCTCCTGTTCTGAGAAGTACTTCGTATGGCTTCTTCTCCGTGTCTCACTTCCTTCGATCCTTTCTCAATCTCTCGATAAAGCTCTCTCTAGGCTTTGGGATTTGGTTAATGCAAAAAAGCTCTTCTCTTCTGTTCTTTATGCTCCTTAAATACCTTGGCAGCCCTAGGGTTTGTCCGGGGTCGAAACGGTCTGAAAAGTTCTCCGAAAAATTGACATTTTACCTGTTTTCGCATCGACCCGATGCAGGCCACGATCATGCCCCCTGCCTGCCACAATCATGGCCAACATCTACACCTTTCTGTTATGAGCATAGCTCAAGTGCCACGATCGTGGCCTAGATTAGACCTCTCTGTCAAATTCGTGGCTAAAGTGTCACGATCGTGGCCTGGGGCATGGTGGCTCATATCTCTCTATCATGATCCTGACCTATTGTTGCACGATCGTGGGCCTTGGTTTCCACCCGAAAGTCTCTGAAACTTCTCCATTCTTCGCCGTTGGCCCTAAAACACTAACAAACACATCAAGGTACCTCAAAAACATAACATTTAAGCTCAAAGACTCATACTAACCCACAAAACACTTAAACACATAAACTAGCACAATTAAAACCTAAATACACACTAAACACTCAAATTAACACTTAACACATAACAAATTAAACCCTAAAATATGATGCAAATCACAACTATCACACCCAATCTTTAGTAACCCTTAAACTCAGTATACTACTTAGCTTAGAGCTCACCCATTCAATGTTTATGAGTTGTCAAAATTTAGTATGAGCATCAAAGGGAATTAACTTATCTTTCTTAAACTTTACTCCTTTTATGTCATACATGATTTGAATAAATTGGGAGATAATTGTCTTTTGGATTTTCTTTTAATTCATGCAACCTTATTGGCATCGAATGATTATTGCATTTTAAAATTGGCTTTTAAGCAAAATGTATCATTTCAAAAAATTTTGTTTTATTCATTTTACTTTCAAAATTCTTGTTTTTTAAAAATTTTATATTTTGGGAATTTAAATTTCATTTCATTTTTTTATATGTACATATATCGTCTAATTTCTTTTAAGTTTTGGTTATAGAAATATAAATCAGTCATTATATAAAACAAAATGGAATCATTATTCGTTAAAGGCTTGAGAGGAGGGAAAACATGGGAGCAAAAAATGATATTCCTTTCTAAAATGTTTAGAATATATTAAATGAGCTCAATTTTGGATAAGCGGATTTTACATTGCTAGAGCATACATGGTAAAAAGAAAGTAAAGTAATGTTCAAATTTTGAAATCATACTATACAAATTATCATAAGAGGATCAAAATTGCTTTAATGAGAAGTTCAGGAGAATTATGGATTTGTTGGTCGTTAAAGGATAATGGACAATTATAATTCTTCGAGTCAATTTCTTTAACCCAATCTTAGAACTTTTAGTTTAAGATATAATAACCTTATGTCATGATGGAAGAATATCAAAAACTTTTTTAAATACCTTATAAAGAGATTGAGCATATAAACCTTTATGCTTTGTCAAAAAATGTGAAACATATATTAAGGGTATTAATACATAAACAAGGTGATCCATTTAAGGAAGATCATAAGGAAGTTAGGACCAATGGTTAATCATGATTAATGATTCACGTTTATATAGATAAATAATAAGAAAACTCTACCAATTTTTATAAAATACGAGCATTAGCATTAGGAGAGCTCAAGTTGATTTTGTTCCCATCATTTCTATCTTTTGTTAACGAAAGAATATTTGAGTTGCTAGATAAATTTTTGGGTTAATTACCAAAAAAGCCTAAACTTTCGTCAGTTTTTGAATTATAGCCCGAGCTTTAAAAAGTAGCAATAAAATGCTAAAACTTTCATTTTTTCCAATTCTAGCCTAAACTTCAAAAGGTGGCAATAAAATGCCCAAACTTTCAATTTTCTTCAATTCTAGCCCAACGTTATATGTTGTTCTCTTAAAGCCCTCAGCCGTTTATTTTATGTTTGTTCTTTTAATATCCCAAACTACTCTCACATTACAGCATATTGCACTAGTAAGCTCTTTGTTTTTAGTTCATTCTCTTGATGCCTTTAGTGTGAGGACGTCAGGAGTGCGTAATATGAAAATCGAAGTGTAAGGGCCTCGAGAGAACAAAATGAAAACGAAAGAAAAAATTGAAATTAAAGCATAAGGTTGTCGAGGTTGTGTAATCTGATTTAGGTCATTTTTAAACAACGATGTCATTTTAATTATGTGTTTAAATGATGTCGTTTCATTATTCTTTATTTGTTGGGTTAATTTTGATTGACGTGTATTAATATTTAAGGTTTTCTAAAACATATAACAAGTCACGTCAACAAACTTATCGGAAACACTAACGTCAGGCTAGAATTGAAAAAATTGAAAGTTTGAGCATTTTATTGCTACTTTTTGAAGTTCAGGCTAGAATTGAAAATTTTTGAAAGTTTGGGCATTTTATTGCAACTTTTTAAAATTTAGGCTATAATTGAAAATTTGACGAAAGTTTGGGCTTTTTTTAGTAATTAACCCTAAATTTTTCTTCTATTTTATTTCAAGGATAGTTAGGAATTGTCATAGGCTTCTTAATATCCCCTTACTTAAAACCATAAAGTGAATTACTTGAGTAAATTATTTACTCTCCTTTTCATAAGTTTCTTAGACTTACCAAGCTTGGACATAATGTTGGGATCAATCCTTTGACTATGGTAGCTTCCTTATCTTACCAATAAGCCTTTGACTAATATCCTATTTATTTGTTTAGGCATCCCTGAAAATCCCCTAGTTTCATTTTGTCCCTAAAAGCTTAAGGTTTCCCTTTATAGGACATTTGATCTTGTAGCCTAATCAATGATATTTTCCCATAGATAGAAGTCTCACCGTAGGTTGTAAAGGACTGATATCTGATTCTAAATTTCAGAGGAGAAACTACATTTGAAAAATATCATCTATAGATCCTTGTCTTTACAGATCACATAAGGTCTACCTAAGGGAATTCTAGAGCATCTTTTGTACATAATCTATAATTTATTGCAAACTAAAGGATGAATGATGTGTTAGGGATTAATTTTTTTTCTAAACCAACTTATTCCGTAAGACCTTTCCTTATGATCCCACTAGTAACTCCTTACAAGAATAGTTTGAGAATAGTGTCCTCTTTGAAGTAGCTAAGGGAATATGTAGGAGGTTTTCTAGTACTAGTCCAGAACCCCTTGAAACATGAATTAGCTAGCTCTATATATCCTCTTATATGATTGCCTCAACCTTAGTGCTGCTAAGAGTACATACTTTGAGTGAATCAAAATCTTAAAGTTTATATAAAAGACCTAAATTGTTCTAATTGACAAACCAATGGGAAGCACCATTACCATTCCCAATTTTATATTTGAATTGTATCTCTCTAAGTCTTTTATTAGTAAATCTGTCTAAGGGTCTATAAAGTATTTGCTCTTTTTACCTTTTAAGAACTGTGTATGAAGCCATTCAACCCAAGGTGACTCCTTATCCATTCAAATCTTTCGTAGTCTTTTCATTAGGAATACATATGTCAAGGTCCTAATAGAGTTAATCTTAAGACCCTAAATAGAGTTCAATCCATTTAACTATAGTCATCTTACATTTCTCCTAGAGCCCTAACCATGGGAATTTCCTGATTAACTTTTTAATAGACCTCATTTTTTCCTCTGGGGTGGCAATGTGAGGAACTAATAAATATGAAGATTACTCAAAATGGAGCTGATGAGTTTTAGTTTGCCCCTATAGGAAAAGGCCCCATTGCATCAACTTCCTAGGCTTTCGTGAATAGATTTATGAGAGGTATGCAATCAGAGAATGACAATCTCCTTGTAGTGATAGTAATCCCTAATTATTTAGAAGGAAGATGTTTGTGTTTAAAACCTTTAGTAATTTCTAAGAGCTTCTCTGTTGCTCTAGTTCCTGTTAATATATAAAAGTTACCTTTAAAAGGATTGTATCTCAACATTGAAATGTCTGAAATGATCCAAGGATTTGGTAAGAACCTCCATTGATTCCTTTGTAGCCCCATATAGTAATAGAATATCATATACCAAAGAAAAGTTTAAAATGCCAATTTTGTTACATATATAATGATATTTAAAATTAGATTCCTTGGAACCAATGAGTCTACTGAGGACCTTTGTACTGATGGAGAATAGGTAAAGGAATAAAGGGTCTCCCTGCTTAAGTCCCTTAGGGAAAATAGGTTTGGTATCTCAGGGATTAAACACATAAAGAATTTGTTATGTTACTTTAATAACTTTCCTCTTCCAAACAATTCATGGATAGTGTTAAAAAGCATTTCACTTGATATATCCTAAGTAGTCTAAAAGAATCTCACATTGAATCTACTAGGTCTAGGATCTTTTTCAATTTTCATGTTAAAAAGGGCTTCCTTTATTTCATTTATAGTAACCTCTTTATCGAGGAAGTCAATTTGATCCCTTGAGATGGCTTATACTAAACAACTTCTATCCTCTATACATAAAGGACTTACAACATCATTAGTACCTAAGAATCTATTAAAGTGATCAAAAGCTAGTTCTTTCAACTTTTGATGATTAATTAAGATAATGCCATCTATTTTTTTATAGATATTATTTGTTTATTTTTCTCGTGGAAAAAATCACATTATGGAAGAATTTGGTATTACTATCACTATTACTTAGCCAGTTAATCCTAGAATTATATTTTGGTAAGGAATATCACATTTCAAGGGATTCCATATATCTGTTTAGAGTTGAGCCTTCAAGAATTTTAAATGTCTCATATTTTGGTTTAGCTCTCAATTTTTCCTAGATCATATTGAGGGACTCCAAAGATTTATGTTTATCATATATTAAGGAGTTACATCTCCTTTTATTCAATTTTATTTTTTCTATTTTGATAGCTTTTAGCTTCTACACACACCTATAGCCTTACAGTATACTACTTGGGCACTCAAACCTCTTCTTGTGGTCTTCCTAAATTTTGGATCTTCCAAAAAAGAGTTAATAAACTTTAAAAGGTGAATTCCTTTTAATCTCTCTCATATTCAAGTAAACTTTGGTTGGAGTATGATAAAAGTTAAGCGGATTGTAAAAGTGAGCAAAGTTATGTGGAAAGTTAGACATGTAAAGGATAGTTTATCAAGCACCTATCAAGCTTTTTTTAAGAAATCAGGTATCACTTTGATTATTATTGCAAGTAAAGTAGTTGTTAGTGAACCTTAGTTCTATTATAGCTCCACAACTAATAAATTTACATAAATCATTGTTACAACTCTTCAACTTGGATCTTCCATTCACCTCTTAAGCAAGTAAAGTATAGTTAAAACACTTTCTAAAACCAAAGAGGATCTAACCTACAAAGAAGTTAGATCATCTTAATGATACTTTCTCTAAAACTCTGGATTAGTAGGATATACCATAGTAATATTTAAGAACAAATGGGAATGGATTAGTATAACTTGGCAATTGATGTATTAATCAGAACAGCTTTAATGATGATGGTAGAAAAGATTAGGGTCAAATTAGACAATGATGTGGCCATTATTATGATATTACATAGTGTGATCTGCTTATTATCCAAAATCCCTATTCCCCATTGGAATTGAGAACTGTAACATCCCGTTTCCAGAGAACGGGTCGGACCAGAGAACGGGTCCAGGTGTGGTAAATTACCACACCTCATGC
>JAOQML010000005.1:23651010-23662574 GCA_027568935.1 Erythroxylum urbanii
GATTTTTCAAAAAATTTTATTTAAAAAATAATTATTAAATTAAAATTATTTTCAAAAAGAAAAAATAATTAAAAGAAAAATGTCGCAAAATGCTTTCTACAACGTTTTCAAAAACGTTGCGGAAAGTATTGTATTTTGTGACGTTGTTTAAAAACGTCGCAGAACGCTTTTCGTGACGTTTCCAAAAACGTCGCAGAATGTGACTTTCTGCGACGTTTTTAAAAACGTCACTGAAAGATTGGACTTTCCGCGACATTTTTAAAAACGTTACGGAAAGTCCAATCTTTCAGTGACATTTTTAGAAACGTCGCGGAATGTCAGTATTTTCTATGACGTTTTTCTGAAAATGTCGCAGAAACTTTTTACCTACATAACATTTCGTGACGTTTTTTGTGACGTTTTTAAAAACGTTGCAGAAGGTATTCTGCAGCGTTTTTCTACCTTAAAACGTCGCAGAAGGGGTTCTTTTCTTGTAGTGTGTTAACCTAAAGACTAAAGGGAATGTGTTTAGGACTAGGAGAGGATTTGGACATGTTTGAGGAGCAAAGAAGTGATCCTAGAGTTTGAGAAGGTGTGGATAGAAATCTTGATAGCATTAAAATGACCCTATCTAGCTTTAAGGGTAGAAATAATCCTAAAACTTATTTACAGAGGGAGGGAAAGATATAATTGATTTATTATTATTATTATTATAATTACTCTGCAGAGAAAAAAGTAAAGGTAAAAGCAGTAAAGTTTACTAATTATTCCTTTGTTTAGTGGAATCAGTTGGTGAATAATAGGAAGAGAATTTGTGAGTGATCCACTAAGATATTGGATGAATTGAAAGTTCTCATACGAAGGAGATTACTTTATGGATATGTATCATAGGTTACAAAGTTTTACATAACGACTAAAAGTATGGAGGATTATCATAAAGGGATGGAAGTAGTCATAATCCAAACCAATATATAGGAAGATAGAGAAGAGACTATAACAAGATTTTTAAATGAATTATATTTATATATAGAATTATAGCAATATGTAGAGTTAAAAGAGATGATGCACATGGTAATGAAAGTGAAGAGGTGATTAAGACACGAAGGGATATCAAAAATTTCTGATGATAGATTGAGTCACCTAAAGCCAAAGATGATGTCTACAATTAGGGCATAAGTAAAATTAATTATCACCCCTATCAAAATATAGAGAAATTAAATATTTTCATTGATTAGAAACATGACATATTGCATGCCAATGCCTAAATAAAAGGGTTATGATAAGGAAAGATGATAGAAAGGTAGAAAGTGCTAGTGATTATGAAAAAAAACTAAGCCAATACTTGAAGTTTAAAGAGAGAAGGCATTGGCTATGATATTTAGGGTGATGCACTTGTCACTTGAAGAAAGTTAAGTCTTGTCGCTTGAAGATCATTCAGTCAATAAAAAAAAGCTTAATGAAAGTAGAGAGATTAACGTGAACTATTATTGATTTCTATTTCTATTGGAAGGTATCAAAATAAGGTATTGTGTGATTGTATTTATGCAAGCTGGTCACATCTTATTATAAAGGTTCTATAATAATATGATAAGAAGATTGTACATATAGGCTTCAAGAATAGATACATCTTTGTAAAGGAGGATAAACTCACTACTCTTGTACCTTTAATACCTAAGAAAGTGTATAAAATTCAATTAATATTGAAAAGAGAGAGTAAAGAAAGGAAAATTTAGAATGAAAAAAATAAGTAACATTAGGAGCGTTTTTTTATACTAACCAATGCATAATTGTATCTTTCTATAAAGAGGTCTGTTTTGCTTTTGATGTAAGTGAGGACTCGAAAAATGTGAGCATGACTAGTTAATATGGAGATTACTGGACTATTACAGGAACTGAAATTAGAGAAAAACAATTGTATATATCATTATATCTTTGCTTATTTAGAGATATGAATGTTTCTTTTCTATTCTTTATCAAAATTTGAACTTATTAAAGAATTCTTTTTTTTAAGTATTCAATCACTTAATAAATTTAATTCTTAATTCTTTATAATTACTGAATCAATTTTTCTATATATTTGTTTTAACTTTCCTTAGATTTAATTCAAACTTATTCATAATTTTTTAAACATTTATTCCTAAACAGATTTACATTATTGAACAATGTAACTTTATATATAACTTATATCAACTGATTTTTTCAAAACCTTAACTAGATCCAACTTAATTAAAGAATAAATAAACTTCAAAAATGATAAATTTTTATTTTTCTTCAATGCATAATAGAGTATAATTATATAGAGAATATTTTAAATATATTAATTCAAACTTATTCGTAATTTTTTTAAAATTTATTCTTAAATTTTTTTTGGGAAATATTCTTAAATGGATTTACATTTGTAAAAATGTAAGTGTCTCCTAACATAATTTATTTATTTTTCTATTTAAGGAGACTCTCACATTAAACAATATGAATTTGAGCATTCTTGATAGGTGACATTTTCTTAATATTTTCAACTTTACTTTATAGAAGAAATTTTAGTTTATATGAATAATAAAGTCCTTCAACTTTGAGTAAATGTTATACGTAACCTTTATCAACTAAAATTTTGAAACTTTAACCAAATCCAACTTAACTAAAGAACAGTAAACTAAAAATAATATTTCTTTTCAGAGAGCATGAAAGATATAATTATATAAAGAGTATTTAATTGTTTAGTGAAAAAAATTCCTACCTTCTTCAGTAAAATTTTATCATAACAAACTCTTATGTCACAATCATGCATCGTTTCGAATTTAAAAGGTTTCATATAAAAGTAAAATCATAGATAAGTTAATAATTTTTAACAAACATTTCCTGTAACTCGTAAATATATGATGTAATATTTGTCTTTAAAAATCATTTCGGTTTGTTGCCTTGCACTTCCATTAGATATGAACGTCAATTATATATTTGATAACTCAGATTACAAGGTTACATTATTCTAAAATTGTTTAGAAATTGAAAGTTAATAAATATGAATTAGTCTCATCTAAAAATGACTAAAAGAATTTAATTTTCTTCGGAAATAGTATTCTTTTTCTAATTAATTACATTTCATTTTCATATAAAGGAAAACATGTTGATTTATGCCCTACAACCAATCGATTGGTTGTAGTTTGGTGATAAAATAATTTAAAAATATTCTTTATCATGTACATATTTAAATGTATATGATAAAATCCATGAGATAATTACACATTGCAAATGAAATTATGATGAGATTATAATTATGATATTAATATTGCATCTATGTATTATTTTTAAATTATTTCTAATCATTGTTCTATTAAAACTGGACATTAATAGAATGTAAAAAGACTCGTACACGTTGTGTTTTTCCTTATCAAGAAAGTAGTCCATCTCGTAGGCTAAAGTATGAAGATACTTAAATAAACGTTTGAAGTGCTTGTCAGCGAATAAGTTCAGTAAACTGTCCTGATATAAGAAATCCATTTAAAACATTACTTGTATGTCTATAGAAATTCTTATTGTGATAATTGTATGAGTGATCCTTTGACTTGAGGTCTTCAAAGTTATCTTGTATAGGAATTGTTATGTTTTGATACTACTTTTGACCTATTCTAATTATGAGTAGTTCAGTCGATAGTTATTAGATGTAGCAAGAACTATATAGAGGTAGTTGAGTGATTAAAATATGATTCATCACCCCAAAGTAATTAGGGAGAACGTTCTGTTGTTTTCAATTAGTATTGATAAGAAAAATCCTTAGCTAGAATAGAGTAACGTTTTGTAAATAGTTTACGAATATCATTAATTGAATCAATAAT
This sequence comes from Erythroxylum urbanii, assembly GCA_027568935.1. Taxonomy (NCBI): domain Eukaryota; kingdom Viridiplantae; phylum Streptophyta; class Magnoliopsida; order Malpighiales; family Erythroxylaceae; genus Erythroxylum; species Erythroxylum urbanii. Next base: position 23,654,820 of record JAOQML010000005.1, read on the forward strand.
TAATGACGGAGAATTAATATAAAGTAGATATTAATTCCATGCTTTATTTCTAATTAGAACATTGTATGTTGAAACGATTGAATTATACAGAAAAATTATGCATGGAAAGGTTAGTCAAAACTAGTTTAACATTCCTAAATATTTGGATGGTCATGATGTGTTGCTAGACGTCAATCTTGAGTTGTGATTATAAATTATTTAATTCAAGAATTAAAAATAAATTAAAAGATGTTTTAATTTATTTAATTCTAATTTTGAATTAAAGTTATAATTTATAATCATTGTCAATAGATTTGAGAACTTGATGGGTCTAACATAAAGAATGAGTTGAATAGAGTAAATATATTTGAATCAAGTTAGACTTGATTGTAAAAAATGAGAAACTTTATGATTAGATATGAGAAATTTATTAAATAAGGATCAATATAGATATTAGTTCTTATTTGGACATAATTTGTATTTATTTAGAATTATTTTTAATTCTAATTAAAGTTTAATTGAAATTAAAATTTAATTTCAATTAAATTACTAAATGTCCAAAACTTATTATAAATAGGCATAAACTATAATTGAACTAGTGCTTCTTGCTTAACTTTTTCTGTAAGAATTACAAAGTTCTCTCAGCTTGTTTCATGGATACCATTAGAGGCGAAATACTTGTGCAGCTAAAATGGTTGAGATGAATAAATTTTAAAAACTGTTCGAAAAATACGACAAGAGAATAATCAAACTTCGGAATAATGTATGAATTAAAAATTCATATTTTATTATGATTTAATTGTTAATATTTGATATAATTTGATTTTTGGGAAATTAAAATATAAAAACGTTTCGTAATTATTTCACTGTGATCGGTATCTGATCCCGTCCTAATTTTCAAACCCAACGTTCATGCACGTTAGGTACAGGGGCGCAACGTACGCCAAGATTACTTGCACTCCACGATCGCTCTAGTTTGATATGCTTAGCATTAACCTTGGGTTAACTACACATTAGTCTTTCTGACGTTTTGCCGACATCAATACCATAATCACGATCTGAAAAGGATGGAAAATAAAATAACAAGAAACTGCAAAGCTACGAAAAGAGGCTGCCTGGTACTTGGTTCGTACCCACGATGCAGAGGATGTCCTTTGCACACCTGGTTAGAAGAAGAAGAAAAAATGCACTAAGGGAAAATACCTTTGTAAATTATACCCTTTGCTTAATGCTGGGCCATAGCACTTTTGTGTTAGATTCAACACCAATCGCAGGAGATGATGTACAGATGTGAAAATTATTTTGCACGAGGAAGTAAACTTATTAAAGAAACCAAAGTTGATTCAACCACCTTCTTAATGAGTTGGTTCATTGTTTAGGTTTAAAAATATAAATGCAATTGACTCTTGGAAAATTTGGGACACTACTTGCGTATCACCGTAACTTTGTCGATTGAGCAAAATGATGGGTGTGTGTTCGCCACTTGATGCACCACTACATAGATATAGGAAAGGAAACAAGCATACAGTATGACGTTACTCCTACGACTATTATTACTACAAAAAGTGCAACGGCTATCAATTATTTTCACGGCAAGAATAGAAACCCCACTTGCTATCATTTTATAAAAACTGATATCCTTTTTTCTACGAAATTCATTATGTTGCACAAAGTTCGATCCAATATTATCTCACATCACCCTCTCAAGTGTCATATCGATGTAAGTCATTATCTGCATATGACTTTTTATCTCTTACGACAAAATGAAAATGTTGGCCTTTAATTTTATTTTCCCTTTTCGTTTTGGAGAGTAAAATTTTGGAGAGAATATGTTAGATTTTCGTACATTTCCAGGTATATTATGGGGCTTTTCTGGTACAGATCTATCCACTTACTATTCATGCACTCTTGTCGATCAAGTGCCCCCATTGTCAGGGGACACCGTTCAACGTTCATGCTCTTCTCTGCAACTTCCCCAGTTGCCCACCTGTGAGTAACAAAATATCTACAATTATTGAGTTCACTGCTCCCAGTCACTGACTAACAAAGATAAGTTTCCGATCGATTATTGTGTTAAAACTCATTTCAAAAGTCACCATCAACTTCTTCTTCTGCGTAGGGTATTGGTGCATATACTCTTTCTAATTAAGTAACTAAAATAAAGTAGAAGGGAAAGTTTGTGATTTAAAACCTCTTAAATTCTTCAGTCCTACATTTAAAGATTATGCATGGATTATAGAATATGAAAGTGAGAGTAGGACCAAAGGTTTATAATTACAGTATCACCATAGGCACGGTTAATTAGTATTTGTTGGACATTAATAAGTAGTTTGTCTTTGAAGCAAGCAAACCCATTGTGTTCCTATTCCAAAATGCTTTCCCAAAACAGCATTGTGGGATTTTCATATGTTGTGGGCTAATGATTGTTAAAATTTGGCCATTGCTTTAAAGCTTACTGCTTAGTGGTTGAACTGTTTTAACTTAACGGGATAGCTTCACCTTTTCCTTTTCTCCCCGAGTCATAAGAAAACCGGAAAGCTAAATTTTTTCGTAAGTTTAATATTGTTAAACAAAAAGATGATGCTTTCTTCTAATATCCAAGTAGTCATTTGTTGCAATTTCGGAAGACACACGAATGTAAATGAAGAAAATTTATTCCCCATAGTTCTAATACTCTTGATCAGTGCTTATGGTGGAGTACAATTCAGCTGTTTGGTGTTTTTGATCATTGTCATGTTTTAAGCCCGTAACTATCAATTGCATCTTAATGGCTGTTATGAACGTATAAACTCGTTCAATACCAATTATTAAGATCAAAGTCTTAATTGTTGTAACGTAAAAAGATGGTTGGTTGGTGTTCACCATAAACTTTAACGATAATGCAGCAACTCAAATTCATAAATGATCGTTAGATCATGTGATCTGCGCAAAGATAAAATCATAATTAGTTCATATAAAATGTTAAAGAGTTAAATTAAATGGAATTCTAAACATAAGATAATTTCTAATCCACTTTATCATTTATACATGCAAGAAGAGAAGGATCTCCATTACATAGATCCAGACTTAAATTCAATATGTAGGAAGGGAACTGAGTAAAGATCCGTCCGCAAGACGTAAATCTGTACCAATAACAGACCCTAAATAATAATATCCAAATAGAAAACATAGTTGTGGGGCAAAACAATACTTACTTTGCATGGATAAAAGTTACAACAGTACCTAGGCTAGAACTTAGTTGGACCAGATGTTCTTGAAATGCAAAACAAAGATAACTATTAAAACACTATTTTGAGAAAGCAAAAGTCATCCAAGAAAAGCTGAAATGTATATTGCTTTAAGTCGAAAAGGGTCCAACTAAGAGGATGAATATTGAATAGCAGCTGTGGATTATAGCTGGAATCAGTTTCTAGATCTTGTGGCATGAACTGGTGTGACACAGTTCAGTCATTCTTTCACATAGCCAGTAGCTACAAAGCTTTTTGGGATATGATTACTTGTAAAAACTTCTTGTTTGATTGGGGCTTAGATTGTAATCATGTTTGTTACAAGTTAGTGAAGCATTCTACAACATGATCAACACTATTTAATATATTTATAACAAAAGGTAACAGGGGAGTGCCAGCAAGTTGTGCAATGCCAACATGACCTATAATGAGAAGAGGTTACAGGGAATATTTCCTAAATAGGTAAATGATAGGAGCTGTAAACAAAATCATGATCGTCAATTCTATAATTTCTTCTTCTTCCTTTTTTTCTTAAAAAATTTTCTCGTTACAAGAACCTAGAAAGAAGAAATGAAAGGAAAACCAACCAAATGGCTCATGACTTGTCAATGGCCAAGAATCACGTGGTAATACCGAGTTTGTCGGCTCACTTTTTAAGGCCAAGATTTGAATGGGAGTAGTGATACGTTACACTTTGTGTTGAGGCATAAACATTTCGATTATGGCCTAGCATATAGGAGAGGATAAACATTAATCAAAAGTTGACAGAAAAGGAATTAAATGTACAAATAGGAGAGGACGTGACAAGACGGACCAAAAGTGTTACGAGACAACTAAAGAGAGTTTGGAAAAAGTTAATAAGTGAGAAGTTTTACTTTTATTGGGGTTTAATTATGATTCAAAGGCGGAAAACAAAGTTCTATTGCCAAGTGTAGTCTCAGATTCCTTTGAATTGTTGTTTTATGCTCTCTAATCACTAGGAATTAAAAAAGAGAAGCAAGAAGATAAGCCTATTCATATGCATCAAAGTGAAGAACTGGACGGTATTGAGTTCATCTTCAATCTTAGCGTTCAATCTTTTATTGCTTAAGTTAGACCTTTGAGCCCATCGTTTCTTGTCCCCAGTTAAGGCAACCAAGGGTGACCCACCAAATGCGAACACCCGGTTGACCACAAGTACATTGGAGGAAAGTATATCCCCCTCTCTCTTTGAGGTATTGTGATTGCAGTCATATGGATGTGGGGCTTAGTCATTTTTGAGCATAACCTTTTGTGTTGTGACATTGGTGTGTGTTTTTTTCTTTTTTAATGTATAAATATGTTCCTCATTGTCTTTTGAAAGATTTGATGTGATTAAGAGATAGGCTCTGAAGATAGACAGGAAAGGGGGGAGGGTGCGTATAGAGAATTGGATGCTTGAGAGGAACTAAGGTGGGGAACATATTCATATGGAAGTTGAAAGAAAATACAAAAAACTGTATGTGTATAGGCAACTAGAGTGCATAAATATGTTCCTCAAGTAGATGAGATTAGGGGATTACCAGATTGTCCAATAGGCACAGTTTTGAGAGGTGTCTGTGGACCATCCTTATTTTCGGAATCGCTGGTTTGTCTAGATAGTGCCAAGGAATATGGAAATAGAAGCATGTTGTATAGAATAGCTTCTCAATTTTCTTGACACAGGTGTTCATGAGCTGAGGTGGTGTTGGAATACAGGGCTTTGAGAATGTTGGGTCCCAGAAAATAGCAAATGCATCTAAAAAGGTGGATGGTGTGTATTGTCCCCCTAAAATTGACCCCCATGAATGGAAAGGGAAGTGCATAATTATGTCTTGTTTAACTATGTGATTTTGGGCCCCCACCCCCACACACCTCTTTCTTTTCTCACCAAAGGAAAGTGCACTTAACATAAGCAGGGTTTTGCATGTATGCCCCGCACCCCCTACCCTCATTCAATCAATTACATGTATATTATATGATGTTAGGTATGCGTTAGGAGTATCTAGATTCTAGACACAAGGGTATGGTGTGTAGCTACGCCACAGCCAGGTTAAATCCCTTTTTATTTGCTATTGCATTTCTCAAGCTATATTTAGAACAAGACCATAGCACCCAGATTGAAACTTTGGTTCCAAATAATGCTCTGTACAAAACCAGTTTTTCACAAAGATGAGATAAATAATTAAAAAAAAAGATTCGTTGAGCTGCCTAGAGCTCTTATCGTACTAACAAAATCTACACATTAGGACGAGTCCTGGTGCGGTCGGGTTGGTATCTCGACCTCTCGAGATCTTATGAGAATGACGCATGCCACATTTCCCTCAGGTACCGATGTACTTGCTCCCTCTCGAGATCTTATGAGAATGACGCATGCCACATTTCCCTCAGGTACCGATGTACTTGCTCCCTATCATACAGCGTGCAACCATGCAACTTCTTGACATTGACTTTTGTGTCACTGTCTCCCCTGCCAACACACTCTCTCAAAGATATCTTTTCAATCAAATGTACCAAATACACCAGAAACCAAATTGCTCATGTCCACCTTAACACGTGAGTACAAGCATTTTCCAACAAGGAATACCTGAAGCCCCATACAACAATTTCAAGCCTTTCAAGAAGCAATTATGCCTGCTATAAAGACTGTCTAATTGAAAAAGAATCCGCACTTTTGTCAGCAAACAATTGTAATAGAATCAAGAAGAATATTCAGAAAACCAAATACATGCACCAAGATAATATCTGTTATAAGGAATTGCCCTTCATTTCTTTACCTTCCGTGGAGATTCATATACAGAGTTGCGTTTTCATCTTTTTGGTCGTAAATGCTAACTTTCATGACTAGTCAAGCTACAAATGCAATTATCACTCAAATACAGAAACAGAACCACTCCAATTGCATGAAGCCATTACATTAGGCAAAAGAGGATGGAAAACGACATCTACGCAAGCCTCGTCGTACGCCTTTATTTTCCTGATTATTTCTGATGATTGGTAGTTGTAAAAGTAGATGGAACCATCAGAGGAGCCAGAGGCAAGCGTCTTGCCATCCAAGCTGAAATTGCACTTGATGGGGAATCCAGACACCCCATGTCCTTCATATCTTTTATACTTGTCTAGCTTGAAAGGTGGACTCGTGGAGAAGATTGCAATATAGTTTCCGTTGGACTGGGCTACGAATGCCGGGTCAGATTGATGGCACCTAATACAGGGACATGTATAGGCTTCCACATAAACCTGATAAAGGACGGAACAGACCGCACATCAAGAGTAGGACTCATAAATCTTTAGGCACAGAAACACACCGGGAGTCTCATCTCTCTTTTCTCTTTTTATGGGTTGATTAAAACTGAGTTCTCACTTTCTCTTCATACTTGTTTGCTTAGAATTATTCATCACAAATTCTTAGGCATCCACCTAAGAAAAGAATGTAAGGATAATGATATCAAGTCTCCTACTACTTTTTTATAATGAATTTAATTTATTATTGAAGTTCTCATGGCAATAATTGCACTTAACTTCATTAAAATATTCTATTTACATCTTTGGATCAGTGAAGTTAAGCGTTAAACTCAATATAACACAACTCCAACAGGAAAAATATCAAAGCACTAGGAAAATATGATATCATAGGAAGATTAATAAAAATCATTCCATTAAATTAAAGTAGGACTGAAATAGGGAAACAAAAATAAGTAATAGGGCTAGATGTCAGATTGTCTCAAAGGATGCATCAAATATTGAAGGTTATGGCCTCTCACCAGGCATGCGAACACCAATGATAAGGTTTTGTTCTCAGGTTCACTTTGTTCAGAGAAGCTTACAATCATTAACCAAGTATCATGAAGACACCTAATAACTTCAGAGTGAAGTAGCATTTAGAATTTCATTCACTTACTAGGCTAAGAACTGGAAAAACAAACTATTATATATCTTCACAAAAGGCAGGCAAAACTGCATAATATTCCCTTATGATCTTTCTTTATCCATATAATCATCTTGCAGACATCAAAATATGATATTTATAAAGCTCAGATGCTTAAAACCTGTCACAGCCTAGAAGTAATTGAAAAAGGCCCGGGCTAAAGCTTATGAAGATGTTGAATTGTTGATTCATGAATTTAGAACTGTCAAAAAAGAAGTGAAAAAATACATGTTAACCATTCATTGAATTGATTACATTCATGGATACAAGGCAGCCTTAGATGCATCTTTTAAACTATGTTTTGACATGAGATCCATTACATATTGACTAACATATGTACCATTATTTGCATAGCTAAATACTATAAGGTTGCTACAGTTAAATTATCTGAACTTTCAAGTTTTACCAAGTTTTACCACACACAATGCATCCAGCATCTCATTCGCATCAGATTCAACAAGAGTAACAAAATTGAGAAAATGTTTAAGTCTTATATGAAGTATAGGTTAAGATATCTAAGTAAAGATATATAATATATATATATATATAATCTCCTTTCTAGGGTACTTCTAGGGTTAAGAACTACCATATAAACAGGCAAGTCTATAGATTTGTAAGTTCAGT
>JAOQML010000005.1:23662674-23677281 GCA_027568935.1 Erythroxylum urbanii
AGTGATTTTTAGGAACCTATTGATATGATAACAATAGTTTTATTTGTTTCAAATCTTATGATTTGCTTCTTAGTCCTAGTTAATCTCCTTTCTAGGGTACTTCTAGGGTTAAGAACTACCATATAAACAGGCAAGTCTATAGATTTGTAAGTTCAGTCCAAGATTAAAAAGAGTATCGGAGTGAATTTTATTTTTCAAAATCCCAAATTTCAGCTTTAGGAAGAGTGATGTTTTCTTCATAGGAGTGACTCTTGAACTTAGGAATGATTCCTAAATCCTATAAGTGATTTTTAGGAACCTATTGATATGATAACAATAGTTTTATTTGTTTCAAATCTTATGATTTGCTTCTTAGTCCTTGTTACAAACCCTGATAGTGATTTCTAGACATGTCTTCTGTTCTTAATTTTCCAAGCGCCCTACACCCCAAATTTTTACCTGTTTGTTTATGACACGTATTGAAATCTTCAGTAGTCCCACATCAATTGGTCAAGAAATTCAATCCCCTTACACGGATGTTAAAATGTATTCCTTCCATGTAAATAGACAATTTAAACTTGTACCCTAAGTTATATATAGAGTAGAGGAAGTCATTATGTAAATGGACCACAAAGTATTCTAAATCACGTTCATTATTTCTTTGGAATCATGAGTTAATCTGAAGTATAAAACCTCTGTAAATTAAAGAAATTCTCCTTAGGCAGGGAACCGCTAGGAGTCCTAAATTTCTAAAAAAGTATGCAAAGAGATCATATGCAAACATGCAACCCAGACATATTAGTCAATAGAAAAATGTGTTAAGTGCTGACATGTATACACACAACTCACACATGGTAAAGCCTAACAACCAAAAATTGATAAAACAACAGAAAATTTACCTGGTTGGAAAGTGGTATCTGTCGCGACACATCCCAAATGATAATCGAATTTTCACTAATATTAGCTCCTGAGACATCGCTAGATGAAATAAACTGTTTGCCATCAGCATAAAATTCAACGTCAAGTATTGAGCCTAGTCCTCGAATGAATTCATGGACCACATTCCCAGTTCTAGCATCCCATAGCCTGAGGCTGCCCTTTGATCCTCCAGAAAGGAAGATATTAGAGTTGTCTGGGTGGAACTTGAGAACTCCGACTACCTGATCTTCCTTAAAAGTCCGAATTTCTGTCCCTTTTTCAACATCAATCAACCTTGATGAGAAGTCATACCCGCAAGAAATTATGGATAGCCCTTGCTGTGACCATTTTACATCTTTCACTGCTGCATTATGAAATTTAAATACACGTGCTAATTTCTGATCTCTGTTCCAGACATTCCATATGCACACAGTTTGATCCATTCCAGCAGAAGCAAGAAGATGAGCTGTAAGCTAACAAAATTGTAAAGATTAATAAGCTCAAATAAAAGATCAGCAATTTAATGAAGCGCATCAGAAAAGTTTGCTTAAATCCCAAAGATATAAAGATAAGTCAGAATTGTGAGAGCACTAGTAAGACCTTCAGTCACTCTAGATCATGTTACAAATGATGTTCAGTAAGGAACTAAGAAGATATAATATGTCAAGAAAGCGAGGATACCATGAGTACATGACCAATTTAGGGCATTGACAGCTTTGGTATGGCCAGACAAGGCTATTGATAGCCTTTTAGGTATTTCACTTAGCAATGAGCGACTCTTTGCTTGCCTTAAAGATGCCATGACTTCATGGGGTAGCTTTGTGTCTGTAATGCTTCCCAGAACTGAACAAGAAGAAAAACTTAGCTTCTGAAGTAGAATCCTTTTACTTGTCAAAAAGGAAAGGAATGACAAAAAAATAAATAAAAAGAAGATGATTATGAAGGTATCGATATGCATTATAAATGCTAAAGAACAAAAGAGACCCAACGATAAATAAAATTCCTGCAATGTAAGAAGAAGATTAACCCAAAACTAACACACCATAGAGAGAGAGAGAGAGAGAGAGAGAGAGAGATCCATAGACTCGCGAAAACGGCCAATCTCCAGTGAACTGAAAATATCAACCGCTCGACAATATAGAAAAAAGAATTGTTATCTTACTAACTTTAGATCTCGTGAATAGATAATTCTTCTGGAGTAACTGCCATGTTCGTCAACGATGTCAAAAATCTACCAAAATGGAGCTCTGAGCTTTGATTACATAAGTAGACTACTTCTGGGGGATGTAACTTTCACAAGAATCATTTCTAGATGGAGCTCCGTTCTAGCATTACGATCATTGTTTTAGGGAAGGAAAATAAATTATTACCGGGTGAAGTGGCGATGGGTGGATTCGGGCCTGGAGCGGGTTGAGAACGAAGAGCGCGTTCTCGCTTTGATATGTATCTACCGGGAATCGGAGCCTCACTTTGAAATATGGGTGGCTTGTCAGGTTTGGATCGCTTGGACGGAGGGAAAATAGTAGTCCGGTATCCGGGTCGGTTTTTGGGTTGAGAATCGGGTTCGTCATCCGAAGAGTTATAGTAGGCGTTGCAGATAAGATCCATGAAGTTGGACTGTTGGAGAGACCGAGAGAGGGTTTTGCTTCGCTTTCGGTGATTTGTGGTTCGTGGTACTGGCTGGAAATACAAACGAAATATCCCTGCAACAAATGCAATTGTTTGTCTTTTTGATGTCGGTCTAGGACTAGGATGGTAATCTTGCGAATGATGTATTCTTTTGAAATAATAATTAAGAATTTTACTGATAATTGAAAATTTAAAAAAATGTAAAAAGATTAAATTTATCAATAATTTTAAGAAATAGATTAATTATACTATTAAAATAAATTCTTTTCTTAAACCCCTTTGAAGTTATTGACTTATTAATTCAAAATTCAATGAATAAGCTTAAAGAGAAAAGTTTTCAAATATACTTATATAGGTTTAGTTCAAGTAGGATAAATCCCTTGGTAAAGAGAGACTAAACATTTCAATACTAATAATATTAAGAAATGATAAGTTATGTGACTTTCAAGATTTATTTCTACTCATTGCCTTTAACTGAAATCCAAATCAATATTTTAAAAACCAGGACAGATATCAAACCTGTCAAAGAAAATGTTTAAGATTTAAAGATTCAACTGGTATATAATAAACAAGAAGTTAAAATTAAAATAATAAGCAAAAATAAAATATTATTGAATTAAAAAGAATACACCAATATTTAATTTATATAATAAACTAATAATAAATCAAATCTAATAATTCAAACTAAATATGAAAGACTTTAAATAATCATAAAAATCAAAATAGTATTTATGAGAAAAGTTGTCTCGCTATCGTCAAAAGTTTTAAAATCTCCGACATTATTTATTTTATTGCATTCAAATAAATTACAAATTAGTAATGGATTAAAATATTCTTTATTATAAATTTGTAATATATTAAACTTTTAATATTAAATAAGATCAAAATCAAATATCAACTAACCCTTGAATCTTTTTCTAATGATTCCATATTTTTCATTATAATTTTAACATAAAAATATGTTAAAAATAAATTTGCAAGTTTTGTATGCAATTATAAGATCTAGAAATTTTAAGAAATTAACAAATTTTAAAAAATACTTCTCCTACTAAATACATTATACTTGACATGAAATATTTACTATATATCTTACTTTTTAACGAGTCAAAAAATGCCTTAGTTTTTCAGTTAATACACTTGATACGTATTCCTAAATCTAACATAGTTAAAAAATATGGTATAGCTATTTTAGAAAATCAAGATAATAACTAAAACCATTTAAATAAATGATTACTTACGTAATTTTGTCTTGTGTTGACTTTTAAAAAATAGCAATTTGTTATTGTAATTTATAAATGTTGATTAATTAGTTTATTGCCATCTATCAAATACTTGATAAGTCATAACCACTAAATGATAAATACAAATATTTAGTTTCACACTTTACATTGTACATTTTTCTACTTATAATGTTGCAATTATCAATTTATTGCGATTTAAGACAAGATTAAAGAATACTAGCTTACATACATTATATGTCCTTGAAATACAACTTCCCATGAATCTTATAAGAAAAATTAAAAAAATTAATTATTATCGGGTAATATGATTTCTTTCACTACTAGAAATTTCATATTTACATTGAACCATTTCATTTGCAAGTCCCATTCCACTATCTTCAACTTCAACTGTTCCCAATAACTTCATTAAAGGTCTAAAATCAAAGTAAAATCAAAACATGCGCCTTCTTCAAGTCTCAAACCGAATTAAAGTTTTGCAGAAGCTAAAAGCCAAAAAATTCTATACAAATTAACTATAGTTTTGCAGAAGCTAAGTGGCTAACATCAACAGAATATATACTCTTCTAGGATGAACAAGGACGTCAAACTAAATTGGAAAAGAATCAAAGATAATAAATGTCACAACCTCATAATCTTCAATTCTTCTCTAACAAACCCATTCCAGTCGCAACCCAGACCCAACAAAATTAATTTGAAACTGCAAAGAATAAAAGATAATCAATATATCAACCCCATAATTCCCAATTCTCCTCCAACAATCCAATTTCAATCACAACCTAAACTCAACAAAATTAATATCTTTTGGTACGTATTCATAAATCATGATCATAGTTAGGAAAATAACCCAGAGTTTTGCTTTTATCCACTAAAAAAGATACACCAATGATATGGCGTGTCCTTAGTGGCTTATATCATAAACAATTCAAGTTCTTTGATGCTGAGGTATGTAACTATTCTTTTATGAATTTATTGTTTTTGTTAGGTCTCTGACATTTGACTAGATATGTGAACAAATTAACATTATCAATGTTAGTTAGTGTAGAATCACTTCCGCTTTCAGAAACAACATTTTTGAATTCAGAACTTCAAAATCATGATATGATCTATAGTTTTATCTTCATTAGGAAACAATTAGAACTTATTGAAAAAGGAAAATTCGCACGAATCTCATCATGGATGAGATAACCATTGGAAATGTTTGTGTAGCTCCATGATGTTGGTGATCTAGTAGTAAAGAAGTTAGGAGTTAATGCTCTTCCGGCTATAGTGGGTTGGTCATCTAATGGCGAGAAGCATATCTTAGTAATCGGGATTTATGTCAAAGACCTGAAATTAACTATTAGTGATTTGAATTTCTTACTTGATGGACTTGGGAAGAAAAATAAGAAGGTGGCATCAAGTTCGGCTAGTAAACCATAGGGTGGCTTTGTTCACGAGCATATACCACTTTTGACAAAGTCAAATTTGATGCTTTATGCAATGAAAAAACACCTGTTTTCATTATTGGCATTTTCAAATCATCAAAGCTTGAAGCTATTCTATCCATGGTAAGCAAGTTGGAACTCATAATCAAATATTTAAGAGAAGTTTGAAGTTATTCTGTCCATGGTAAGCAGATTGGAACTCAGAATCAAATATTTCACCTTTGACACTATTCAGATCTTTCATGAATAATTTGATACCACCAGTGTTGGGATCATCTAGATAGATCTCGCAACGATCTTTGCAAGATACCACATGGAGCCGACCGGAACAGATCCTGTCTAACTATAACCACTCACCACACTTATAGATGGATTCCTTTGAAACATATTCATAAATCATGAATAATAAACTAGTAAAATAATGAACCAAAGACTCAAGGAAGAAAGGTGAAACAACAAGAAAGAAGATTAAAGTATGAAAATAGAAATACCCTATTTGTTACATTGATGGAAGTCTAAAAAGTGAAAGCAACCCAAATCTTACATCTTCTCTGTTTGTTATTGAACAGGTTGAGCAAAAAGTACAAAACTAAAGAGGTATACAAAGAGTTTGAGTTTGATCGAAGATAGAGATTGAATATGCTTTCAAGATATAACAAAACTTTAAAAGAAATTGAAGTTTGGTCATACGTAGAGACTGAAAAATCAAAAAGAAGAGTGAAGAAGATGAGATTGGGCTAACTTTTCTTTCTTACTTACAGTTTAGGAAAAACTGAGGGTTAAGTAATAAACCGACCAGTTTTTTGTTATAATGATTATAAATAGGAACCGGACCGGAAAGCTACCCGGTTTATACTTTATTGAGTTAAACTAGTCGGTTCGGTCTAGTTTTTAAATCCTTGTTCCAAATTTAACAATATCTCTTAGAGATAAAGGTATTTTAGAGGCTTTACTATTGAAAATAAAGACTCACAGAATCAACAGATGATCAATCTTCTTAAGAGATAAAATTATTTTAGATGCTTTAGTATTGAAAATAAAGACTCACAGAATTAACACATGATCAATCTCCTTAGTATTAATATGTAAAATACATTATAAAGTTGTGAATACACCTTTTACTTCAAAAGCCTTGATACATAGCCAAAAAGGTGAAATACCATTTTTACAAACCGATTTGACAAACTCCAATATTGTGGTGTTAAAGTCAATAAAATGGAAAGAGATCATCCTTTTTGATGAGTGGGTACTTGAAGGTGCAGCAGATCCATCTTCACCTATACCTTTAAGCCCTAATACAAAAATCAAAGAAATAAAGTAATAATAATAAAATAAAGTTATCCTTTAATATAAAATCATCAAGATCTAGATTTGATTAAAACCAATTAAATAGGACAAACCAAAATATTGTTTATAATTCTCCTAAATCATTAACATCTCAAACTCTAAGCAAAGTTTAAATTAGGATTAAAACTAACAGTTCCTAGGAAGTAAACACGATTAATTAAGTTAGTAACATCAAATTTGATAATTTTTAACCTCCTTCCCCAATATTAAATAAATCACATTGGCAAAGTAACACCAAATTATATTAGTCAAAACCTATAGCCCCTGATATATATATTGATGACAAACCTAATGTTTTATAATATACTAGATATAATGCATCTTCAGTATTGAATGGAATGTAAATTGAATGTTAGAATATAGCATATTGAATATGCTTTTCACTTATGACTTTTTGCTTATATTAAACCAAATAAAATTCCAAAAATATTTAATTAAATAACTATTAAGATTAGTGACAACTTTCATATTGATGTTATTGCACTATTTGATATATAAGCATATTTAAACTATATTAAGCAAGGTATAATTCTTCTGAAATTATTAAGAAAAGCTAAGAAAGACTTAAAGTTGCTAACAATTCAAAATTAAAGATTGATTACAAAACATGTGCTTATATATATATAAATCAATTTTCTGTAAAAACATCTTTTGTAACAGTAGAAGTTATACAACATATGGTTATTCTAAGAACACCTTTTATAAAATTAGTTACTCCTTATATAGTAAATCACAATAATATTTTTGCTAAAATTAATAATAAAAATCTATGTTTTCCTTTCACTCAAAAACCATTAAATACTAAGAATACAAATATGTTTTAATAAAAAATTAATCAGATTAATAATGATAGATTTTCTAAATTTGAACCTCTATTGCAAAAAATAACAAGTATACTTTTTAAAAAGTTAAAAAAGATTGTACATTCACGACCACATTCATCATTAGATAATTTTATAAATTTAAATTGCTTTTTATATGATGATTTCAAGTAAGCAAAGAGGAGGAATTGGTAATATTTTACATATTAATAATATTTATTAATTATAACAAGTATTAAATAATCTAAACTTAATTTAGTATATTAGATTAAGTTTGGACTATAAAAACTATTATTAAGTTATTGATTTATTTTTCGATTTATAGTAGTTTTATAGTACAAAGTTGAAAACCTTTAACGACATGTATAGATTAAGTTAAAGTTCATTGAACATATCCCACCATTCTTTTTTAGTCTTGTATGTTTTAGACTCATATTAAAGGTCAAATTATCCAAAAAGAATAAGTTCAATCAAGATAATTCAACCATAGGATAAGGTAAAAATTTTATTAAATACTAACTAAGTTAACTAGTAGAAGTTAGATTTAATTATATTGAGGATAGTTAGAGTCCAACTATACATCAAAAGAAGATTGCTTATAAAAACAAGATAAATCAATGTAAGTTCTTATAACCATAATCATTGAGTTGAAGTTAGTTACCTTTTTGCATGCTTATGAACCTTTAGTTTTACTAACTTAAGTGTTAGAGTGTCTCTATCGAGAACACTCTAGCCTATTATTAGTTAATTTTTATAGGTCTTCCAAGTTGAGATTAGTTTAACAGGTCTATCACGAATTTAACATACATTATTTGACATTGTATGTGAGAATTTGATTAAAGTTTTTAATCTTCCCACTCGAGAATATCTCAAAACAATTAATTCATCATAATACTCAAACATAACAATGGACACCAATGAAATCAACCTTTACGTAAATATCATTGAAACAACTAACATCATAGAATCCCCTAGCATCCTTAAGTGGCCTAAGGACCAAAAATCAAAATTTTGATGTTGTAAGAATAAGTGAGATAATTACTATAAAGGAGGCAATAGACAAATTAAAGAATCGAACTCACTCCGCATAACCACCATCAATAGAAGCTCTATCCATACCCTACAACATTACTTTCTTTTTAATAGAGTATGATGTATGGGGAGAAACCATGATATCTGATAGCCCCCGGTACTTAACACCTTACTAAAGCCATTACTAATTAGATTCAAGTCAACCCTTGATACCTATAATGACATGCATGACTCTATTGACCATGTGCATCATTATAAGCAACTTATGAACTTATATGGAGAACCTGATCCCATAAAATGCAAAGTAATGTCTTCTAGCCTAATAGGCATGACATAATGATGGCTTCAAACCTTAATCTTAACCTTAATAGCTACTTACTAACAATTACTTGCAAGGTTCATATCACACTTTGCTTATAACAGATAAAGGTTAGGAACTCTACTAACTGATATTAATAACCTAAAATTTGGAGGAAGGTTTAAGGGACTATCTCTAATGCTTTAGTTTTGAGGCAACTTAAATCTTTAGTCTCGATGTAGGCATGGTAATAGTAGCCTTCATAAATGGAAAAAAATAAAAGGGAAAAAATAAATGGAAAACTAAGAAATTGCTTCCCATTTTCAATAATCCACTTATTAGGGTCATTGACTACATCCTTCCTAACTTAACTGTAAAACCAAAAAGAGTAGCCACCAACACTGCCAAGAGAGACAAAAACATAAATTTTCACTTCCATAAGAATATCAAATATGACATATAGGATGACAAAAATTCTTAGAATGATAGTTAATAATATGGAAAAATAACGGAGACTGAGCTACTTATTAAAGGGAAATATGGATGATAGATCTAGGAACAAAGGGTCCTTACACAAAAATCAAGAACTAAAGAACCCAATAGGGAGACACAACCTAACTAAAGGGATTATCCACATGATTATTGGAGGAAATCAAAAGGAATCAAAATTTTAATCTAAGATAATACCATGAAGGGAGATCAATAATGAATGGCCTAATCATAGTAGACCTAATTTAAGGATTAAAGCTTCTGAGATGACCTTTAAGGAGCCAAAAAAAAAAGTGATTAGCTCCTATAAAGATGCTATTATTTCAAATATGTCATTTGCCAACTTTTTAATCAAAATGGTGTTAATATATATAGGCATCATAGTTGACATATTAACCATCTATTTCGAGTCTATTTCTAGTTTAATTTCAATTTTTATGATTGTATAGAATTTGAGATAGCCATAGATGATATATTTGTTGACTGTTAAGCATTTGTCTAAACTCACCTTTGGGATCTTTTGTCTTTGATATTAATGAAATTTGATTGATGCAATTTTGTTGGATTTCTTGTGATTTCAATTCTGTAATTGCATAATTCGGTAATAAACTGAGAGGGTGAATCGAGTGAAAAATCATTAAATTGGGCTAACGAGAGTTAGGTAATTTAATAGATCAAGAATTGAATCAAACTGGTAAATTTGTGTAAAGAGAGATCTGGCATAGGTTTTTGGTAGTTTTTGGACAACTTAAGATCTAATTTAGGTTTTGGATAAATTGTGAATCGAGAGGTTGCAATTCTCATAATCTAATTAGGGTTTATAAATTAGGGTTAATGATTATAACTCGAGAGAGTTATCAACCCTAGGATCGTCTAAAACTGATAATCCAATAAATTCATAATCAATTATGTTTTTATTAAAGTCGGATAAAAATCTCCTTTCTCTTAATTGGTAGTTTTCTAGGTCGTTTTGTGATTGGGTGTTGCATTTTCTATCTTGTTTATAATTTTGAATTTGATTATTGGAATTAATTGCGTGATTGAATAATTTCTTGTTTTAATTTTATTCATTTTTAGTTATTACAAATTATTTTTTGCCTTAAATTTTAGGATTAGATTAACCCCTTGTGGGATTGACACCTAAGGTACTACGCGAACGACCCGTGCATTTGCGAAATATCGAGTTTAATTATTAAAGCTTTTTCACATAAGAAACTTGCGATTAAGTTTTTGGTGCCGTTGTTGGGGAGGTGATTAGTTTAGTTCTTTATTCTAAGGTCTTTTGTTTTTAAATTAAAAAAAGTTTGAGCATAAAGTAGAGACACATAAAGACTTCTTAGAGTGAGAATGAGACATCTGAAGAGTTGAATGCTAAGAAGAGATAAAAAGAACGATCATGGAGGTTGTCTATTACGGGGAGCAAAGGATTTTTGTAGATTTCAAGAGCCCCAATTTAGTTGGGAAAATCATCATCCTTGTATGAACCTAAACTTGTACACTTCGAGGTGGCAGAACCACCAAGATTTCTATTGGTCTAACAGTTCAAGTACTCTCATGAGACATCAAAACCTATTTGAATTTCAATATGATGAATCCAGTTCATAGGATTCTAAGCTGGACAAAATCATGGATAAACTCATGGATATGGAAGAGAACCAGAAGAGATTTGAAGAGAAGTTTAAGCAAGTAGCAGAAGATCATGCCTTTTCTATTCACAATTTAGAGGTTCGAATAGACCAACTTCCCAAGAATTTTGTAAGCAAAGTGTGGAAAATGATCTGCGTAGCATGAAGGTAAATTCAATAGAGCCATGTCAGGCTATCATACTTAGGGATATGGTAACGCTAAAAGAACTAGTGAGAAATTAAGTTGAACCCTACCATATAAAAGAATAAGAAATCAATAAAGAGGATGAAGAAAAGGATGAAAACCTCTCATATTATCCACCAGTTCTTGATATACCATGTATGAACATCGAAAAATCTTTGGTAAATTTCTATGAAAAGAACCCTATCTTTTGAATTAATGATGACCAAGTGACATTGAACACAAATGATATGTTAAATAATCTGAAGGAGAGTAGCTCATTCAGGATAATTGATGTGTTGGAATCTTTTGAAGAGCAAGAGGACGAAGAACAGATGACAACAAACTTCGAGTTTGAAGAAGCTATGAAAGCCTTTGTTCGTAAAGCAAAAGAAGCAGAGGAGACTAAGGTGATTAAGGAAGAAAGAGAGCAACTCAACTTTATATAGGGCAAATTGTTGGATTCAACGGAAGATTCAGGGAGTTTTGTTATTTCTTACTGTGTTGACAGTTCATTTGAAAAAAAAGAAATTATTGAGATTAATTGGTTTGCATAATGTTATCAATATTGTCCTTTTGATCATTTTGCAAGTTGTAGCTTATTTACAGGCTACAAAACTGATGTTGAATGAAAAAGGTGGAAGCAAGCTGCTCATAATTGATCCTGGCTAAGTTTCCAAGGATAGACCGTCGAGATATCGACGTTAAAAGATGCACTACATGGGAGGCAAGCTATGGAATTTTATTTCCTTTGATTGTTTTCAAAAAATTTGGATCTTGTAGTTACGTTAGTTTGTTTCCAAATAAAATCAGGAAGGCATAAGGCGTTAGTTTGTTTCCAAATAAAATCAGGAAGGCATAAGACTTTGCCATTAATTAGATGATCGAGGAAGTAAATAGGGAGAGGTGAAAGGGCTATAAATAGTTAAGAAGTGATTTCAGAGAAGTAGAGAAGAACAAAAGAAGAAAAAAATAAAAGAAATTGTTGGAAAATTGATCATGACCCGCGGCTGGGCAAAAAGGGAACACGTAATTTTTAAGTCAATTTCTATCATTTAACCCTCTAACCACCTATATATTCATTTCTAACTTCAATTTTTCACTCACTTTCATTTTTACTTTATCTCTCTAAGCTTTAAACTTCCAAACACTCTCCCTTATCTCTACCAAATTTCAAATTTCACTCATAAGCCAGTATGTCGCGTATTAAGCAGTCAGCCAAGTGGGATAAATCATCAGGACGAAATCAAGTCTCAGGACAGGGAGAAGGAACAGAGCGACGGACTTCGGAGCACCTTTCCCGATCTAGACAAAGGAGAAAGGGATTCATTTTTAATCCCTCAATTCTAAATAAATTGTAGTCCCTAATATTTTGATTTCGATACACTTGATAGGCTAGAACTGTGAGACAGGGTAGATAACTTAGCGAAAAGAATTCAATGGGAAAAATTCATACACTTCCAATTTCCTGAGCTCACCCTAGAATTCTTTACTTACCTTTCCTATGAACCTAAAAACCTTAGAGAAATGTGGTTTAGGTTGAGGGGATGAGCCTATGAACTAAATATCGAAACCATGTGCGATATATGTGAGTTCCCTGAATCTTTCATTATCGATCATTATGATGATTTTCATGTTTCTCGGCATTAGAATGAATCACTAAAATAGAGCAATTTTATGCCAAAAATGCTCACAACAACATAATAAGGTCCCACGAGCATTTGTTGCTGCACAAATACATGTGTCAGTTGGTTTTTGATAAATCAGAAACCAACAAGTGTTCCACAAAGGACCTTTTTATATTATGGTGCATAGATCATAGTATTCCAGTGTGCACATCCACACACGTGCTAAACGTTATTATTGAGACTCTGCTTAAGAGGAGCAACAATTTAGGTATGGGGTACCTAGTTTTGGCCATTACTGAATATTATGGTGTGGATTGTAGCGGGTTAGCTGTTCATCTCCCTGACTTCCTAAACCATCACCATTTATGGAGGGCTAAAATTCTTAAGTCCCATAATATGGAACTTCGGGATATCAGCTAAAAGACACATGTTAAGATTAGGCCAGTCAGGCGAGTTCTAGTTCAACGCCACCTCAGTAGGCTGAAGAGGACTCAACCAGTGAAGAGTTCAGGAAAGAAGAAAAGACAGAAGAATTGGGATGGAAGAAAGTTCTGGACACAATCTCCGCAAACAATTTGGTGATTACAGATCAACTAGCGGGGAACTCCAGAACGATAAGGGAGATGGCCCGCACTCAACGACATCAGAGCTGGGATATACGTCATATCTATCGATATTTTGAGGCTCAGGGCGTTCAACTACCATCCTCAACACCATCCCCACCTCCATCTCCATGAGATTTTGTCTAACCCATTTTTCTTGTTCAAATTAGTCTTCATTTTGATCTTTATTTATTTTCTGTTTACTTTAATTTATGTTTCTTCTTTTCTTACGTGCTTGTTTGTTCCCTTCTTATATTAAGGAAAATATGTTGTTCAAGTGTGGGGAGGGATATGTGTTTTGTCTTGAATGTGGTTTTGCATATGGTATGATAATTATTAGGTTCTATTTTGTGAATTGTTTAAATGTGTCAATGGCTTAGATAGATTGGAATTGATTTAATTTTAAACATAGTCTATTAGGTTATGAAGAATCATTAGCTCGAACAATTAGGGAATTGGGGTATTTAGATAAATATACAACATAATTAGGATTTAGTGTAGGTTTGTCACCCTGTAAATTGTCACATTCATTCATAATTTGAGGGCTTTCAACTTAAGTAACTTTACTAGTATTTTTCATGGAAATAAGTAGCTAAAACAACAAGGTAGGTAAATAAAAAAAATAGTTCGTTAAATAAATAACTATTCCGCTGACCTTTGGGTTATGAATAAAGCTAGTAGCCAGTTGAGAACATGATATAGTTGAGTAATTGGATCAACAAGCATCACAAATGTGTGCCTCCGTGTCAAAAAGCTGTAATGATGTTCCAACCAAGTAGCTTAATAAAAATATGACTTAGTCGAGTAATAGAATCGACATTCATTACCAATGTTTGCCTTTGGGTAAAAAGACTAAATCCATGTTCAATAAAAAAAGTTTTTTCTAATAAAAATCCTACCAAACTTGTAATAGCTTGACTTTCATGAAAACGTACTTAGGAATAGTTACAGAGTCTGAGTGACCAAAGAATTATGAACGTGTGTGTGCAATTGAAAAGGGCAAATAAATTAACACTTGGATCTCGATTAATTTGTATATTTAGTTCAAAGCCTTTAGACACAGATTTTTCATATTAATGATTTGATATAACTTGAATGATGTGTTTAATATTAAATTTATTTCATAAAGTTGAAGCCATTGCCTCATTACTGCATTGTGTGTTGTGTGTTTATTGTTTTGCCCCTGTTTGGCAAATAACATATTGGATTAGCTGTTAGCTTATTCTATCAGCAGATTTGACCAGCAGATAATAATAGTTGTTTATTAAAGATGTTTGGTAAAATTCGCTATTTAGTATTAGTTGTTGATGTATAAAATGACTTATGAGGGCATGATTTTTAAAAAAATTATATGGGCGTGAATATTATATTTCTTAATATTTCGTTGAATATT
>JAOQML010000005.1:23677381-23691995 GCA_027568935.1 Erythroxylum urbanii
CTACTCCCCTTTGAAGCCCATTGAACTCAAGCCATCGCTACATCTTCAAGAGAAAATGGTGCTTAGCCAAGCATCTCTCCTGAAGCACTCATAATTGTGGGTACACCGACAGCATCCATGGCAATAGCAGAGAGCGACGATGAGAGGTAAAAAAATTAGTGATGGATGAAGGTCAAGAGTGAGAGATGAAGATATGAGTGTCTGTCGGAAGTCTCTGTATAACCTAATTTGGCATGTTTTTAAATGTTGGGTCGTGGGTCGGTCAGAATAGTGAGAGATTTTCCCAAATATGGTCTGGGTTTTCGAAGATTTGCCACTACGATAAATGACTCTCGCCACGGCAATCTTTACCCGAAAGGATTTGTTCTTCGCTAGTTCCTTCACCGCAGCGAAGGAATTAATCTTCGCTGTGGCGAACTTCTCCAGAAAGTTCAGCCTGGATTTATCATTTTTCACCGCAGCAACAGATAGGCTCACCGCGATGAACTTTTCTCGAAGGCTATGATCTCCTGTTGACTTTAATTTAACACATTGACTCCCTTTTTCTTGAGGATCCTACAATAAAAAATGACAATTTGCAGTATGAATTGTTCTTAGAAAACTTAAGAAATTCAATTAATACCAATTGTGACAATTTTTACTATCAAATTGCATAAAATAAAAGTGCACACTCAAGGATTAAATTAAGCACAAAATCAAGAATTAGGAGTCAAAAAGTATAGTAAAGGCCATGAAAGTGTTGCCAATTTAGATAATAAACTTGGGCTCAATCAACAACTCAACAAAGGAGAGTTATACTTACGAGTGGAAAATAGAGCAAGAGTTGCTGTATTAGCTGTAGGCAGATATGTATTGACTCTCTTTAGTGGGCTTATACTAGAATTGGACAATTGTTTTTATGTAGCTACTTTGACTAAAAATGTAATGTCTGTTTCTAGTCTTTATAAAGCTGGGTTCCATTTAAATTTCAATAACAATGGTTGTTTAATTTATTTTACTGGAATGTTATATGCTTTCGGTACATTGTGCAATGGTATATACATACTAGTTATATCTAATCTAGTTCTAAATATAAATAATAACAAAAGAACAAAACTAGATAATGTGAAATCATCTTACTTATGGCATTGTTGCTTTGGCCATATAAGTGAGAGATGTATGTCTAAACTACATAAGTTTGGTAGTTTAGGTCATTTATTATGAATCATATGATACATGCGAATCTTACTTATTAGGCAAGATGACTAAGTTACCCTTTAAGGGAAAGGGTTAACAAACTAGTGGACTGTTAGACCTAATACATACTGATGTATATGGTCCGATGTCTATATATTGCCAAAGATGGTTTTGTATACTTCATTATCTTTATCGATGATCATTCTCGATCTGGGTATATGTATCTTATAAGATACAAGTCTGAAACCTTTGAAAGGTTCAAAGAATTCATAAATCAAGTTGAGAAACAAATTGGGAGACGTATTAAATCATTTCGATTAGATCGAGGTGGTGAATACTTAAGCCAAGGGTTTTTGGATTATCTCAGGGATAATGGAATAATCCTAGTGGACTCCACCTTACACACTATAACATAATGGTGTGGCTGAGAGGAGAAACCGAACCTTGCTAGACATGGTAAGGTCGATGATGAGTTTAGCTAATTTACCAAAATCCTTTTGAGGGGATGCACTAAAAACTTTTGTTTATGTATTAAACAGAGTCCCATCCAAGTTAGTTAATGTTATTCCGTATGAGATATGGACTAACAATAAACCCTATCTTTCTCATATGAAAGTTTGGGGTTGTCCTGTTTTGTCAAGAGGATTCAGTCAGATAAGCTTGAAGTTAAATCTCAAAAGTCTCTGTTTGTAGGATATCCTAAGGAAACTATAGGATATCAGTTCTGCCATGTTTCATAACAAAAGGTGATTGTTTCAAAACATGTTGTCTTTTTAGAGAAAGAGTTTCTTCTAAAAGAAGACAGTGGGAGCAAAATTGAACTTGTGGAAGTTCAAGATGCTCAAATAGACACAGATCAACTGCCTAGACCTGAGACTATTGTTCATGAAGATGAAACAATAGTTTAACCTTCTGACACACAAGAAGTTCATAGGTCAAGTAGGATATGTCACATTCCCGAGAGATACGGATTTCTTGTAAATGAACTTAACGACGTATTGCTCAAAGAAGATGATAAGCCTACTACCTATGAAAAGGTCCTAAAGAGTTCAGAATATGACAAATGGCTTCAAGCTATGAAATCCGAAATGGATTCCATGTATGAAAACCAAGTATGGAATTTGGTTGACCCACCCGAAGGGATAAAGCCTATAGGGTGCAAATGGGTTTTCAAGAAGAAAAATGACATGAAGCGTAATGTAGTTACCTATAAAGCTAGGCTTGTAGCTAAAGGCTATAGTCAAAGGCAAGGTGTTGACTATGACGAAACGTTTAGCCTAGTAGCTATGCTTAAATCCGTTAGGATACACTTAGCCATTGCCACTCATATGATTATGAGATATGGAAAATGGATGTGAAAATGGCTTTCCTTAATGGAAACCTAAGCGAGGATATGTATATGACATAACTTGATGGTTTCATATCCAAAAATGGAGAAAAGGTATGCAAGCTTCAAAAATTCATTTATGGATTAAGGCAAGCATCCAAAGGTTAGAATATCTAATTTGATGAGACAATCAAAGAGTTTGGTTTCTCACAAAATCAGGATGAGTCGTATGTATATAAGTAGGTTAGTTGGAGTGTAATTGTGCTCCTTGTACTGTATGTAGATGACATATTGCTAATATGAAATGATGTCTTAGCTTTGCAATCAGTGAAAATTTTGGTTAGCTAAGAACTTCTCTATGAAAGACTTTGGAAAAGCAACTTATATTTTAGGGATAAGGATCTATAGAGATAGATCTAAGAGGATACTTGGTCTTTCTCAATCTATATACATAGACAAGATGCTAAAGAGGTTTATCATGAAGTAGTCCAATCGAGGTTATCTTTTTATGGTACATGGGATTACACTATCTAAATCTATGTGTCCAATGACACAAGAGGAGAGGACTCGTATGAGTTTAATTCCTTATGCTTCGGCTATAAGATCAATCATGTATGCTATGTTATGTACTAGACTCGATGTGTCGTATGCACTAAGAATTACAAGCAAATATCAGTTGGGCCTTGGTGAGGGTCACTGGGTGGTTGTCAAGAATATCCTTAAGTATATAAGAAGAACTAAAGATGTATTCTTGGTATATGGAGAAAGTGATCTTGTGCTAAGCTGGCATATTGATGCCAGCTTCCAATCCAATAGGGATGACTCCATATCCCAGTCTGGATATGTATTCACACTAAATGGTGTTGCAGTTAGTTGAAAAAATTCTAAACAAAAGATGACTGCTGATTCGACGATAGAGGCAAAATACATTGTAGCTTTAAAAGAGGCAAAGGAATTAGTTTGGATCAAGAAGTTCATCATGGAACTTGGTATGGTTCCAAACATCGTTGACCCACTATAATTGTATTGTGGCAATAATAGGCCTATAGCGCAGGCGAAGGAACTAAGGTCTCATCAGAAGTCCAAACATGTACTCAAGCGCTACCATTTGATTTGAGAGATCATTGGTAGAAATGATGTCAAGATTGAGAGAGTTCTCACTTATCAGAATATAATTGATCTATTGACTAAGTCTATTTCCCAAAAGAGTTTTGTGTCACATGTACACGCCTATGGTATTAGATATCAAGATAATTGGATTTAGTGTAAGTGGGATTTTGTTAGAGAAGTGCTTTACATGCAATCACCTTTAGCACTTATTGTACAAATCATTTTATGATTAATAAAGGTATTTTTAATTATTTCGATGTTCATACATTTATAGCTTTGATGTCAATCTTAAGTTGATTTAATGAAGTCCTTGACACAAAACATAGTATAGAGGAAATCATGATAGTGAGATTCCTATTATGTGTAATTATGTTAATATCTGATCATAAGGTTACATACACTAAGTTTTAATATTTATAACCTTGGTAATTTTTACAAGTGCACGGGTCATTCACGTAGTACCTAAGGTATCAATCCCACAAGGAGGGAATTCTAGTCGTAAAATCTAAGATTGTACTAACTGTAATAATTCAAAATAAATAAAATAATGCAAAAAATAAATCAATCAAACAATTAATTTCAAGAATTAAATTGCAGAAATCTAAACAAGTAACAAATCACACAACCCAATCCACAAATCAACCTAGAAATTACTAAGCAAGAGAAAAGGGATTTTTAATATGAAATTCACAAAAATCTAACTAATTTTGCAATTATCGAATTAATAGTTCTACATAGTCCTAGGGTAGATTACTCTCTCTCGAGTTATAATCCTTAACCTTAATTGATAATCCCTAATTTAAATTATGGAATTGTGCTCTCTCGATTCACATTTGACCCAAAACCTAAATTAGTTCTAAAATTGTCTAATAACCTACTGGGAACCTATGCTCCATCTCTCATTACACGATTATACCAATTTGATTTAATTCTCTACCTACTAAATTACCTAACTATCGTTAGCCTAATTTGATTATTTTCACTCGTTCCACTCTCTCAGTTTATTATCGAATTATTATGAACAGATATTGAATCACAATTAAATCAATAAAAACCCAATCAACCAAGCTTTATTAATCTCAAGGACCAAAAACCCTAAGGTGAGTTTAGACATGAATCAACACTCGACAACTGTTAATTTCAATAATCATCCCATTTTCATACATCCATAAAATTGAAATAAAAATAGAAATATTGTCAGAACAGATTCATAGAGGCAGGGACTGCGGGAAACCACCTATTCCGGGATGTACGTCGTGTCTAGCTTCATCTCTGTGACTCTCTTCGTTCGTCCCCTTCCATAATCTCTCAATAACTGTCTAGGTTTTTTCAAAATGTGGTTGACCGGAATGCTCTCTTTTTAGACTCCCCAAGGCTACTGGTTTCATCCCTTTATGATATATTTATACTTTAATTGTCTTAGGTTTAATTCGGGGTCGAAACGGTCCAAAAAATCTTATGAAACTTAAGTTTTTGCTCAGCCTACGATCATGGCCAGGACTTAGTCCTCTTTGTCATGATCGTGACCCAAGGTGCACGATCATGGCCTGGATCCAAGCTCTTTATCACAACCGTGCCTAAAGTGCACTATCGTGGCCTGGCTGCCCTAGCTTATCCCTCTCTGTCACGATCGTGGCCTATTATGCCACGATTTTGAGCTATGTTTTTGGCCCAAATCTCTTCGCAACTTCTCTGTTCTTCACCGTTTCCTAAAACACTAACAAACACATCAAGGTACCTAAAAAATATAACAATTAAGCTGAAAGACCCATACTAACACATAAAAACACTTAAACATATAAACTAACACAATTAAACCATAAATATACACTCAACACTTAAATTCACACTAATTGCCTAACAAATTACACCCTAAAACACAGTGCAAATCACAACTATCAACATGCCCACACTTAAACATCTGCTTATCCTCAAGTAAACAGCATAAAAAATACACAATACACAATACACACAATGCAAAAACGAGGCAATGGCTTCGACTTCATAAAATAAATTTAATCTTGAACACAATCTGATAAGTTATATCCAATCATTAACAAGAAAAATCTATGTCTAAAGGCTTTGAACTACATATACAAATTAATCGAGATCTAAGTGTCAATTTATTTACCCTTTTAAATTGTACAGGCACATTAATAATTCTTTGATCCTTCAGACTCTGTAACTGTTCCTAAGTTCCTTTTTAATGAAAATTCAAGCTTATTACAAATCTGGTAGGTTATTATTACAAACACACATTTTTCTAATTTTTAAACACTGACTTAGTCTTTTACTCGAAGGCCAACATTAGTGATGAATGTCGATCCGGTTACTCAACTAAGTCCTTTTATTAGACATCTTGGTTGAAATGTCATTATAGCCTTTTGATGTGAAGGCACACACATCTAGTTACTCAGCTATTATTATGTTTTCAACTGGCTACAAGCTCTATTCATAACCCGAAGGTCAGTAGAATAGTGATTTATTAACAAAATAAACACTTTTTTTACCTACCTTGTTGTTTTTAATTATTCATTTTCATGAAAAATACTAGTTAAGCTACTTACGTTAAAGGGCCTCAAATTATAAATGAATGTGACAACTTAGAGGGTGATAAATTTACATTAAGTCCTAATTAAGCTGTATATTTATTCAAAGAACCCTAGTTCACTAATTTTACGAGCTAATGATCATTTACAATCTACTAGACTATGTTCAAAATTAAATGAATTTTACTTCATCTAAGCCATTGACACATTCAAAAAATTCTCACAATGTAACCTAATGACTATCATACATTATACAAAATCACATACACAAGCAAAACACTTAATCCCTCCCCGCACTTAAACATCACATTGTCCTCAATGTGAGAAAGAAGCACACTTCACATAAGATAAAAAAGACAAAATAGAAATTAAAGTGAATGAAACCAAATAAAAATAAACATAAAAAGAAAATAGAACTGAAGGCTAATTGGAAAAGAAAGATTGGGTTAGGTATAAATCTTAAGGAGATGGATGTGGTGATGGTGTCGGAGGCAGCAATTGAATACCCTGAGACTCAAAATACAGATGGATCTGTCAGCTATCCCGGCTCTAGCATCGTTATGTTTATGCCATCTTCCCCAGTGTCTTGTTAATCGTAGTGATTGCTTCTAAGACCTTCTTCCAACCTTGTTCTTCTTCCTCTTCTTCCTCGGATTCTTCACTTGACGCTTTTTCCTGCCGAGATGGCACTGAGCTCAAACTTGCTTGACTTGCCCTGATCTAGACATGTATCTTCTCGTTGATTTCCCTCAATTCCATATTATGATGTAGGATTTCAGGCCTTCATATATGGTGACGATGTAGGAAGTCAGGGGGATGGACAGTTAACTCCCTCCGTTCCACGCCAAAATGTTTTACAATAGCAGACACTGTATACCACATTCCTAGAATATTGCTCCTTTTGTGCGGAGTTGCAATAATGGCATTAAGCACATGCATGGATGTCCAGAATGGAATACTGTGGTCCATGCACCACAATATAAAAATTTCCTTGGTGGAACACTTATTGGTTTCTATTTTATCGAATACCAGCTGACATATAAATTTGTGCAGCAACAAGTGTTCATGGAACCATGTAATGTTATTTTGAGCATTCTTTGCATGAAATTACTCAATTCCACTAAGCTCATTCCAATATTGGGAAGGGAAGGAAGTCATCATGTTGATTGATGATGGTGCACCCAGGGAATCCACACATCTCGCACATGAGTTCGAAATTTAATTCATATGCTCGTCCTCCCAATCTAAACCATAATTCTTTTGGATTTTTAAGGTCATAGGTTAAGGAAGTGAAATTTTTCAGTATAAGCTCATCCTAAACAGGGAATTGAAATCAAATGAATTGAGCCTAATGGATCCTCTCAGCTAGGTTTTCTACTCGCTTACGTAATTCTAGCCTATCAAGGGTGTTAAAATCAAAGTACTTAGGTACTATAATTTGTCTAGCATGAAGGGATTGAAAATGAGTACCTTCCTCCTCAGTGTAGGTCGGGAAAAGCATGCCAAATTCTATCGCTCAGTTTTGTCTCCCCCATCTTGCAACTTACTTTTGTCCATCAGGCTCCCGTCAGGTTGAATGTTTAATGCATGACATACTTAGGTATAATTTGGAAGAATTCTGGAAGGTTAAAAATTTTTTTAGTGAGAGGTGAGAGTGTTTGGATGCTTGAATTCTAGAGAGACAAAGTGAACATGAAAGTGAAAGTAAAAATGATGCTTGAATTCTAGAGAGACAAAGTGAACATAAAAGTGAAAGTAAAAATGAAGTTATAACTGAATATATAGGTAGTAGAAAGGTTAAAAAGATAAAAATTTCTTTAAAAAATTTCATCCTCACTTTTACTGCATAGTCGCAGGCCACGATCGTGGCCTGCGGGGTATCACCACTTCCTAATTTACTTCTTTTGTTCTTTTTCAGTCTTTTCAATTCTACTACTTGATTCTTTTATGGCCCCTTTTCACCTCTCTTTTATGCTTGCACTGTCATCCACATAGTTTTAAAATCCTATTCCTTTTCGCTTTTATTCAAAAACAAAAATACTTCGAACTACGGAATTTCCAATGTTTTAACAAAATTAAACAATGAAATTAAAATTTTAATTTTTTCCATAGGTTGCTCCTATGCAATACTTCTTTTAACGTCAGTAGCTCGACGCTTTGTTAAGCTCACAATGATTAGAATGAATGGTTTGATGGTAGCATCTTGGTTAATCTCAGAGTCTGTACTTTAGCTACTATACTACAGTTACCACCGTCCTTACAATTTTCCTTTCCTCATCTTCTCCTTCACGAGCGCTTCTTCCTGAAAACATTACCAGGATCCTCTATATCATCCCATTCTCCTCGCGATTTAGGTTCTTGACTATTCACTAGAGGTGGAGGAGGTTTGTACTCTCTTGTAGGCACCTTGAAGGTCAAAATCGCCTATCCTAATCACAGAGTTAATTCATCCCCATCAACATTAATTATTTAATGCACAGCGGCCAAGAACGGTCTTCTAAGAACTATCGGGGTGTCTATATCTTCACTAATGTCCAATATGAAAATTATATGGGAAAGGTATATTCATCCATCTTTACCGGCACATCCTTTATAATCCCTAATAGTTTATGCGTTGTCCTATCAACCGTCTTTACCAAAAACTTAGTGGGCACTTACTCTCTTAACCCCAAATTTAGACTGAATGTGTAGGGCATCATATTTATACTCATACCTAAATCTGTGAATGCCCTGTCTATAATGATCCTATTGATACTACAAAGGATGAAAGAGTCCCCTGGGTCCTCTTTCTTCGTAGCTATGTTGGGGTCATGTTCTAGTGGTTGTTCCGTAACTTCTTTTTAATGGACTCCTGTAATTTGAGCTTTTTTTGTATTTGTTCCGTTAATTCCTCGACCTTATTTTGCTCAATCTTCTGTAATTTTTCTACTTCCCTCTTTTCATATAACTCTCACTGCTGCGTAATAGGGAATGGAATTACACGTCAAGTTACTTTAAGTGACTCAATCATAGGCTCACTCGAAGTGTCTTCTTTAATCACTTGACCTTCTCTTCATCCTTCACCTTCTCTGGTTCCTCATCCTGGGTCTTACTGATAACCATGATACATTCTTTCATATTGGACTTGGTGTTGCTTGTAAGAGTTCCAACATTTCAAGTCGACATTGCCTCCACCAGCAGCCCCACATTGACTTCTAAATTGTGTATAGATGAGGCATTGTTATTCATAACTTGCTCAAACTTGCTCTCGAGCCTCCTATGTGCTTCCTCTATGTCTCCAATCTTATCCAAAATTATCTCCAACTTTGACTCCATCGAGCTTGCTTTATTTTTCTGGATCAATTATCCCTGAGGCTTGAATTTTTGGCAATGTTGTTTGACCAGGAGAAGTTTAGGTGATTATTCCATCCGGGGTTGTAGGTGTTGGAATAGGGATTATTACTAACCCATCCTTAACTATATTGTGCCCCTATATAGTTCATTTGCGTTTGATTATCTTCTTTCATTAAATGACACTCTATGGTGTCATGGTCTAATTGTCCACAAAGCTCACATTTCAATTATGCAGCCTTTCCCTAAGCTGAGGATGATGCCTTCATGCTATTTACTTGTCGTGTCAAATTTTTAATATTTTCTTACATCTCCATCATTTGATCGACCGCGACAATTCCCTTCTGTTCTCTAAAAGAAACAAGTTGCCTTCCTTACTCACTCGTCCATAAGCAACTATTGCTTTACATCTCCTCAATTAGCTCCTCTACTTCATCGATAGTTTTATGCATTAAGGATCCTCCTGATGCTGCATCTATGGTACCTCTCATTGGTGGGTTCACTCCATTGTAGAAGGTCTGCAAAAGGAATTCCTTGGATAGGTTATGATGTGGGCACTTCCTTTACGGGTCCTTATATCTTTCCTATGCTTTATAGATTAACTCCCTATCACCTTATTGGAAATTAGTGATTTCCTTTATAATCTTCAATGTCTTAGTCAATAGGAAGTATTTATCTAAGAACACATGCAAATGCTGATCCTATACTGTGATATTTGCTAGGCTCAGTGAATGATACCAAGCCTTCGCTTTATCTCTAAGTATGAAAGGAAACAACCTAATTCTAACTGCATCCTCTGACATCCAATAGCACCAGAAAGTATCACAGATCTTGAGGAAGTTCACAATTTGTGTGTTTGGATCCTCATTCACCAATCTGTAAGATTGTATGTTCTGCTGAAGCATGTTCAGGGGTGTTGGCTTAACCTTGAATGGGGCTGCTTAAATAGGTGGCCTAGCCACTCCTTGGTTTAATGGGTTGAACCCTTACCTGATAAAGTCTATGAGGGTCCTCTGTTGTCGTCCTTGAGTTGTTCTTGATCCATGTTTCTCTGAAACTCCTCAGCCATTAATGATTTTCCTACCTCTTATTCTTCCTCTCATCGAGCTTTTTGAAAAGTTCGTTCTAATCGTGTAATGCCTAAATCTAACATCTTCGCGGCACGACTCGAACATCTCGTGACTATTATGTTCATACAAGAGCATGAATTCTAAAATAAAACAAAAGAATGAAATCAAAAATTAAAACTAATTTAACACCTTAAACTATAGAACTAAATAGCCTCCCCGGTAAAAGTGCCAAAAACTTGATCGCAAGGTTACGTCTGTCTAAGTTTTAATATTTATAACCTTAGTAATTTTCACAAGTGTATGGGTCATTTGCATAGTACCTAAGGCATTGATCTCACGAGGAGGGAAGTCTAGTCCTAAAATTTAAGGTTGTATTAGCTATAATAATTTAAAATAAATAAACGAATGAAGAAAATAAATCAGTCAAACAATTAATTTCAAGAATTAAATTGTAGAAATCTAAACAAGTAACAAATTACACAACCCAATCCACAAATCAACCTAGAAATTACCAAGTAAGAGAAAGGGGATTTTTAATTCAAAATAAACGAAAATCTAACTGATTATACAATATTGAATTAATAGATCTAGACAGTCCTAGGGTAGATTACTCTCTCTTGAGTTATAATTCTTAACCCTAATTGATAATCCATAATTTAAATTATGGAATTGTGATCTCTCGATTCACAATTGACCCAAAACCTAAATTAATTCTAAAATTGTCTAATAACCTACTGGGAATCTATGCTCGGTCTCTCATTACATGATTCTTCTGGTTTGATTCAATTCTCTACCTATCAAATTACATAACTCTCGTTAGCTTAATTTGATTATTTTCACTCGACTCACCCTCTCAGTTTATTATTGAATTATTATGAACAGATATTGAATCACAATTAAATCAATAAAAACACAATCAACCAAACTTTACTAATCTCAATGATCAAAAACTCAAAGGTGATTTCAGACATGAATCAACTCTCGATAACAGTTAATTTCAATAATCATCTTAATTTCATACATCTATAAAATTGAAATAAAAATAGCAATACTGTCGAAATGGATTTGTGAAGGCAGCGACTGCAGGAAACCACCTATTCTGAGAAGTACGTCGAGTCTAGCTTCATCTCTGTAACTCTCTTCCTTCGTCTCCTCCCTCAATCTCTTGATAACTCTATAGGTTTTTTTAGAATTTGGTTAATGTGAATGCTCTCTTTTTAGACTTTCGAAGGCTACTGGTTCTATCCCTTTATGATGTATTTATACTTTAGATGCCTTAGGTTTAAGTCAGGGTCGAGACGGTCTAAAAAATCTTACAAAATTCAAGTTTTTGCTTCAACCCAACATAGGCCACGATTGTGGCCCAGCCTACCACTATTATGACCAGTGCTTAACGCTCTCTATCATGATCATAACCCCAAGTGCACGGTCATGGCCTTGATCCAAGCTCTCTGTCATGACTGTGCCCAAAGTGCACGATCATGGCCTGGCTACCCTGGCTCGTCCCTCTCTATCGTGATCATGGCCTATTGTGCCATAATTGTGGGCTATGTTTTTAGCCTAAAATTCTTCGCAACTTCTCCGTTCTTCACCATTTACCTGAAACATTAACAAACACATCAAGATTCCTCAAAAATATAACAATTAAGCTCAATGACTCGTACTATCCCATAAAAACACTTAAACACATAAACTAACATAATTAAACCATAAATATGCACTCAACACTCAAATTCATACTAAATGCGTAACAAATTACACCCTATAACACAATGCAAATCACAACTATCAGTATCAAAGCTTTCCCTAGCCATAGGATTAATGAGATGGGATATCATTAATCTAGATAGACTAGCATATATTATATACCTTGATTAGATCAAGTAGAAGATCTCATAAGATGTAGACATGGGTTGTTTAGAGTTGACATGTGGATGCTTACTAAGGGCAATAAGTACATTCGATTGACTTACTATAAGACAATCATATGGATACTCTATTACAGTGTCAATGGCAGTATCATCATAACAATGGTGTAAGTATACTTTGACTTGAGGTGCTCAAGGATATCTCTAATACTGATCTTGTGTTTTGACTCCATTCATCGGTACCTTTTAGGGGTTACTCATAGGGTGGTGATTGGGTACAGCTTGAGGTATTCGGAGGTAATTGAGTAGCCAATAAAGGATTCACCACTCTTGATAGAAGGAGATGATACCCATGGCCTCTTGTCGAGGTCATTACTCAGGAGTCTCTCGCCAGAACAGATATGTGTCATAAAGAGAGCCGTCAATGGTATATATAGTAATGAGAGCCTCAGGACAAGATCTAATATCACTTGGACTAGATGTGACGTAGTCAGTTTAGTGGGAGTTGACACTTTGACCATACTCTAAACCAAGTAGGGTATAAATGGTGAAATGAAAAATTGCATAACAACATTGCTTATGGAAGGGTTCGTAGTCCAACCACTAACTTTTCAGTCAACTGGGGGTTATTATAACACCCCACTCCCGCTGGACCCGAACCCGATATCGATGGTGATATCCGAGTCCGTGCCCCGCGAGGGTGGTGTGCTACATCACTAAACAATCAAAAGTCGGTATGGCTAATGTGAGGTGAATTTTGGTCTACACTATACTCTGTGTAAATAGGTTTAGGAACCACAAATTATATTTGGTGAATGTGTTACTAACACAAGAAGTTATGTTTACAAATAAACTACAAGGTGTGGAGAAACTGGTATGTATGGACAAACATTGGAATAAGTTGATGTGGAATCGTAGGAAATCGAATGAATTGAGGAAATCAGTCGAGAATGAGGGAGTTCAATAGGAAATTGAGTATATCGTGTGATAATACTACTGTACTGAGGAAGTAAGATGAAATTTTGAATATTTGCGAAATAATATGTAAGCCGCATCAGTGATGTAGTAAAACTGAATTTTTAAGGAATTTATAACCCTAGTATTAATAATACCGCTTTGATTTGGAAATTTTGCAGTATAAAGATCGAAGATTCCCATTAGAGATTAAGATGCAATCTGTTGCAATAGTATAAAGTGATTTTGTGTACCTAGGGATAATTTTCACCTCATGAGCTAAATTTGGAATTTATGACTTGAAATGTACTATAATAGAAATTGTTGTGAAAGCTTGGGGACATCAATTGTATAGAAACATTTTATAGATCAGCAAAGATTGAGGTACCTAATGAGTTTGCAAGAATTGAAAGGGATTGTGTAAATGAGTATTGAGGCATTGAATAGGAAATGTAATAGTAGGGTATCCCAAATTTAGATGTTAAGATTATCAAATCGAGTGTATTAATGAGTGTAGAATGTCAAGATAAAAAGGGGCAAAAAGAAAGTATGATTAGTTATCAAATTGACCAAGCCCAAATCGAGGATTTTAGAACTTGTGAATCTTATCAGGGAATTGAATCCAATTTTCGAGTAAATAATATTTAGTAAGAATCTAATCGAAGCTATATGTTCTAGTAAGAGTACATTGAAAGAGTAATTCATGGAAAAGAATGTAGAATCGAGGGATTATGCGTTTGAGCTGCCAATAGTCTTGACTAGTGGAGACAAGTGTAAAGCTTGTATTCTGGAGATCATTAGAATATGAGATTAACGTATAGTGCAAGTTGACTACAGGTATAATGATCGTTATCCTGGTGATACCATTAGAATACTCTGTGAGGCATTAGACAATAAAAAGGGGTCGTTCACCTTACATTGTAATATAGAGGGCTTAAAGGAATGATTATAAGCTAGAACAAATTTGGGATACCGTTAGTGACTGAAATGAATCTGGAATCAGAATACAGTGGTTTTTGGAAGACAAATAAATTTTTGGTGGATCACATTGAAGTTATGGAATATATTAAGAATGATTTGCAAGGTATGTGACACCCCATTACCCTAGGGTACGCATCGGGACCCCCGTAGGTCATTCCGACACATATCCTATGATAAGGGAGCGCTACGTACAATTTCTATAGAACTCCACATGGCATCACATACATTAAAAGAACAAGAACCAGTAAT
>JAOQML010000005.1:23695810-23713885 GCA_027568935.1 Erythroxylum urbanii
TGAGAGCGCGAGGCCCGAGAGGCCGAGGCTCAAAGCGGACAATATCTGCAAGCGGGTGGTCTGGGCTGTTACATATTAGGTTACATTGTGTGAATTGTTTGAATGTATCAATGGCCTGGATGAAGTGAAATTTATTTAATTTTGAACATAGCCAAATAGGATATGAATAATCATTAACTCACAAAATTAGTGAATGAGGGATCTTTGGATAAATATACAGCTTAATTAGGATTTAGTGTAAATTTAGCACCCTTTAGGTTGTCACATTCATTTATAATTTGAGGCCTTTCAACTTAAGTAGCTTAACTAGTATTTTTCATGGAAATGAGTAGCTTAAACAACAAGGTAGGCAATGAAATAAATAAATAAATAAATAAATAAAGTGTTGAATAAATCACTATTCCGTTGACCTTTGGGTTATGAATAGAGCTAATAGCCAGTTAAAAACGTGTTATAACTAGGTAACCAGATCGACATGCATCACAAATGTGTGCCTTCACGTTAAAAAGCTATAATGACGTTTCAACCAAGTAGTTTAATAAAAAATATGACTTAGTGGAGTAACTGGATCCGCATTCGTTACCAATGTTTGCCTCCGTGTAAAAAGACTAAGTCTATATTCATTAAAAAAAAGTGTGTTTTCTTAATAAAAACCTACCGGACTTGTAATAAGCTTGACTTTCATGAAAATATACTTAGGAACAGTTACATAGTCTGAATGACCAAAGAATTATTAATGTGTGTGTACAATTGAAAAGGTTAAATAAATTAACATTTAGATCTCGATTAATGTGTATATTTAGTTCAAAGACCTTAGACATAGATTTTACACTGATGATTAGATATAACTTGTATGATTCTGTTCAAGATTAGTTTTATTTCATGAAGTTAAAGCCATTGCCTCATTATTACATTATGTGTTTTGTATTTGGTATGTGTTTTTTGTTTTGTTTTCTTGAGGACAAGCAAACGTTTTAGTGTGGAGATGTTGATAGTTATGATTTGCATTATGTTTTAGGGTTTGATTTGTTTTGTATTTAGTGTTAATTTGAGTGTTGAGTGTGTATTTATGTTTTAATTGTGTCAGTTTATATGTTTAAGTGTTTTTATGGGTTAGTATGAGACTTTGAGCTTAAATGTTATGCTTTTAAGATAACTTGATGTGTTTGTTAATGTTTTAAGGTAAACGGCGAAGAACAGAGAAGTTTTAAAGAGTTTTGGCCCAACCACGATCATGGCAGAAAGATGTGAGCCACTAGGAGCAAGTCACGATCATGATAGAGAGGCCAGAACCAGGCCATAATCGTGACACTTTGGTCACGATCATGATAGAGAGCATTTGCTTGCGACGATCGTGGCCTACGTCAGACAGACAAGAAAACAGCTGAAAATGTCAAGTTTCAAGGGACTTTTTTGACTGTTTTGACCTCGAATCAACCCTAGGGCTCCCAAGGTATAAATAGAACATTAAAAAATAGAAGAGTAGTCTTTTTGCATCAGCCAATTCTGAAACCTTAAAGAGCTTATCGAGAGATCTGAGGAAGGAGACAAAGGAAGAGAGACACGGAGAAGAAGCTTGATGCGAAGTACTTCCTGGAATAGGTGGTTTCTCGCCATCGCTGCCTCCACTAATCCATTCCAATAGTATTTTCCAATTTTATTTCAATTTTATTGATGTATAGAATTGGGATAGTCGTTGAGAATAGCTGTTATTGAATGTTGATATTATCTAGACTCACCTTCATTATTTTTTATCCTTGACATTAATAAAGTTTAAATTATTATGTTTTTATTGATTTATTCATGATTTAAGTTTTGTTCTTAATAATTTGGTAATAAATTAAGAGGGTAAACTCAGTGAATATCATCAAACTGGGCTAACAAGAGTTAGGTAGTTTGATAAATAATAATTGAATCAAATCGGTAAAATTATGTAACGAGGGATCGAGCATAGGTTTTCGATAAGTTATTAGACAAATTCAGATCTGATTTAGGTTTTGGGTTAATTGGGAATTAAGAGATTACAATTCCATATTTTAAATTAGGGGTTATAAATTAGGATTAAAGATTCTAACTCGAGAGAGAGTAATCCACACTAGGACCGTCTAGACCAGGTAATTCGATAATTTCATAGTCAATTAGATTTTCATTAAAGTTGGATTAAAACCCCTTTCTCTCAATTGGTAGTTCCTAGGTTAATTCTTGATTGGGTTGTGCAAAATTGTTGTCTTATTTATAATTTATAAATTTAATTCTTGTGATTGATTTCCTGATTGATTAATTTTCTGTGTTAGTTTGTTATTTTGATTTATTGTGAATTTGAGTTAAGCCTTAGATTTTAGGATTAGATTTCTCCTCCTTATGGGACCGATACCTTAGGTACTATAGGAACGACCCATGCTCTTAAGGTATTATCGAGGTTATAAATATTAAAACTTAGCATACATAAGCCATTGACAAGATAGGTAAAAAATGAGCAGCCTTTTTCAATCTATCCACTATAACCCAAATAGCATCGTGACCCTTCGATGTATGAGGTAGTCCAACTACAAAGTCCATTATCACGTGCTCCCTCTTCCATTCCGAAATAGGCAAAAACTGTAACATCCTTGCTGGCTTGTGATGCTATACCTTTATCTATTGGCAGAGAAGGCATCTGGCCATAAATTCTGCTATCTCTTTCTTCATCCCTGGCCACCAATAGCTCTCTCTAAGAGTTTGATACATCTTAGTGTTACCAGGATGCATAACATAAGCCAAACTGTGAGCTTCTTTCAAGATAGCTCGCCTGAAAACTTGGTCATC
Organism: Erythroxylum urbanii; assembly: GCA_027568935.1. Taxonomy (NCBI): domain Eukaryota; kingdom Viridiplantae; phylum Streptophyta; class Magnoliopsida; order Malpighiales; family Erythroxylaceae; genus Erythroxylum; species Erythroxylum urbanii. Next base: position 23,698,616 of record JAOQML010000005.1, read on the forward strand.
TGGTACAGAGACCTTGTTTCTGAAGACTAACAACCTGTCTTCTCTTAGTCAGAAACCCTCATCCTCTTTGGATGGTAATTTTCCTTGAATGACCTTTAACTTGGGATCATCGGCCTATGATATCTTGATCTCATCAAATGGTGTTAACCAAACTTCAAATCGCGCTATTAGTGTTCCATCATCCTCATTCACTGAGAGTCTAACCCCAAAGCTTCGTATACTCATGAAATAAGTCATATAAGGATTTTGTCTGACAGTTACTACCGAACAGGACTTATGAATCAGTGCATTGGCTACCACATTTGCTTTTCAAGGGTGATAGTCGATCACTAAGTCATAATCCTTAATTAATTCCGACCATCTCTTTTATCTGAGATTTAGCTCCTTCTGTGTCATCAGGTACTTCAAGCTCTTGTGGTCGGTGTATGTACGACAAGTCTCCCTATAAAGATAGTGTCTCCAAATCCTAAGTACAAACACTACTACTGCAAGCTGCAAATCATGAGTAGTATAATTTAGTTTGTGTTTCTTCAGCTGTCTAGAAACATATGCAATCACTCGACCGACCTTCATAAGTACACATCCAAGTCCCTGAAGACTTGCATCACTGTATACCTCATACCTAACCCCTTGGGTAGGTAGAGCAAGCATTGGTGCAGAAGTCAATCATCTCTTTAGTTCCTAAAAACTCAACTTGTATTTGTCATCCCATTGAAATTTTTACCCCCTTCTGGGTAAGCCTCAATAAAGGGGCTATAAGTGCAGAGAAGCCCTCAACAAATCTCTGATAATAACTAGTCAATCCCAGAAAGCTGTAGAATTTAGTTAAATTCTTAGGCTCTCCTTACTTAAGTATAGCTTCCACTTTTTTTTGAGTCCATAAAATACCTTCTCCTGATATTACATGCCCAATGAATCCTATCTCCTTCAGCCAACATTCACACTTTGAAAACTTTGCGTACAACTGTCTTTTGTGAAGTATTTATAGCTCAAATCAGAGATGTCTAGCATGCTCCTCCCCATCTGTAGAATAAATCAAAAGGTCATCAATAAAGACTATGACAAATTGATCTAAATAAGGATGGAACACCTTATTCATGAGATCCATAAATGCTACAGGCGTATTTGTCAATCTAAACGGTATCACCAAAAATTCATAGTGTCTATACCTCGTCCAGAAAGCAGTCTTATGCACATCACTTTCAGCAATCTTCAACTAATGGTACCCAGACCTCAAATCTATTTTTGAGAATATTGTAGCTCCTATCAATTGATTAAACAAGTCATCGATCCTGAGGAGTGGATATTTATTTTTTATGGTAACCCTATTTAATTGCCGATAATCATCGATCCTGAAGAGTGGATATTTATTTTTTATGGTAACCTTGTTTAACTACCGATAATCAACACATAAGCGGAGGGTCCCATCCTTTTTCTTGACAAATAATATTGGTGCCCCCATGGTGAATGACTTGGTCTGATGAAGCCCTTATCCAATAACTCTTACAACTGAACCTTCAACTCTTTCAATTCAACTGGTGTCATACAATAGGGTGGTAAAGATATCGGTGTTGTCCCCAGGACCAAATCAATTGTAAAATCAAACTCCCGATCAGGTGGTAATCTAGGTAACTCCTCTAGGAAGATGTCGGGGAACTCGCATATAATAGGAAAATCTCTAAATTTGACCCTCTATGTTGAAGTGTCAATCACCTGTGTGAAGTACGTAAGGCATCCCTGATGAATCAACCTTTTAGCCTTGACCACTGATATCAAACAACTCAGGAACACTCGTCGATAACAAGTAAAATGCCTCTATAACCAGTTAATTCCCAATATTACCTCAAAATCTTAGATATCGAGGCAAATAAGATCTTCCTTTAACACAACATCACCGACCTTTACCTTATAAGCCATATTTGCTTCATCACGAGCCACTTGCTTTCCAAAAGGAGTGACTATAATGGAGGGGGATCTAATGACTTCAAAGGATGACTAATGTCCTCGGCTAAGGTCACACTAACAAAGGACCTTTGTGCCACATTGTCGATCAAAACTTTAGTGTCTCTATCGAGAACATATATAACACCTTATAACACTATGTGTTAGTAGCTTATATTATTTATGAGTTTACCGGTACTACACAAAACATGCATCACAGTAGTCGTAAAGGTTTAACCTTGCGATGACTTCCCCTTCCTCATCCAACCATGGTTTCACTATAAAATCAAAGAAAAAGATGTGATTTAATAAAATAGATCGGACTAAGCCTAGCTTATCTGATGTCCCAAACACCCTAAGGAATGTCAATAGATACTCTCACAGAGGTTGAAATCATCCGACTATTAAGGACGTCAACTTAACGATTCGAGACTCAACTTCTTGACCAAAGACTGTCGATATCCAGACTCAACTCCTAAGGCTTATGAATCTTTTGAAAACAATCTTAACACTTTTGTAAACATAAAAACCTTGCTCTGATACCAATTTAATTGTCATAACCTGGAACCACATCGGGCACATGACAACCTTTGCATACCCGAACTAAGGATACTCACGATACCACTTAACCTGACTATACTAGGCTAACTGGACATCTTTAAAAATATTTCGGCAGCACAATAATTGTAATTTGAAAATCTCAAAATGAAAAACACTTGTAAATCAGTTTCAAACGTACTTCTATATTCACATTAAAACTTTACCATAACTTCTGGACTTTGAAGTCCACTTAAGAGCAATCTCAACAGTACAAAATGTTAATACATAAAGTCATTTACAAACTACAAGATGGACAAGAGTTAATTTACAAAATTATAAAGCATATCAACATAATCATGAGCCACTATATAATAAAAGTACAAAACAAAGATTAACCTCGTGCGGTAATGCCCCGAAAATGTCAAAAGACTGCATAATCTACTCAGACCTTTAAGCTCACTAACTTAACCTGCATGGTTGGAAAGCGGAGGGTGTGAGTACACTATGTACTCAGTGAGTAGGAAAAACATATATTACAAACAGAACTCGGTATACACCAAGATAGTCAAGATAACCTGAGGACGGGTTTTACACATCTAACCCACCTATAAAGTGAATATGCATGATATAGAAACATATAGGCCTAGTCTATAACTCAAACATATATTGGTTAGGAACCACACAGGCCTAGCCTATTAATCACTCATCCAGTGAACATAGGTTCCAGTTTTAGTACATAAGAGTAGAAAAGCATCACATGTAAAAATAAATTCCTCAGGTAGTCAAAATAGTTATGTGTGTCACCACTAGTCGGCTAATAAGTTTGTACACCCACTAAATCCTGGTGTTGGCTTAACTTTCATTTGTGGTGAGTCCAGATTATGATTGACAAGAGCATCAAGACCCTAGGTGATGACCTTGTCAGTGACTAGTCCTCTAGGTGTGCAATCACCCCCAAGTCCTGTAGAATGGTGTCATTACAAGGACTCGACTTTTATATACCAGCATCAAGGGTACGGGGTCACTTAATCTATTATGCTTAGCACATGATTGGCCAATCATTACCTCATCAATTACAAAAAAAATCATATACAAATATTTAGTACTAAAATTAAGTAAGGTACTATTCCTTTATTTATCGGTCAACCCGATAAAATGGAACCTTTCCATGGCTCTAAGCTAAAGGAGAACACATACATGCAGCATACATGACTTAGTTATGCATATGAAAGTTCCAAAATATTTTTTCATGCAATGAAAGTCATCTTTTGCACTCTAAGTGCAAAGTTATTAAAAAATGTAGTTTCAGAAAATAAAACATTATTCTTTGCACTTCAAGTGTAGGTTTGTTAAAAACAATATCATTCCTCAAAATACGTAATAAAAACATCAGTTATACTCCAAGTGCAAATAGTTATTCAAAACAATGTGGTTTATTAAATATACAAGTATACTAGCATATATAAGTCATCATGCATGTCTTGGGATGTCCTAATCCCATTTGAGAGATATGGTTTCCCCAACTCACCTTAAAAGAAGGTATACACTCCTTTGACTTCAACAATCATTTGTATGAGCTCCTTGATCCATAACTTCTGAGCCTTTTTACATACAAATGTATGTATTTACTACTCAAACATATAACTCATATTTATACACCATCACATAAGTATATAAAACACAATATCACTACTTTTTTAAGCTATAGGATTCGGTCATTAAGCTTCTCACTTGGTTACTTCCCTTATTATTCACATAAGCTTTCTTTTGCATTTTTTAAGGCATCTAATGCCTTGGTCCAATACTTAAACATTTCAAAGCATATTAAGCACATTCTTATCCAAGCATATTTGGCCATTACTCATCAATCTAAGCAATAATTCAAGTTTACTCTATGTAAAAATGAAAGCCTCTTTCCAATGTACACCATCAAAATCCTTAAATCCTAAGCCATGTTCACTTAGGCATTTTGTCAAACACCTAAAGGCATAAACTTGAAAGCCCCCTTTCCAATGTACATCTTCCTCATTTTTCATCATCAATTCACATTATACATACACAATTAACATCATAGAGTTCATTTAGACCATCAATTTCAAAAGATATTCAAAATTTCACAAACTTTTACCAAAGATAAGGCATTTTGGTTTTGGATTAGGGAAGCTTCTCCATAATTCATTTCATTCATCTAAACAGTGTTTCATGCATATTCAAGCATGGAAAACAACATATCTTAACACCAAACTGAAAATCATAATGTAGACAGAGATGAGAAAAAATTTACCTAAACATTCCTTTAGTGATATCTCCAAATCCTTTGAGAATTTCTCAAATCTAATGATAGATTTGAGTTTCTTGACCACAGATTAACTTATAACACCTTGGTTTTGGTTGGAGAATCAAAAACTTGGTGAAGATTAAGTGATGGCCGAAACTTCCTCTTCTCCTCCTCTCCTCTCCTTTCTTCTCCATTCTTTCAATTAAAACTATGTGTTTTTAATTTCTAATGGTGAGGTGCATGGCCCTAAGATGAAGACCGGTCTAGAATGTTGACTCTTCTTTGACCAAACATGGTGAAATTATCTTTTTTCCCTTACCTTATGTGAAATTACCGTTAGACCTCCAACTTTTCCTAAATTTACAATTAAGGCCAAATTTTGAGAATGACCAAAACTTTTATTTTCATTTTGATCCCTGGACTTTTGAACATAATAATTAAACCCTTTAACTTTATAAAATCACATATTGATCCTCCAAGAATTGAAAAATTGGATTCAAATCCCTTAACTTTTAACAATTTGCAAATAAGCCCTTATGTACATCAACTTTTCCGATTAAGCTTTCTAAGTGTCCAATAAGTCTATAAATCATCTTTAATCACCTTTAAGGCATTAGAACACATTTAACTTAGCCACCATGGCCATGTTCATCCAATGGAATTGATTTTACACACTTAGAACCTTATATGTCAAAATTCTACAAGATTTCGCGTACTGATGAACTCTAAGTTCATATAAGGGCATATAACAATATAAATCACTGACATATATAAAAAAAGGATTCAAATACATTTTTCAACTCATATACAGCCATGTATATATAAGTATACAGTAGTATCTCTAAGTACAAACCAATACAAAAGGGTTAAAAAATTCGGCGTTACAATTGCTGAGTATTATTGTGTGAATTGTAACGGACTCGCTATCCTTTGTCTTGAGTTCATGAACCTTCATCACTTATGGTGAGCTGAAATCATGAAGTCCCACAATATGGAACTTTAAGATATCAGTGCCAAATCCTATGTAAAGACTAAGGCAGGGTAGGTAATTTTAAGTTTAATACCTTAGCAATAAGAAGAGGACTCCATCAGCAAGGAGTTCGGAGAGGAGGAGGAAGAAGAAGAACTTGGTTGGAAGAATGTGCTTGCTGCAATCTCCCACAAAACCAAAACACTCACATACACACTTGTAGAAAACTCCAAGATGATGAATTAGATGGCCCAAACACAACCACACTAGAGCTGGGATATACGTCGTATTCATCAATTCTTTAAGGCTCAAGGCATTCAACTGCAACCTCTGACACCATCCTTGCCTTAATCACCCTGATGAGTTCGTGTTCTAACCCTTCTCTTTTCATTTTTGTTAGTATTTTATTTTTATGTTCTTCATGTTATTTTATGTTATTTTAGTCCCCCTAGTGTGTTTGTGTATCCTCCTCACATTGAGGACAATATAAGGTCAAGTGTGGGGTGTTTTTACCTTGAGTGTAAATTTTACATATTGTGTGATAGTTTGTTTAGGGTGCATGATGTGAATTATATGAATGTGTCAATGGCTAGGACTTAACGGGATTAATTTAGCTGTGAACATAGTCTTTTAGGTTACTAAGACCAATTAGCTCATGAAATTAGTGGCCTAAGATACTTAGGGCTAAATATGCTGGTTAATTAGGATACGATGTTAATCTATTCACCCTAGGAAGTTGCCATATTCATTTATAATTTTAGGACAATCAAATAAGTAGCATTACAAGTATATTTTCATGAGAATGATTAGTAAAAGCAATAAGGTAGGCAAAATAATGTGTTAAACAAATTTGTATAAATTTCAATGAATTAACTATTTTGCTGGCCTATAGGTTATGAATAGAGCTCGTATTCAGTTGAGAATGTTTGCCTTCACGTCAAAAGGCTATAATGACATTCCAACCAAGCCACTTAATAAGAACATGACCTAGTTAAGTAACCTAATTGACATTCATCACAAATGTTTGCCTCCATGTAAAAAGACTAGGTTAATGTCCTTAAAAATCAACGAAAAGAATGTTTTCAATTAAAAACCTATCAAACTTGTTAGTAGCTTGATTTGTCATGAAAACCTACTTAGGAATAGCTACACTTTTTATTTGACCAAAAAATTATCAATGTGTGTGTGCAAGTGATAGGGGTGAATAGACTTAAAATTAAAATTTTGATTAGTTTTTAAAAGTTAATAAGTTAGAACAACTTGAGGGATTTTGTTTGAAGTTAAATTTTTTTCGTCAAGTCTAATACCATTGCCTCATTATAGCATATATGTGTCTTGTGTTTTGGTTGTTGATGTTTGTTTACTTAAGGACAAGCAAAAATTTAAGTGCGGGGGTGTTGATAGGTGTAAATTACATCATGTTTTGGTGGGTAGTTTAGTGTGTGTTTAGTTGTTAATTTCATTGTTTAGTGCGTGTTTATGTTAGAATTGTGTTAGTTAGTAAATATTTGTGTTTTAATTGTTTTGTGGGTTGGAACATGATGTTAAGCATCAATTTTATATTTTGAGGTGACTTTATGTGTTTCTTATTATTTTAGGGCAATTGGAGGATATTCAGAAAAGATTCCAGAAACAACCTAGGGCCACAATCGAGACAAAAGCAAGAACAAGGAGCCATGATCATGGGGAATATGCCATGATCATGACAAAAGCAAAAAATCCTGACCATGATTTTGCCACTAAGGTATATGATTATGGCCTGTACAACAGATACAAGGACAATAGTCCCACCTTGAGTTCTCGAGGGATTTTTCAGACCTTACAGACTCGAAAAAGACCCTAGGGTTGCCCTAATTGGAAATACTATATAAGACTTAATGATGTAACCCTAGGGGAGTTTCTACATTTTTCCACTTTTGGGAAGTTCAATAGAGAGAGAAAAGAAGAGGGAGAGAGAAGAGGGAGAGGAAGAAGGAGAAGAAAAAGAGGAAGAAGAAACAATGTTGTTGCTTCCCAGATTAGGTGGTCTCTCGATGCTGCTGCATTCCTGGATTGTCTTAGCTAAGTTCTATTTCCTTTCCATTTTATTTTTGTTCATTTAATGTATAAGATTGAAATGGATTGTATAATGATGGGTTTTGGATTGTTGACAATGTTTCAACTCTTCCTTTAGGATTTTATTTTGATTTAATGTTATTATAGTTGATTTTGTGTTTTATTGATTAGGTGTTATAATTAACTTTGATTTTTACATATTTCGGTAACAAATCAAGAGGGTGAGCCAAATAAAAAAAATGTTTGGATTAGATTAATGAGAGTTAGGCGATCCAACAGACCACGTAGTTAAACATATTAGTTTTTGTGTGGAGAGAGATCCCAGGTGAGACTCGGTAGTTTAGTAGAGAGCTTCTGATCTAATTTTAATTATGGGTCTTTGTTAATTGAGAGATTGTAAATTCCACAATTTAATTAGGTTTAATGATTTAAGGCTTAGGATATAACTCAAGAAAGAGTAATTCCCCCTACGATAGTCTAGAATCGACACCCTAATAACACATACTTGGCTAGGTTAGCATGAATGATCCCCTCTCTCATAACTTTGTAATTTTTCTTGATCAATTTCTATAGTGACCTTTTATGTTGCTCAATTTCAATTCTTATTTTTGTTAATTTCTTGATTTGAATTCAGGTAATCAAATTCTCGTGTTTATATTCTTGTTTCATTTTTTAATTTCATTTTATTAATTTCTAAGTCTTAGATAATCTAGGATTAGATTAGTTTACCCTTCTCGTGGGATCGATACAACTCACGACCGGTGCACTTACAGTAATTGAGGGATATAAATTGTAAGACTCGACAACTAGATCAATTCATATCCATTTGTCTTCATAGAACAAGAATGAGGAAGAATTAGAGCAAAGAAGAGAAGACTTGGAGAAAGTTGGGGCAAGAACCTAATGCCACGATTGGCCATGATTGTGACAGAAGAATAATGGAGTGCCACGATCATGGCAAAAACTTGTTGAAGTAAATCACATGTTAATATAGAATTCACGTACAATATACGACATACACAAGAAGGGGGGTTGAATTGTGTGTTCTTTTCATGAATACAAAAACTTTAATATCTTGTTAAGAACTTTTCTAACTGTTAAAAGAATATCACAAAAGTTATACAAAACTAGTTACGTAGTTAAATCGCAAATAACTTCTATATACTTTTCTAAAAACAAAATAGAATAAAGTGAAAGGTTAGAAGATAGACGCTGCGATTTTTATACTGGTTCACCCCAAACGATGGGCTACATCCAGTCCTCAGAGTTTGTTTGAGATTTCATTATACTTCGACAATTTTACAAGTATTCTTTCTTCCCTTCTAGAGCCTCTTCAGGTCTCTTACACAATGTATTCTTTCTTCTCTTCCAGATCCTCTTCAGGTCTCTTACACAAAGTATTCTTTCTGCTATCTTAGCTTCTCCAGGCTCTTAGCCTTTTCTTTCTCTCATTAGAAAGATATTGTGAGCTATTTGTTACAGTAGAGTTTGCTCTCTAGTATCGTATTTTTGAATACAAAATTTTTCTTTGTAAGTAAACACTTGAAAGCTCAAAAAGATTAAAAAGATTGTTCAATCTTCGACTACGAATAGTATATATAGCCTAAATCTCTAACTGCTTCTTGATTCTTGTAGAACCCGTTATTCAGTTGAGTTCTATAACTAACTCCAACTAATTAACTATCCCACGTACTAGTGTATCTTCATCTTTGTATCATCTCTGTTTTCCTCTTCTTCTGTGTTTTTCACTTCTTTTGTGTTTTTCGCTTCTTCTGTGTTTTCCACTTCTTTTGTGTTTTTCACTTCTTCTGTGTTTTCTGCTTCTTCTGTGTTTTCCACTTCTTCTGTGTTTTCCGCTTCTTCTGTGTTTTCATTTCTTCTGTATTTTCCGCTTCTTCTGTGCTTTGCACTTCTTCTTTGTTTTCTGCTTCTTTTGTGTTTTGCGCTTCTTCTGTGTTTTCCACTTCTTCTATATTTTCACTTCTTCTGTGTTTTCTGCTTCTTCTGTGTTTTCCCTTCTTCTGTGTTTTCCACTTCTTCTGTGTTTTTCTGCTTCTTCTGTATTTTCCGCTTCTTCTATGTTTTCTGCTTCTTCTGTGTTTTGCACTTCTGCATTTGCCACTTCTTCTGTATTTTGCGCTTCTTCTGTGTTTTGCACTTCTTTTGTGTTTTCCACTTCTTTTGTGTTTTCCACATCTTCTGTGTTTTTCACTTCTTCTGTGTTTTTCTGCACACTTAATACACTTATCAAAATAGTTCATTTATTTCTAATATTATTATTATTTGATTGTCACCAAAATTAATAATCGTGAAGTCCTCTTGACTTAACATTTGTCACACAGGTTTTTTCTTAATGTGGTGCTTTAGTTTTGTTTCTTAATTTTAATTGGTGTTGTGTGCATATTTTTTTTCAATTAGTTTCTTTTTAGTTATTTCTTGATCTTTTCAATTTTTGCTTAGTGTTTGCGACATTAAAAAAATAATTTATGGACGAAAGTAATTTCTTTTATAACTCATATTCTCAATCTTATAACCATGTTTGGAATGATCATAAAACTATAGTTATAGATGGGATAACTAGTAAAATTGCTTCCACAATAGTATGCCGGACACACAACAACTTCTGTATAGACCAAAAGCTTCTTATCATGACTTAGGTACATCTCTAGAAGATTTGCTTAATATTATAACTGTTAACAATATTCAACTTCAACAGAGTTTACAGGAGTTCCAGTAGGATGTAAGGCAATTTTCGCAAGATATAGGGTCTAGCATCCAATATTTGGAAAACCAATAAAACTCAGGTACTTCTCTGAAGGAATTAGTTAGTGTTTTTGTTGCTAGTACTTTGCGATTGCAACAGGAAGAGATGCAATTCCAGTAAGAAACAAGTTATACTATCTAGAACTTGGTAAGCCAGATGGGTCAGTTAACGGAAGCTCTCAACCACCTAGCATCATAAGCCAAAGAAACACAACTATCTCAACCTAAGGTGTACCCAAGGGACGTTAGTGTAGAGGCCTTGTAGAGTGAGGAGGAGTTTGAGAATCTTGAGTGGACTACTCAAGGAATTGCTTATATGGAAGAAGTAGAGAAGGAGCTCGAAGTAGAAAATGAAATATCAGTTAGCTCGGAGGTAAGTACTAAGTACACAATTATTGTTAATACTAAGCCTTCACCTTTACTTAACATATTGGAGAAATTGATCGAAGAAGAAAAAGGTGAAGAGATATTCTAAATCTTTCCAAAGTGTGTGGACTCTGTAAAGGTTAGAAGTCTGAAGATAAGGCATATACTAAATATGAAGGATTATCAACCAAGACCCTATCCTGAGCAACCTCACGTGGAAGGTGCCCAAACTATGATACCAAAAGATATAAATTTTGTCACATAAGGAGAAAACATGGAGTCGAGCCAATGACCCTAAACAAAGGCACTTCTTGGGAGGTAACCCAAGGGAATTAAATTTTGTTTACTTTACTTTCTTACACTAGTTAGATATGCATATGTGTTTGTATGTTGGTTTGTTTCTTGCTTGTTTTAAGTTTTCAATCAAAATGAGAGAGAGAATAAAACAAACAATCAAACATTTTTTTTCATTTTTCTATTGCTTTTAGGATTATATAGTTATGATTAGAGAATGAATTGACTAGAGAATTTCATGTCAACTTGAGCATGTACTTTTACTTTTGCGATTGGTCATTGTACATTATCTTTAGAAGAATAGTGACTATTGGTAGACAAAGCCAGTGAGATTTTGAGTCTTATTAGACTAACACATCCATATCAGTCTTATTGTCTTTGTTTATGTGTGACCTTCATGACATGTACATCCTAACTTTGCCTTGATTTTCTATTCGAGACCACATTTTTGTAAGAAGCATTAACATGGAAATAATTAGGCATTCTTTGCTTTCTTGATCTACATTAGCCAAATAGCCCACCCTATTGACATGATTTTTCCTTTGTTAAGCCCCCTTGAGCTTTATTTGCCTTTTTTGTTGTGTATTAGCCACATTACATGCTGTAAACCTAACTAAATGTCTAACCTAAGGCTTAAAGCTAATGAAGCATTTGTTGATTGTTGAGTTTTGGATGTTAAAAAATATATGTGTGGGGGTGTACGTATATATGGGTTGGTTATAATGTTAGGATGTTATTTTATGTCATATAATTGGAACTCCCATGTTAATGTATTTTCTTTTAATTTTCATTAAAAAACATAAGTAAAAAATAAATGAATAAAGAAAAGAAAGAAGAAGAAGAAGAAGAAAAAAATGTTTAAATAAATATAGCAAAGAGGAAGTACATACTTGTTGAAAATTTGTTTATGATTAGTCTTTCCTCCTAAAGTTCTATTGAATAGGTTACTTAAGTATGTTGAATATGAGGTAGGTGTTATCTTGGAAGGTTTACTCATTATAGTTTCAATGTAGTGTTATCATCAATGTTTTTGAGTTATCCCTTTTAATTCGTTATGCTTTATGTGGTTTATGTGTGAGAGCTGAATTGAGTTATGAAATATAATTGTTGCATTCATCATAGCTAATAGTAACCAATTTTGTATGAATGTTAACTTGTGCACTTGAATCCTTATTGAGTGTTACTTTTGTTACACTAGCTTTGATGGCTTTCAAGCTACTTTACCTAAATATATCTCACCTTACCTTTACCCATATTACAACCATGAAAAGTCATTTGATCTATGATTTTGAATGTGAACCTTAATGGTAGAGGAATTAAATGATATGCAAAGTTGTCGAATGTTATGATTATGAATAGTGTTGAGTGTACCTATGAATATTTCTTATTTAAACACATTTTCCAAGTCTACCCGTTAAATAACTCAGTTTTTAAAGATATTAAAATTTGATTGATCATAAATAAAAGCTTGGAATGTTAAGTACTTACTACGATTTTTTTAACTCGTTCATCTTTGTTTATAATTATATATTCTTGAAATATAAGAGAATTGAGTAAATGTTTTTAGGTATATGAGCTTAATTTTGATGTTTTGCCCAAGGATGATCAAAAGCTAAGTGGGGGAAACATGATCTTCAATTACTTAGTCAAACTTCCCTTCTAATCTCTTTTGGGCCTCTTCCATATTTATGAGCTTGTCCATGATCTTGTCCAATTTAAAATCCCATGAACTAGACTCATCTTGCTGAAATCCTAATACGTCTTAATGTCCTATGGGAGTCCTTGAATTGTTAGACCAATAGAAATTTAGGTGGTTCTACCACCCTATATTGTACATGATCAAATAAGGGTGATTGCTTCCCCAACCAAATTGTGTTTCATTGAAGTTCAATTATGCCACATTATTACTTTTCACTAGGAAGCAATAAGTTGTGATATGACTCTCTCTTCCACATAGTTCACATTTTTGCTTAATTTCTTTGAATGGAGAGAAAGAGGGGATTTCATGTTGTTTAGTTGCTTAGTGAGGTTGTCAATCTTAGTCTGCAATGTTGTCATTGAATTCACAGCAATCATTCCTTCTGGATCATGGAAGGTTGACCACTTTCTACTTCATTCCAGTCTACAAAAATAGTTATTATTCGCCATCTCTCCGAACAAATCGTGTGTTGCTTGTACTAGCGGTCGTGAAATTCCTTGATAAAAGGCATAAAGCTCCTATACTCACCGTGATGTATTTCATCCACCATAGTTATTTGTATTTCTTCTTGGTGTTTAACTTATAGGGTTCCTCATTGTTGCCTTGTGATGTCCAAATTGATGTGTCTTCTACTTTACGCCTAAACTCTCTTCTCTCTCTCTGTTTTTTTTTAATTTTGTGTGATTAGGTACCATAGTGAAAAGAAAGGGTAATAATTCCTTAAAACAAAGAGATTTAAAAAGTTTTAAACTAGTTCTCCAGTAACGACGCCAAAAACTTGTTGAATAAGTTTTACCAAATATAAAACTCTCAATATTCTGCAAGTATACGGATCGTAAACTTATAGTAATTGATGTTTCAATCCTACAAGGAATTAGCTAAAACTAAATGAACCTAAGTTTGTATAAGGAGATAAAAGATTATTTTATAAAAATAATCAAGTAAATAATCAAATAACAAATGAGCTATGACAAATATGTGAGGAAAATCAAGGATGAAGCTTTGGATTTGTTCTATTGTTATTTTGTTCTTTAACTCTATTGATTTAATTATATGTTAATTTTAGATCTTCTAAGGGATTGACTACTCTTTCTCAAGACATAATCAAATAACCCTAATTGAATATGAAAATTGCATAATTGCAATCCCTCAATTCAAAACTCTTTCCCTAACAATTTCAATTAGTTTGTAATTTATTTATTAAATAATCAAGTTATCACACAAGATCTCTCTCTGAATGATATTTGATTTGCTAATTATGTGACATATTAATCTACCAACTCTTGTTGTGCAACTCGATTTATTGCCAAAGTATACACCATTAACACAACACAAAATTTGTATTGAATCATTTGAAATTAAAGTCACAAAATAATTCAAGAACAAACCCTAATCTGGAAATTTGGAACATAATAAATATGAAGAATGTCATTAGTCAATTCATTCATCAAGTTTGATGAAAATAACAAGAAGAGAGAAAGGAGAACTTGATTTGGAATTTGAACTCAAAATATGGAAATCTCCAATGCTCTCCTGATGCTCCTTCTTTGATCCAAGAATGCAAGATGGTGGCTACTCTTTTTTTAGTGTTTTATGTTCTCAAATATTTCTTAAGGCTTCTAGGGTTCTTTTTAGGATTTGCCCACTTAATTTGGTTCAAAAAATAACCTCAAAATGTTAAAATTACAAAATGAGTCACGTGCTGGAAAAGCTAAAATTCCCGGGAATTATTGTCTATAGAGGTTATAGATATGATTGGAGGTAATTGAAAATTTGTGGTCCAATGGCAATGGAAATTTAGACATAAGCATTTTGGAATATTTGGAATGAGCCATTGAAAATTGGAGAAAGATTGAAGCGAATTGTGAATAAAAGTTCTTAACCTATAGGAATGTGACACTTGTCACATTCCTAATTAATGAAAACCTAATTGTTAATGAGTCACACGACTCACTCTCTTCTTCTTGCTTCTTAATGTTCTTTCTTTAGTTTAAAGTGATTGTTTTCTTGCTTGAATTTCCTACTCCACCGAAAGTGTTCCCTTGTTCATCTTTGTGAAAATTTTGGCATCTTGTTCTTTTCTTTCACTCTCCCACACCCTATTACCTCTTCTTTGATTCTTTAAATACCATCTACTCTCATCTTCTCCTCTTGATGATGATGCCGTGTGTATTGGAGAATTAGTGAGAGAATTGTGAAGTTTTGGAAAGATAGCTATCTTTGAGGATTAAGAGAGTATAAGGTAAGAATTGATGTTTAATGCTTCTTTCTTCTTTCATATGGCATCTTCATGCATGAAACATGACATAACATGCATGAATGGTGTGAATTGGTTTTGTTCATGAATTGAGTGTGTTAGGTTGA
>JAOQML010000005.1:23728822-23740588 GCA_027568935.1 Erythroxylum urbanii
TCGTAACATTTTCAACTAGTTCTTAAATGATCTATCAAATAACTAAGTTTTCACACAAGATCTCTCTTAGTATGATTATCAATTTGATATTTACGTGACCTATTAAGTCGCCAACTCTCGTTGCGCAACCTAATCTGAATACTTTCGAATTACTCCCTCAATTTATTTTTTAAGTAACATACCTAAATATCACAACACCAGAATATTGTATTGAAATCAATAAAAATCAAGTCACAAAACAACTCAAGAACAAATCCTAATATGGATAATTAGAACTTTATAAATGTAAACATCATCTTCAAATCTAGTTTACACATCAAGTCTAAGGAAAATAACAAAAGGAAAGAAAGAAAAACTTGATTTGGACTGAATCTAGAAGTCTGGAAATTCTCCAATGCCTTTCTTGATCCTCTTTGATTGATAAAAATTTGATAAGATAGTGGCTGCCTCTTTTAGAGTGTTTTATATTCTTTTATGGTATCTGAGGGTCTTAGGGTTAATTCTAGTTACCATCATCATTTGGTTCCAAAAATGCCCCCAACTTTAAAAAGATAAAAATCCAACATCTAGCAAGAATCTATCATGATTGTGTGTCACAATCGTGAGCTTGGATGTACAACTGTGACCTGCCATATAATCCATGCACATTCTAGCTTCCTTCATTCTTCACTTATCTAGTTTCCATCACTAACAAACATATCAAACACCTCAAGAAACACAAGCTTAAGATCCAAAATCATGCTTTAAACCATCTAACACTTAAAAACATAAACAAACAATCACATTAACATAATTCTAAGCCTAAACATGCAATAATCATCTAATAGACGCCTATAAACACATTAAAACACTTATCAAAATATAATATAAACTACGCCTATCAAGATCCATCCAATACTAGATACAATTTTCCTTACAAAATATAAATAAAAAGGGATGAAAAGATAAAAGGGAATAAAAATAACAAAGATAACTAAGAAATGTGGAAATTAAATGAGTGGAAATACATTGCATTAATGTTTAAACAAAATAAATAACAACAAAAAGAAAATAAAAATACACAAATAAAGAGAGAAAAAGAAAAGAAAAACTAAAATTAAGTATCTCCATCTTGTTGTGACTCTAGCCTATCTATTGATGGAGGGTAATCAAGCCATTGATCCTTAAAATGTGGAGGAGCTGATAATGATGCACCTACGCTAGATGATAGACGTTGAAAAATTATACACTGATGGCTTACCATTAGCAACAATAGATATCCCATCCATCTAACAATTGTCTCAAGCTAGCCTATCTACTCTACCATCTCCACTTGTTGTACTCTGATAATCCGATGAGTATCTATGAATTGCCCAAACCATCTCTCTAATTGAGCTATCTCTAGTTGAACTAGGTATGGTGTTCACACCATAGGTATGTCCATACTATCATCCTTGTGTGCTACTCATCCTATTTAGGACAACAATGAATGCAGCTATAGTGACTGCTTTACTGTGTGCAGCTCCTCTTGATATTGCTAGCTTATCGAAAATTCCAATTAATCTATAGATATTACTCGTAGATCCCTACCATCTATTCACCTTGTGTATAGGCTTCATCATGTCAAGTTTTAACGTTGCCATGGTGCCCATCAGTTTCATCGGTAGTAATCTATTAAAGACCCCCATTTGTTATGTCAGTTTAGTCATATAAGGTCCCATGCAGATCATGCTGATCTTTTTTTTGGGTTCGTTTTGATGCCAAATAAATTGGGTTAACACGTGTCCTAAGTGGATCAACATCCTCTCACTTATACTCCAAAGATAAAACACATTCAAGTTCCCCACAATGCCATGTGTAACACCCCATACCCTTTGGGAGGATATGTCGATGCTATACAAAGCATAACCAAAACAATAATTTCCAAAAACTCAAGGAACATACATTTCATTCATTAATGGTTGGGTCATATTTAGAACATAACTTACACATGGTACTCTTTATCCCAGTCTTAAGACTTCTTATCATAACCTACACGAAGGTAAAACTACCGTGCTAAACATATAACTTACTAAGGAATAACTAAACAAGATATAAACAGGCAACTGTCTTTAATAGTCATCTAGTATTCACATGTACAGAATCAGAACATATCACCAATAATCTTTAATTGTTCATATTATGGAGCAAACCAAACATTGTATGTCTCAAAACATAATATAATTCATCATTATAGAAAAAGACGTATAAATATTAGAACAGAATATCATTGCTTCAGAACAAAACACACAAGTTTCAAACATAACATAATTATGCCAAAATATATCAAAACTTGTATCAGATCAGAATTCATCTTGTATCAGATCGAAATTTATCTTTTTTCAAATCAAAATTTGTTTATAACAAAATTAAACATGTATCAGAATACAAAATATATTAGCCTACTAATCCTTTTTATAGAAGTGGGTAACAGGACCAGAACAGGAGATACCATGATTGGTATCACATAACAGGAGAGACTTATGTCTCGATAATAGGAGACACCAAAGTTTCAAAATCAGGAGACACTGAAGTGTCAAAATCAGGAGACACTGAAGTGTCATAAGAGTAGCTGCAGACCCTTCTAGGCATGCCTATTTACCCACGACTAGGACTTGGCAATTTTAAAACAAACCATTTCAGGTTTCAGAATCACATGCAAAAGATGTACTGTATAACATATGTCTTTATTTCATTTTTCTCAAATTGAACATGTACATGCATGTCCAAACAAACTTGACATACCTTATAAGCATAAAAATTTGCAATAATGTATCATTAAATGTATTATGTATTTACACATCACATATAATCACACAAATTTCCAATTCATAAATAATCATATTCAATTCACATCGCATAAACCCTTTGGAACACACTTGTATTCATAAGGACGCATTTATCCTTGACAATATAACTTACAATCATATGACAATTTTTAGCACCTATTATGCTTGTATTTTCATAAACATGTAACATTCCAACTAGGGTACAATTTGGGGCTTTACACCATGGCTATCACCCCATCAGCTCAATGTGTGGCTCAGAATTCCATAAATATATCTATGTGTCAAGTTTTGTAATGATGATGCCTTGGATCTGCTAGGGTTATAATTCCTGTAATCACTAATTATACTCCAAACTGCTAGGAAGACATCTTAAATGGGAAATCTATCCTTAAGTCTAAGTATGCTTTCATCCCTATAAACCCTATGTCGTATTGCCCCATCATGACGAAGAATTTTAAATAAATCACTTGGACCATCTCTCCTAGTAGCTGGAACTGAATGGTGTTCAGTTGATCCCAGTGATGTCTTCCTTTCTCCATATTCTCCACTAAGAATGTGAAGAGCACCTCGAGTGTTAACTCTTAGTAGGAGGGCTCCACAATCTAAAAAAATCGGGCCTAGACTCTAACATCGATAAATTCCTAAACTTGTTGGACCAAACTTACTAGCCCTAACATCTCCCAATCAATATTACAGCTTGTAACAAATGTCTTATCCTTGAGCCTCTGATACTACTCCTCATATGTTGCCGCATTAAACAATAGTATTAAAGGTCACTTAGGTGGGTGGAATGAGCGAGCTCCTTTCAAGTCTCTAAATGACACTTCCCCTCATTGTCACTTCTTAGGTACTTCCTTTGCACGTCGTGGTCTCGTCATTGTGCCTGAAACTTTAAATAAATGTGAGAACTTCACTTGTAATTTACGAAAATATCCTTTCCTTACACTTATTTCTTATGCTCATTAAATTATTAAATGTGAAAATGAACTAACAACGAAAATTAAATCACATAAAAAATCAATTATCACAAATAAATAAATAAATAAAAATAGAAAATTAACTAATAACCTAACTTAACAAAATTAAAATTAAAAATATTATAATTAATAAATAAAACTAAACTAATTGTTTAATTACAAATTTAGCCCTAAAATTGAAATTAAAAACCCCATTTTAACAATTACACAAACTTAGCAAAATTAAACATTGAATTTGGGTAAGAATGAAAATTAAAATGAAATTAACCAAGACACAACTTGAAATAATTAAAACAACTAATTAACCCTAATTTCATGAAAATTATTACAATTTAACAATTAGTGAGCAAAATCCTACAAATTTGCAATTCTAAGTGAAATTTCATTCAAATTTCATGTAATTCATCAAAAAATATTTTTTAAAAAATTGATCAAATTGAACTAATAAATCAAATAGTTATGGATAAAATTCAACTATTAAACAACAATTAATCATAAAATCAGGCAAAATTGTGCAAAATCTCAAAATCCTAAATCTAGCATTTTGGGCCAAAATCATTAAAAAATTGCAAAACACCTAATTAGTTAAGCATAAATCAGTGAAATGGATAAGAATACTTACTTGGGTGTCAAAAATTTGCAAGAAAAATGCAAAAAATAGGTCGGGAGATTAAGAGGCGATAGCGGGAAAGTGAGATAAAAAAAGAAAATGAGAAAAATAAAGGAATTGGGCAAATTTAAAGACTTTCGTAGATTAAAATAAGGGAATAGGGCAAATTTAAGGACTTTCGTAGACTTACACGGTCTACTACACGATCGTATTATAAAAATGAAGTACAAAATCATCTTGTCAAGATAATTAAAATCCTTCAATCTGATCGAGGAGGTAAATACTTAAGTTAAGAGTTTGATGATCATCTTAAGGATTGTGGAATCATTTCACAGTTGATTCCTCCAAGAACTCCTCAATGGAATGGTGTATCTAAAAGGAGAAATCGAACTTTATTAGATATGGTTCGATCAATGATGAGTCAAATTGATCTTCCAAAGTCTTTATGGGGTTATGCTTTAGAAACCACAACATTTATACTGAACCGTATTCCTTCAAAGACTGTAAAAAAGACAACTTATGAGTTATAGACTGGGGAACATCCTAGTCTATCTTTTCTAAAGATTTGGGGTTGTGAGGCTTACGTGAAGCGTCCTACTACTGACAAGTTGGCACCCAAATCTAAAAAATGTTTATTTGTGGGATATCCTAAGGAAACTAAAGGATATCACTTTTACATCCCATTTGAGAACAAAGTGTTTGTTGCTCAAAATGGTGTTTTCTTAAAAAGAATTTATTTCCAAAGGAAACAGTGGGAGTAAAGTACAACTTGAAGAAATTCGAGTTCCACAAAATGACATTGAGCAAGCTCACAAGCTGTTGATGAGCAGCCTTCAACAACACAAGGCCTACATAGATCTGGTAGGATTTGTCATGAGCTAGAGAGATATGGATTTCTCATTACTGATGATGATAATGTGATGCTCATTGATCATAATGAGCCAACAACCTATTAAGAAGCTATGGAAAGTCCAGAATCTACTAAATGGTTAGAGGCCATGAAAGTAGAGATGCAATCCATGTATGGCAATCAAGTTTGGACTTTGATTGTTCTGTCTGATGGCTTGAAGACCATTGGATGTAAGTGGGTTTTTAAGAAGAAACTCGACATGGATGGAAATGTGAACACTTATAAAACAAGACTTGTTGTTAAAGGTTATCGACAAGTTCATGGAATTAATTATGATGAAACATTTTCTCCAGTAGTTATGATCAAATCCATTAGAATTCTTATTGCCATAGCTACATAATATGATTATGAGATATGGCAAATGGATGTCAAAATAGCTTTCCTTAATGGAAACTTACTCGAGGATGTATATATCACACAGCCTGACGGTTTTTTCCATCCTAAGAATTCTAAAAAGGCATACAAGTTTCAAAGATCCATTTATGGATTGAAGCAAGCATCGAGAAGCTGGAATCTTCGTCTTGATGAATTAGTCAAAGAGTATGGATTCATCAAGAATGAAGATGAACCTTATGTTTACAAAAGGGTTAGTGGGAGTGCTGTTGTCTTTTTAGATTTATATGTTAATGACATATTGCTTATTGGAAACAATGTTCCGACCGTACAGAGTGTCAAGATTTGGTTAAGGAAATGTTTCTCAATAAAAGACCTAGGTGAGGCTACTTATATTTTAGGCATTAAGATCTATAGAGATAGATCAAGAAAGCGTATAGGCCTAAGTCAGAGTGCATATATAGATAAGGTACTAAAGAGGATCAGTATGCAAGATTCCAAGAGAGGATTCTTGCCTATGTCATATGGAATCAAGCTTTCTGAGAAGGACTGTCCTACTTCAGGTAAAGAGCTTGAGCGCATGAGTAAGATTCCATATGTATCTGCAATTAGATCTATCATGTATGCCATGTTATGTACTCGACCAAATGTCTCATATGCTTTGAGCATAACAAGTAGATACCAATCTAGTTATGGTGAGAGTCACTGAATAACATTTAAGAATACCCTTAAGTACTTGAGAAGAACTAAGGATATGTTCCTAGTCTATGGAGGACTTAAAGGAGAGCTAGTTATAAATGGTTACACTGATGCTGGTTTTCAGTCTAATATAGATGATTTTAGATCGCAATCAGGGTTTATATTCTGTTTGAATAGAGGTACAGTGAGCTAGAAGAGTTCAAAGCAAGACACTATTGCTGATTCTACAACTAAAGCTGAGTACATTACTGCCTCGGATGCAACTAAGGAAGCTGTATGGATCAGGAAGTTCATCACTGAGCTTGGAGTTGTTCCTAGACCTTTATTATAATAATAATGGGGCTATAGCACAGGCTAAGGAACCAAACTCACATCATAGGTCCAAAGATATACTCAAACGTTTCCATCTTATTAGAGAGATCATTGGGAGAGGAGACGTGAAGATATGTAAAGTGGGTACAAATGACAACATTGCCGATCCACTTACTACGCCTCTTTTATAGCCTAAGCATGAGAGTCATACAAAGTCTATGGGTATTAGATATTTGACCGATTAGGCATAGTGCAAGTGGGAGATTGCTAGCAGTGTGCCTTAGGCCAATGGTCATATATAACTTTTGTACTGACATTCTGACTTATTATTTATATATTATGAGGTATTGTTTTATATATGCATGTATATTGTTTATGTAATGTGATTTACATTCTATGAATAGCATTAGGCTTATGTCATCAAGTATGTAACTTGATAGTAAAACTGTAAGCATTATAATACTATTCTAAATTGTCCTTAGTCGATCATTATTGGTGGAACAATAATGAATTAAGGCTAGTATGTGTTTTGATTGATGATCATATTTTAAGGATTGTGGAACGTTTCACAATTGATTCCTCTAGGAACTCCTCAATAGAATGGTGTTTTTGAAAGGAAAAATCAAACTCTATTAGATATGGTTCGATCAATGATGAGACAAACTGATCTTCCAAAGTCTTTCTGGGGTTATGCTTTAGAAACCGTAGTACTCATACTGAACAGTATTCCTTCAAAGGTTGTAGAAAAGACACCTTATGAGTTATGGACTGGGGAACGTCCTAGTTTATCTATATGAGTTATCAAATCAGATACATAGATATATGTTAGAGAACATATATTGGACCGACCCACAGAGAGAATATTACATAGTTTTATGTCATTAATGAATCTCAATATGGTTTGAATTTAGTCCTTTGACCTAAAGTCATCATGGTTCCCTACATAAGGAATTAAGTGTTTTTACATTAGACTAAGTTATGTTTAACTAGATAACAAGTAGTCTCATGTTAGACATTAAATGAATCATGCGGAGGGAAGTAAATGACGTAGATGGGATTTATACCTCTCTTAAATGAGAGAGATATCATTTGGGCCTCTGGACAAGTATGACTGAAGAAATGCATGGCTGTGCTCAAATAAATTGATGAGGAGTCATCAATTTCATTTGTTATAGTCAATCGACTTAGGAATCAAGAAACTATAACTAATCAAAGGTTGACATGTACCATGCCTTATGATTAATCTTGATATCGTGTTATAAAGGGACTGAGTTTGTAACCATAGTTACAGGTTGAATCAGATTACCGATCCTCATTTGATTTAGGTAGTCATAATATCTTGCTAAAGGCCGCTTATGACTTATGGGCCTTGAAGTGTGATCAAGCCCATTGCTAACATCAAATGAGCCTACAAGGTCGCACAAAAAGAGTGATGTGATTTAGGCTTATTCTCTTGGGCCTAATTTATTAGGCACTGAATAAATACATGTGGATATATTTATTGGCTTAAATTGAATTAAGTTGTCGGGTTTTTATTATATGAGATATAATATGGGCTGAAACTTATTGGGCTTCTATAATCCTAATGGTTTTGGGATTATGATATTCTTATTCCTAATAGGTTTAGGATTAGGATATTCCTATTCTTATTAAAATAGGATTGTCCTATTCTCATTAGGAATAGGGATAAGGGCTTCTCTATAAATAGAGGGCTTATGTCTCATGAGAATACACACGAAAAACCCTAGCCACCTAGCCACTCGTTCCTTTGCCCGAGAGAAAAATGGTGCGGCATTTTAAAATGTTTTAGAACGTGCTAGCACACATTAGCCGCTACCCAGATCATTCATCCTTGTGTGGATACCGGTATAGGACATTTGCGAACTGCAGTGTCAAGATATCTTAAAAGAATCCCAATTCGTGAGTTTCAAGAGGTAATTCTGTACACTTCTTGTTGTGCAATTTCAGTTAACCAAGGCACAAGACCTGAAGTCCTGTGGTCCATTCCGCTGTATATTGTGCATTCTCGGGCCATAAGCAATCCAACACGTATAGCTAACCGTATAGGTCACTGACCTGTAACCATTCGCAGACTTACATGAGTGTGTATCTAACCGTGAAAGTCTACACAAGCTTTTCTAGGGAGCATGCAACTCTTTGTAAATGTGTGTAATATGAAAAATAGACGAACTTAAGAAATATTGCACTCAAAGTTATGAACTCTTAACACACATACCCTGACACCATAGTTATGCACAAATTCATTAGGATGCTTAATGTTCTAACCTAAAACACATCAATACTTAATAAATTCCTATTTTAACATTAAGATAAAAGTAAAATGAAATAAAAATTAAAAATAAAACTTAAATTAGTTCATAAGTTGCGTCCCATGTAGTATATGTTTAATGTCATTAGCTCAATGTACATTTTATAGTCAAAGTGGTTTATATAGATTAGGCTTTTGTAGTCTTACCATTGGTTCCATGACTTCTAAGTAGGCTACCTTTTATCACTTATTACCACATTTGTCCTTTGTTTAACCACCTTGAACTTACCAAAGTTCCTATGGACCTTTAAAGGTAGACTCATGAAAAATATCAGACAGGTTAAAATAATATTGAAAGCAAAGCAAAGAAAATACTAAGAAGAATCAATATCAAATAATAGTATTTAGGTAATGAATCCCCTAAAAATACTTAATTATTAACCCTTTATCATGCAATTATATTATTGATTATTGGACCATGAAAATTCCTATCTTATGTTAACATCTTTCTCAAGACTATTAACAGCTAATTTATTAATTAATTAACAAAAATATTTCTAGTTAAAAATCCTAAGGTTGCATTATCAATTTGTGAATTTCACTATTTGGTTTGACTCTAATATGGAGAATTTTTGTTTACCTATCTCTAGGTTTGCTTACAATTATTTCCAATTATAGTAGATCTATTCATAGAAGAGGATTTCTAAATATTAATCATATGAAGTCAAATCATACACTAATATTCCAGATATATCATAACAACAACAAAACATATAATTTAATCAAAATAAATCGATCAACAAAATTGCATTAGATAAAGATTATCACTACTTAATGCTCATCACACCTAGACACTAAACTAGTTTAGTTCCTATCTACAAAAAACAAAATTAATGACAAATATGTAGAAGAAAAACTAAAAAACAAAGAAATCATAATTATAAATCTCCTTTTTTCTTCTAATAAATCTTCTTACAAGTTTGGATTGGATGAAGTTCTCTATTGGATCTCTTGACATTATCTTTGCATTTTCCTTGTCCCTTGATTAGAACTGTCACATCTCTATGTGTCTTACGACTCAAAATTACTTAAAAAATCGACTCTCTCTCTTTTTTCCCCCTCTATTCATGTTCTTTTATAGTAAAAACTAGGGTTTATGGGTTATACATGGTCAATATAAATGGGCAATATACACAGCTGTGTTTATCAGTATATATGAACGTGTAACTCCACACGATCAGAAACAAAGTTCTTTAATCTTCATATGTTTGCAGAAACTTACACAATCACTATACACAGTCATGTATGTCCAAATTGCTTCAAATCTTCATTCCATGCTATGATTTCATTCGAATTCTTCTCTTTATAGCCTAAGAAGGAAATTATCACCTGTAAATGCACTTGAAGTAAATTAAGTACCAAAAATACTATAAAATTATAAAATAACTAACAAAACTCAATAAATATTGGTGTATAATTACATTCAAATAAGCATTTATCAAAAACCTATTATGAGAGTTCACAAATTGAATTATTACATTCTTAGGCCATTTTAATTATAAAGAGATTTCAGCCAAATTCGATTTAAGAGTAGAGATTTTATTTCTCGAGTAAGAATATAGTTATAACTTGAGAATTCGTTCCGATCCGAGAAATTAGTATTAATCATTAAATTAAAATGAAGGTAAAGTATTCCTAGAGATTACTTGAATATAGTGTATTTATCAATTATTTTAATCTTGATCATTGTTTTAATTTAGTATTTTAGAATTGTTCATTTATTTAGTTTTTATTCAATCATTCATTTTATTGGCTTTTCTATTCATTATTAGTCTACATAGTTAATTTTGTGAAAATTCAGTAATAATAAATAGTTCTCGTGTGATCAAGCAATAGTCATTGATACTAGTTATAATTACACTTTTCAGTTTTTGTTAAAATCTACGAAATTGCCAAAGGGTATGTGTCCTGAAATGTTGTAATATTGTAAGCAGGTGACTAGAAGAATGCTTCATGAAAGAGGGTCAACTTGACCATATGTCAACCCACCAAGAAAGGGAATGACCAATTTGGTGGACTAGATATAAGGCCATTTGTCAAATTATTTAAATTTTAACTAGCAAATGTATTATATTATTATCATGCTGAAGCCAAAGTCGGTCTTTCTTTATGGTGGAAATGGAGTGGTTCCATCTTCAAGCAAGTCAATGAAAAGAAACATCAGTCTCACTTTGGTTTTATTCACCAACAAATTAAATTAAATAACCAGCATGAGGCAAAATAGTTTTTTTTTGGGGTTATGATGGGTGCAAATTTTGAGCTTAAACCATTAATTACTTGAAGAAGGTTGATGAGGGTAAGAAGAATATAGACAGGCTAAGAAAGAAGGAATTTTTTGGACCCCAAAAGTTTTCTTGGAAGTTAGAACTATTATATGTGAATTGTTGGAAGTGGCGAGCTGGAAAATGTAGTTGGAACATATTCACTAAGTATGCTTTGGTATTTTAGCCATAACTTTTTCTCTAGCTATCCAAATGAGGTGATTCTTAATTTGGATTAAACTAAAGAAATAGGGCTATAAATTATCTTATGAAATTGAGTTCTAAGCCAGTCCCTAAGAATTTTAAGTTTTGGATGGAAGTTGAGCACAGAATATTGTTTCAGTGTAAGAATAGTTTAGAAGTGTGGGGATATACTTTCTGATTTTTGAACCAAATTGAATGATTTTGGTGTCATTAGAAAATTAAGACAGTGGGGAACATTTTTCTAGATGGAAGTGTTATCTAATTCCTTCAATTACATGATCAAAAAAAGGTCTTGATTTTTGGAAGAAGTTAGGCAATGATTTA
>JAOQML010000005.1:23750193-23785896 GCA_027568935.1 Erythroxylum urbanii
TAAGCATAAACATTTGTAATAATGTACCATTAAAGGCATTATGTATTTCCCAGTCCATATCATAACTCAAAGTTCCAATTTGTAACCAATCATATTCAATTCAAAACACATAAAAATTTTGAAACACATTGGTATTCTTAAGAACACATTCATCTTTAAACACTTCATTCTTTTCCACATTAGACACATTATTATTTAACGTCACATTCTTTAAGTAATTATCTCCATTAATAAACCATAACTCAATTACCTTTTACTCCATTAATATAATATCATCTAGGTTCATTTTTAATCTCAATTAAGTTTAATTAAACCATTGTTAAAGCCCTAACCTTATAAATGTCAACAATTGCACAAAACCAATTTTTTCACCTTCCTAACCCTTTTCTAGATTTTCTCAAGACAAGTTTCAGGTTAGTTTTCTATGGCCATTTTGACATAGAAATTGAGGTTTCTAGGAAATACTTTCTTCTAAAAAAATGTTTCTCTATGTAGTAAGTTTCTAACGAAATAAAAGTAATGCAATTTGGTTTAGTATTTCTAAAGTTATACTCAAAATACTACAAACTGTTATGAAACAATAACAGCAACCAATATTCAACTTTAAGCCAAATTTCAAAACCCTTAGAGACATAAATAAAATTCATTTCTTTCATGGAAATTGTATACATATGTGTTTAGTTTAATTTAAAATTTAAATCAACTCGTTTGGATATTTACAAGTCAAGTTATGGCTAAAATACCGATGTCTATTGTCATACACCTTCAACACCGCTTCACCATAGTTCATCACTTCCCCTTCAATTCCATCTTATTCATGCCTCAATTCCACATCAATTTCATGTCTAGAACCAATTAAAAAATCATTCATTAACTAACTTACAAATCAATCACTTCCACACATTAAAACCAAACCAGAAATTATCACACAAATATCATTTTTCTAGCATTCATTTCTCATCATCTTAACACATATTCCATGCTAATTCAATTATCATACAACTTATATTAATACAAGCTATCAAGTTTAGAATTACTTACCACTTTAACTTCAAATTCAACTCCAAAGAACTAGCTATTCAAGCCCTTCCAAGCAACCAACACATGTCCAAAAGCAAGGTGCAAATCTTAGCACCAAGAAGACAGAATAGAAGATAACATAATCTACTTTCTTGATGCAATATTTGGCTAAGAATTAGGTGTGATTATGCAAGAATTTTCAGCAAAATTTTAGAGCTAAAGGAGAGGGATAGTTTTGGTGGAGAGTTTTCAATAAAGGTTGCAGAAATTTCTAGCAAGTTTAACACCTAAGTTGGTAGGTGTCCTAATCTTGGAGGAGCACAGATGTCACCAAAGCATTTGTCACATTTCTCCCCCTATAAGCTACCATAAGTCACACATATATTAGGTCATTTTTTACTTAATGAATGTTGCTATGTGTCATTAAATAATTAGTCCACATGTCACTCCAAGATTGGTGCATTTGTTACTCAACTAATGGTGCCAAATGTCAATGTATTAGCTATGCCAAATGTCAATAACTCACAGGCTTCTATTAGGCCATTTGTTACTTAATGAATGTTGCCATGTGTCATTAAATAATTAGTCCACATGTCATTCCATGATTGGTTCACTTGTCACTCAACCAATGGTGCCAAATGTCAATGCATTAGCTATGCCAAATGTCAATAACTTATAGGCTTAGTCATTCTAATTTTCATGTACTAACTTATCTTGCCACTTAACAATTTTCCTAGTCTAAATGTACATTTTAAATGTCAATGCATTAGCTATACCAAATGTCAATAACTCATAGGCTTAGTCATTCTAATTTTCATGTGCCAATTTATCTTGCCACTTAACATTTTTCCCATTCCAAATGTAAATTTAATACCTTAATCCTCTAATGATGTTAATTAATCCCAACTCATTAAGTATGATCCATTAACCAAAATTCAAGACATATGCAATTTACAATCATATCACAATTTTGAACACCTATCATATATGTACTTTCATGAATATGTACCATTTCAAATAGGGTATAATTTGGGGCCTTACACATAATCCTTGATATCCTTTAAGTATCTCAACGCTCAATTGACAGCATTCGAATGATCTATACCTAGGTTAGCTAAATATCGACCCAGCACTGTAACAACAAATGTATTATCCATTCTAGTGCACCCATAGGCATACATCAGGCTACCTATCGCACTAAAATAAGGAGCATTCTTCATGACATCTCTGTCTACTTCATTCTTTAGACATTGTGCCAAAGATAATCTCTCATCATGAGAGATACGTGCTACAACCAGTTTACAGCCAACCCTATTAAACCTTTGTAGCACACAGTCATTGTGCACTCTGTGAGAGGCCTAATGATTTTTGAGATCTTCCCTGGTGAATCTACATAACTAGGATGAAAGATGCTTCTCCCAGATCCTTCATGTCAAAGTACTTGGCCAAAAGTTGCTTAACCTCATGCAACATAGTCAAATCATTTGACGCGAGCAATATATCATCCACATATAGTAATAGGAAGATAACTTTGCACCCTTTACCTTATAGTATAAACATCTTTCAACTTTGTTTTCCACGAAGCCAAAAGAGGTTAAAACCTCATCAAACTTTAAGTACCACTGTTTGGAAGCCTATTTTAAACCGTATATTGATTTTCTTAACTTGTAAACATTGTCAGTCTCTCTTTGATCCTAAAATCCTTTAGGTTGATCCACATAGACCTCTTCATAATGTTCCTCATTCAGGAAAGCTATCATGACATCCACTTGATGTAGCTCTATATCATAATGAGCTACTATTTTCATAATCACTGTGAATGCATCCTTAAAGAACATGAGAGAGAAGGCAATAATAAAGTCAACCCCTCTCTCTAATTGAACCGTTTGGCAACTGACCGAGCCTTGAACCGATCAAATTTACCTTGAGTGCCCTTCTTGGTCTTAAATAATCATTTACAATTGACAGGTTTGCAATGTTAAGGTAAATCAACCATCTCCTATACCTTGTTATGCTTTATAGACTGCATCTCGTCCTTCACTACATCCCACCACATATCCACATGAGGTCTAGAAATAGCTTCTGTAAAAGTGACTAGATCTACAACATGTCCAATATCATTGTTTTGTTTACCAAAATAGACTATGTAATTAGATGAAATAGCAAGTCGTCTCATCCTTGTGGATCTTCGCAGCTACATTGGTTCTTGTACCCTAGGAAACTATGTTTATTCAGGTATGGGTTCTTATTTTCATATAAGAATAGTAATCAAACCTTAATCCATATGATCTGACTGTGTGAGAAAAAAAAGTGATATGTGTAAATTGCATCGTGTTTTAGGGCGTAGTTTGATATGTGTTTATCCATTAATCCAATCATTTAGTACATGTTTAGGTTAGAATTGTGTTAGTTTGTTAATTATTTATGCTTTAAGTGTTTTATGGGTTAGTACAAGCTTTTAAGCTTGAATATTATACTTTTGAGGTACCTTAATGTATGTGTTAGTGTTTTAGGGTCAATATTAAAGAACAGAGGAGTTTCAGAAGACATTTGTACTAGAAGAATGGCCCATGACCACAATCGTACAGGGCAACGGTTATGTCTTGTGTTGGGCAGACACACAAACACTTATGAGCTTCATGTTTCGAGAGATTGTTTGGACCTTTTGGACCCCAAAAAAGCCCTAGGGTTACCCAAAACATAAGAGAATATTTACAAGATAAAGAGGTAAAAGGGAATTTTGACGTCAGTCACCATGAAGAAACCCTAGAGAGAATTCATCGAGAGATTGAGAAAGAGAAGAAGGAAGAGAGAAGTGGAGAAGAAGCTGACTTGACGTACTTCCCGGATAAGGAGTTTCCTAACATTGCTGACTCCCATTATTTGTTAAGATCATATTTCCTATTTATTTTCTATTTTATTATTGTATAAAATTGGGAATAACAGTTTGACGAAGGATTTTGAATGTTAAGATTTCCTAAACTCACCTTCGAAGTTTTGTCTTTGAATTAGTGAAATTTAAGTGTTTATGTGTTATTAGATTTGTTGTGGTTTAATTCTGGACATGCATAATTTGATAATAAACTGAGACGGTGAATCGAATGAAAAATAATTAAATTGGGCTAACAAGAGTTAGGTGATTTAATAGAACAAGAATTAAATCAAATCGGTAAATTGTGCGAAGAGAGATCGTGCATAGGTTTCCGATAGTTTATTAGACGACTTCAGAATTAATTAGGGTTTTGGATAGATTGTTAATTGAGAGATTGCAACTTCCATAATCTGATTAGGGATTATAATTTACGGTTAATAGTTATAAATCGAGAGAGAGTAATCGACCCTAAGATCATTTAGAACTGACAATCCAGTAATTCATAATCAATTAGGTTACCACTAAAAAGAGGTAAAATTACCTTTCTCTTAATTGGTAAATCCTTAGGTTAATTCTTGGGTGTATGTTGCAATTGCTAAATTATTAACAATTTTGTGATTGATTCTTGAATTGATTTGATTGATTGAATTGAATTCTTGCTTTAATTTCATTACATTTTGAATTTCTGCGATTTGTTTTGGCTTTAGAATTTAGGATTAGATTATCCCTCCTCATGGGATAGACAACTTTGGTACTGCATTAATGAACTGTACGCTTGCGAATTATCGAGGGTATTATTAAAACTTACACACATCAAACACCTGATCAATATGATATAGTTGTCGTATCCATCCTTTTATTATCTAGGAGAGGGCTCACCCTCTTTATAGACATTATATTCTAAAAACTTTGTTGTTTGTGATTCCACAATTCTAGCCCTTCCTTCTCTATAGTAAAATCTGTAGCCTTTAGAATGATAGAGATATCCAACTAAGTAGTAACAAGTTAAATGATCTTGCAATTTGCTTTTATGAGGATTATGCAATCGGACCTTAGTAGGACAGCTCCATACAAGAATGTGAAAAAGGCTGGGCTTCCACCCTTTCCAAATTTCAAAGGCGTCTTAAGCATTGACTTACTTGAAGCTTTGTTCAGTATATACAATGCCGTCTTAATAGCTTCACCCCAAAGGTAATCAAGTAAGTTAGTGCTACTCTGCATTGACCTCATCATGTCCTTTAGGATGTGAGTATGCCTTTCGACCACACCATTTTACTCAGCACAACCTGGCATAGTGAATTAAGTCACTATTCCAACCAATTTCACATATTTGGCAAAAAAACCCTTTTCTTGTCCTAAACCTCCATGTCTGCCATAATACTCTTGCCCACAGTCAGATCTTACAATCTTGATGGATTTTTCCAATTAGTTCTCAACCTTAGTCTTTAAGATCTTGAATTTGTCAAAAACTTCAGACTTTTCTTTAAGTCACATAATCGTAGCAAGAATAATCATCAAGGAATGTTAGAGAATATCTAGAATTGCACAGTGTAGCTGTAAAGGGTCCACTAACATCTATTTGTATGATATCCAACAAAACAAATGCTAAAGCTAACCTTTTTTCTTTATCTTGATCAACTTACCTCTGCAATAGTCAACATATATTTCAAGATTGTCATAATCTAAAGTTGGAAGAATGTTTTCCTTTATCAATCTTTCAACCTTGTCTTTAGAAATGTGACCTAAACGTTTACGCCACAACATGTATGATGTTTCCTTTATTAGAGGTCTCTTACGAGTAACAGGTTTAGCAATATAAGAAGAAGCATACATTTTGTGTGGGGTAAGACACATTCAATATAAACCATATGACAAAAGGGAAATTTCAATATGTTTTGCATTAAAAGAAATATTTACAACTGAATTCTCAATTACAAAACGTTAACCTTCTTTGTCTAACTGACACTGAGATTGTATTCTGTCTGCAAGACGGTATATAGAATATGTTCCATAATACAAGTATAAACCTTGTATTGAGGTTAAAACATAAATCCCCTACATACAAAACATCTACTTCTTCATTATTGCTAGCCATCAGTTTCTCCTCCCCTCTGGCCAGCCTTCTCCTAGATTTGAACCCCTACATCATAAAAGCAACATAATTAGATAGTCCACTATCTAGTCACCAAAAACTGGATGTGGCTATAGCAATATTAGATTTATAAATCATGAAAGTCAAGGAGTTACCTGATTGATCCTACTTAACTTTCCAGACTTTATATTTCTAGCTGTCAGATTTCCTATACCCCTTCTTCTTATAAGAGAAGTATTTTATGTTCTTGAACTCTTATGGACCCTTCACAACACTAGGTTGACTAGTCTGCAAATGCGGAGAGAGTTTGTTCTTCTTACCATTGAACCTCTGGGGCTTGGCTTTTCCCCTTCCTTTTGTTGTATACAAAGCCATATAAGGATTACTCTTCAGTTTCTCCTCTTTAACAACACATCGAGAAATCAAGACATTGATATCCCAAGCCTCATTATGTGAATTGTATGAAGTGATTAGCATATCAAACTCTAACGGGAGTGTACTTAGAGCTTGATGCACTATCAATCCATTAGGAATTGGAAGATCCAGTTCCTCCAACTTACTTAAGAAATGAACCATCCTTATGATACAGTCCCTTAGTCCACTTTCCCCAGTATACTTCATGGAGAACAATTCTTTACACAAGGTATTGATCTCGGCATTGGATAAGACCTTGTATCTCAGGGACACTTTATCCAATTTTTTTTTACTATGTTGGTG
Source organism: Erythroxylum urbanii (assembly GCA_027568935.1). Lineage (NCBI taxonomy): Eukaryota > Viridiplantae > Streptophyta > Magnoliopsida > Malpighiales > Erythroxylaceae > Erythroxylum > Erythroxylum urbanii. The sequence continues at coordinate 23,756,895 of JAOQML010000005.1, forward strand.
TTTGATAGTCCACTCAGCAGATGACCCGAGATCATCCTCTTGATGGTTAAGTAGCACACCCTATTTGACTGCTCCCAAGTATCAAAGGATGCTTTCTTAGCTTCTAAGCTGATGAACGTGAGAGAAGACAACTTATCAGTCAATATGGCCATATTGATATCCACCATCTCCAAAGTAAACTCTACATCCTTCTTCCACTGCTTGCAATGAGGGTTTCAATTACTGATTTCAATTGTGACACTGTTGTTTTTGACTGAAACGGTGACTACAAAAAGTTAACGTAAAAAATCAGCACAAATTTAAGATAACAACGATACTTAAAGCCTTAAAATAATATCTTTACTGAGAATCCAATTACATATACGGCTGAATACATAATAAAGACAATTGGATCTCCACATAAAAGTGATTAGAGTATACACCATCATCTCTCATGACACTACCACCTGTTGGTAAATAGATCATTCAAGCAATGATTTTCCTCTATCTCATGCCTTTATACACACCTCAAAATTCCACACAAAGCCAACACCTATAGGTAGAATAACCAAACATGAGACCAGAGACATCCCCAAACATGTAAGCGGAATGATTTAACACTAACTTGAAAAGCCACTGTGGTGACTAAAATCTCATCGGTACTCAAAAAGACCATAAATACAAGGGATACATCCTTATGTTATCCTCACACTCTATATTGGCTTACAATATGTGATAAATATCATCAATAAATGCTAAAATTGAATGCACAATATAATTATCACATGCTTATATTGAAGAAATTCTCTGAAAATTTTATATGAGACTTTCGTAGTAAAAAAACTCATAAAAGTGAATATCGTGCATCACCAAATAGTGAATTGGTCACCTGAAACACAAGAACCTCATGTATCTCACCTATGGCAAGTTTGTTGCACGAAAATTGACTCAAAAAATGCTTTAGACTGCCCAAATTCCTTTTTTTAAAGTGAAATTACCAATGTAATTAATCCAAAAAATTAAAAAATCACTTTAAAAATTCTCTCGACTTAGAAACTGACCCAAAAGTACCTAAGACACCCTTATGGGAAATTTGAAAATTTTTCCTTTTTTTGATGGTTGACATCAGCATGTCACTATACAATGTCACTATGAAATGAACGAGACGTCACAATAACATTAAAGGTGGACGTGTGCTGCATAAACCCCAAGCATACTAGCGTGTTGAATCACTATGCGACGAGTGTAGAGCACGAACCATATGTGTAAATACACCTATCCTATCTAGCGTTAGACATGCATCCTCACCCGTGTGCCAAGCCTCGGGATAGGTGACAGGGGCATGTGATGCACATATTTGTCTCAATGCATCCTAAATGTGGCGGTTTATGTGTCACCGTTACACGTGCCAGCTCATCACGTATGCCTCGACCACTGTTTACTTAGCATATTTCAAGTCGATTTTTTGTACTTTATCGCTTGTTTTCAACCTGTTTTTTCATGCTACACACTTGTAGTCCACTTTCAATCATCCATATGGGCTAAAAAACTAAAAATAAATCGAAAACCTCCGAAACCCTTATGTATAAAAACTGAAAATTTTCATTTTTAACCACCTGATCATGTAACTACTCTGATACCATGTGTAACACATAACAAAAGTCTAGTGCATGTCCCAGATCGTACGTGAATAGGAAATAAATGAACTAAATGCGTGTCCCAGATCGTACGTGAATAGGAAATAAATGAAGTAAATGCAAAAATATCTATTTTCAATTCCATCACACATTCAGAGGTGCTTTTCGAGGTCGAAACAAGCTCTAATCAACCGGGACCTTCATGAGAAATCCTCTCCCGGACGTGGTCAACGACTTTCTACAATTTTCTTAAAATGTAAGCTCTCTTAATGAGTCAGAGAATCTTAATGCTCACAAATGAATTAAGTAACTGCAGGAAACCTTAGCCTCTTTATATAACTTCTATATCAGGCTTCCCCATCACAGGCTTGATATGGGTCCGGTCTATACTAATTGAGGTCCATTTTCTCCTAGACTTCAACCCATTCATATTAGATCATTTATCAAGCCACTTTATTATCTTTATCCGAATCAAAATTACATAACTTAACTGATAAGTAGTTAAAAACTAAAAATTTCCATAATTAAATTTTGTCCGCTAAATGGAGAATCACTAACATAATTAGTATTTAGCACTCTCACGAATCATTATAAGCTTTACTCCATCATTTCCCAAGTCACTATTGGATTAAGAGTTGAAGTCATTCCGATAATAATATTTACTATTACGAATTAGATAGGGCATTACTCAATTTCCTGAACCATTATATATTAATAGTTGCACTATTATTATAATTGCTTGTTTTTCAGGTTATTAACCATAACTCCAATAGCAATTGTTATTATTTCACTTTATTAACTTTTTTGGAGTAGAACTTGATCGTGTCCCGTTGGGAGAACAAACTTGAATATCTTTATTTGTACCTTACAAGGTGGCAAAACCTAAAATTTAAATTTCTTTGTTGTTTTAGAAAAGAAAACATAATTATTAAACCAAATTTATATTAGGGTTAATTGCAAGATTGAAACTTTTGTCAATTTTGCAATTTCAGCCCCAATTTCAGAAGGAGTCAATAAAATGCCCAAACTTTCAATTTTTTCAATTCTAGCCTGACGTTAGTGCCTTCGTTATCTTTGCTGACGTGACAGTGACATGTGTCCAAAAACCCTAATTAATAAGACACATTAGCCTTAATTAATAAAAGTGACTTACATTAATGAAATAACGTCGTTTTATGATAACAACTAAAGCAATGTTGTTTCATGATAAAACTAAAATATCGTTTCAACAAATTTAAATTCCTAAATCTATTAATCCCTCCTTCCAGATGCAAACGTCGTTCTTTCTCTATTCTATAGCCATTGTTTGATCCCTCAATCGATTTTCCATATATTTTTCCACCCATTTGGACACATTGAAACCATTTGTTTATCTTATTATGTACATGTTTGTAATTCACGTAGGAGGAGCACAAATACGATAACCTGTACAATCAAGGATATGGGACAAACACTGTAGCTCAAAGCACAACTTTGTTGAAACATGACCTGAACTGTGGTGCTTGTTTCAAAATTAGATGTGTTAATAATCAAAAATGGTGTCTCCCTGGCCCAACTGTGATCATTGCCTCAAATTTCGATCCATCCAACAATGCCCTACCTAACAATGTTGGGGTTAGTGCAAACTTCCCCAATAACATTTTGATCTTTCTCAGCCTGTTTTCGAACAAATAGCCTATTATAGAGTAGGAATTGTCCTACTTTCTTATAGAAGGTATTTACTTCTTAGTTAGATTTTGTTTTCTTTTAGCAGAAAAAAATCTTTGAAATTGCATTAGGGTTTTTCTCCCTATTGTACTTAGAGAAATAAGACTGACAATCAATAGCCACTCTTACTTCAACCTGGTACTGATCACTAATGTTGAAGGCACTGGTGTTGTTCATGTAAGGGTGAAAAATAGATTGACAACCCATGTCTAGAAATTGGGGTCAAGACTGGCAAAGTAACTCCAAACTCAATGCACAAAACCTTTGATTTAAGGTCACCACAAGCGATGGTCGCACTGTGGCCTCTTACAACATCATCCCCACTGACTGGTCCTTCGGCTAGACATTTAATGTAACATACCACTCCCGTAGAGCATATATTGAAGATACCAGAGGATATTCAAAAACATGCTTTATAAAATTGGTATATTAGGACAATTAAACTAGCTCATTAAAGGCATCAAACATATCATAAGCATTCTAAATGTTCAATTCTTCCCATTTCATTCACAAACATAAAAGTTACATGTCATTCCAATTCGTAATTCCTATATACATTACATAACATTTGTCTGAGTTCAATCTCAGTACCAAAAATATAATATGAAATGGGATGCTAATACACAAGACTCTAACTAGACTTCTCAAATTCAACTGATCAAAACTTTGAGCCATTTTTTCCCCAAAATGTAAGTACTAGACTTCTACTATATAACCTTAGTAGCCAGAACTTCCTTAAACCTGAAAAACAATGTTGCAATTTTGATGAGTTTGCTAACTCAGTGAGTGAACCATCATCGACGGATTCACTCAAGTTAGAAAACAAAAACAAGTATATCAAAGTTTTTCATACTTCCACAAGCATATCATGTAAACTAGCATTGCATACAACACATCATCCATTAACTTCAACTGTAATTCAATATTCAAAATAATTCAATAATACATTTCAATTCAATCGTTTGATACATGTAGGGATGTATATGTAAATTCCCATATGTTTCCATTTTTCATTTTTGTTTTATTGTGAACAAGTTCCTATCAACCCAATTTACTGTCCCGTGTCCATTGTAGACACCGCCATATCGATTATGGATATTGAGTCCATGTCATTTGAGAGCTCAAAGCTCTTTTCCCAAATCTGTCACTCTAATCACAACTCCTTTATCTGATCATGCATTTCAATGTGATGAGATGCATCATTTCATATGCTATGTTTTCATTTCCTTTCAATTATGTGTACTCATACCCCATATATCAAACTCCTAATATCTAAGTCTAGCATTTATCAATCAGTTGTACGCATGTTCCATATTAACATACAATTCATACAGAAGCACATATAAATAAGTTTACACATCTAAGTTAACTTACAGTACGCTCCAGAAAAGTTATTGCCTTAATGTTCTGGAAATGCCTAGGTGTTGACGATCACCTTGTGTGTATATCGTCATGCATTACACACATAGTTCACAAATCACCAATTTGTTTAATCATATGAATATACAATCATGCACATGTATATGTGCCATGTTTCAATGCATGATCAATTGACTTTTTGGGTTTGTATTCTTATACAAATATCTTGACCATTTAAACATTATAGCTTGTATACATCTAGTTTGCAATCAGTTTTATACCTTAAGTAAGCTTGATTTACTCCAAATTCATCAATCATACATTCACCAAACTTTTCTAACAATATATATTTTCATACAATTACCTAATTCTCATTAACAATTACCTCATGTTCTTCAATGATCATTCATTCATGCCTAATACATATTACCCATATCCTTAATATCATGTTTACATTCAGAAGAATACCTTTATTCCTTCATCACATCATAATTTCCATATTTGGTTACATTGATACCAAAACTGTACATTCTTTACGTTATGACATCAATTAACCTATACTTATTATGCTCTTAACCAATTAATCAAGAACTAATTTAGATTCATTCTAAGCCTTAATCAAAAACAAATACATCAATTTAGAATGACTTTTTCTTAGCTGATTCAATATGTACTCAAAACAGAAATTATCAATCCAAAACTAGGCCCATGAGTGTAGGGACCTTGCCACACTCGTGACAGAAGGCCGGTAATTACGCCACGATTGTGCATAGTCTTTCTTCCTTATTGCTCCACAAATTTCATATACTTAGAGACATCACTACTACTTGAATATTTTCCAGAATTCATGTCCTATAAAGCTACTTCATTTCATGCTAGTCTAACTTCAATATTGGTTACATTAAGTCCCATAAATATCTACTCATTTTTTTCATTACCGTTCACTTTATACCATCTTACATGTAGTCCTAACTTTTCCATATTTGAAAACGCTTCAATAACACCTATCTTTAGCATGAATTCGTCATCAATTGTACTTCAAATCCCAAATTAGATCATCCATATAACAACCTATAAACTACTATTTTCATCCATCTAAAAAGAAAATGGAAAAGTAACTAATTCATCAATCATTTTCCAGCAAAACTTTAACATCAACCTTACATTCAATCCATCCCTCATCAGTAATCATAAAATTCTACTAATACATGCCACAATAGTTTAGTATTTTACTTACTTGTTCAACTCAAATGCTACCTCAATGTATCAGGCCTGCTTTGCTCACATGCATACAAGATCATCTCAAGAATAAGGTGGGAGTAGGATGGTTTCAGCAAAGATAAGAAGATAACAACAATTACAACAATGTTCTACTTTTATAACTATCTTTATGAAGGACTTTTGCATGGATTTTAATGTGGCAATTAAACAGAATTTAGGCAGAAACATAGAGCTGTGAGGGAGAAGTAAGTTTCGACAGTGAGAGGAAAAAGAAAGAAAGAGTTGAAGCAGAAAATAACAAGTGAAGGGCTGTTACATATGTGTCGTGTGGTGTGAGTGGAGGATGAGTTTAAGGACACTTGTAAAGTGTCTAGGCTAGCTACATGTCCTCTCTTTAGGTTACCATATGTCACTTAGTTCCTAGGCCATTTGTCAATTAATTATACTACCATATGTCACTCAATTTATAGGCTTAGTCATCCTGAATTTCCACATGTCAACTTGTCCTACTACTTGAAAAATTTCCTAGTCTAAATGTAAATTTTAATCCATCAATCTTGCAATTGTAATAATAAACTCCAAATTACTAGTTGTAATCCATGAATTCTTTTTATTGGCAAATCAAAATACAAGACATTAGAAATGCATAATCATGTCACAATTATTTAGAAACTTTTATACCCTGGAACATGTCAATTGAGTGCAATTTTTCTAAATCAAATTTCATATCTGTATGCTCATATGATGCATGTGAATGAAATCATAAAAATCATACCTAAATGTACCAAATTCACTCTAAATATGATGTAATTCATATGACTAAGTAATCTAATAATCTAATCCCTTAGTAGGTTTGGAAACTGGCTATTACAATTCTCCCTTCCTTAAGAAATTTCGTCTTCAAAATTCTTACCTAATTGATCAAATAGATGGGGGGTACTATTTTCTCATGTTCTTCTCAGTCTCCCACGTAACTTCCTCTCTCAAATGATTCCTCCAAAGGAATTTAACTAAAGGAATTACTCAGTTTGTTAATTGCTTAATTTGATATCCAACTATTTTAACCGGTTCCTCTACATAAGTCAAATTAGTTGCAATCTCAACCTCCTGTGCTGGTAATATATGTGCTGGATCTGACCAATATCTCTTGAGCATATTAACATGAAATACATTATGAATATGAGACATTTCTGGTGATAATGCTAATTTATAAGCTAATGGTCTAACTCTCTCAATAATCTCATAATGATCGATATATCTAGGGCTTAAATTTCCCTTTTTACCAAACCTTAGCACTCCTTACCAGGGTGACACTCTAAAAAATACCTTGTCTCATATTTGGTACTCTATATCCCTTCGGTGCTGATCAGCATAACTCTTTTGCCTATCTTGAGCTCCCTTAATCCTACTGCTGATCAATTTTACCTTATCAATAGTATCTTGAATCAACTCTGGGCCTTCAATAATCATTAGGCCCTCTTTATCCCAGTACAAAGATGCTCAACACCTTCTGCCATATAACGCCTCATATAGAGTCATACCAATACTACTATGATAATGATTATTGTATGCAAATTCAATGAGAGCTACATATTCATCCCATGCTTATTGAAACTCCAAAACATAAACCCTAAGCATATACTCAATAGTCTGAATAGTCCTCTCACTTTGTACGTCTGTTTGAGGATAAAACATTATACTAAAATTTAACTTTGTACCCAATGTTGTCTGTAGGCTACCCTAAAATCTAAAAGTAAGTATGGGATCTTGATCTAATACAATAGACACTAGGACCTCATCTAACCTCACTATCTCATTTACATATCTCCGAGCTAACTAATCTAATGTGTTATTCTCTCTAATAGGTAAGAAATGAACTGATTTTTTTAATTTGTCAAAAATGACCTAAATGGTATAATGCTGCCTCGGAGTTCTCGGTAAACCCACAATAAAATCCATGGTAATCCTCTCCCTTTTCCACTCTGGAATAGGTAATGACTGCAATTTCCCAACTGGTGCCTGATGCTCTGCCTTAACTTGTTAACATGTCAAACATCTGGCAACATACTCAACCACCTGCTTCTTCATCCTTGGCTACCAAAATGTTGTTCCAGAGTATTATACATCTTGGTAGTACCAGGATGCGTAGCATAGGCTGTTATATGTGCTTCCTCTAAAATTTCCTTTCTCAAACCATCAACATCTAGTACACATAATCGTTGATTCAACCACAATGTATTATTTCTCAACTCAAACTTAGAACTCAGATTCTGTTTTAACTTCTTTACAATCTTCACTACTTCTAGGTCTTTGCTTTGAGCTATTTTGATCCTTTTATGTAATACTGGTCTTAGCTTCAATGTAGCTAATAATGCTTCATTATGTCCCAAACTTTGCTCAACATTCAGTTCTCTTAGTTGAACTAGATTTGGTAACCTCAATCCTTAAATTTATGCTACACTGCTATTAGATTTCCTACTTAATGCATCAGCTACAACATTAGCCTTACATGGATGATACTCTATCATGCAATCATAATCCTTAAGCAACTTAATCCACCTCCTTTATCTCATATTAAGTTCCTTTTGACTTGACAAATATCTCAAACTTAATGATTCATAAAAATCTAAAACGTTTCACCATATAATTAATGTATCCAAATTTTCAAAACAAAAACTATTGTAGCAAGCTCTAAATCATGAACTGGATAATTTAACTTATAAGGCCTTAACTATCTCAAAGCATAAGCAATCACTCTACCATACTGCATCAAAACATACTCTAACCCCTAGTGTGAAGCATCACTGTATACAACATATCCTCTATATCCAAGTGGAATAGTTAACAATGGTGTCGTAGTTAATCAATGTTTTAACTCATCAAAGCTTCATTGACATTCATCAGTCCATCAAAAAGGTACGTTCTTCCTTAGAAGCTTCATCAAAGGGGCTGCGATTAAAGAAAACTCCTCAACAAACCTCTTATAATAACCTGTTAGCCTAAGAAAATTCCAAATCTCAGACACATTTCTAGGTGCTTCTCACTTCATCATTGTCTCTACTTTCTTTGGGTCTACCTATATGCCCTATCCAGATACTATATGACCCAAGAACACTATTTGATTAAGCCAAAATTCATATTTACTGAACTTGACATACAATTGCTTCTCTCTCATTATCTATAAAATTAACCTCAAATGCTCAGAATATTCCTCTCTACTCCTCGAATACACCAAGATATCGTCTATGAATGCAATAGCAAATTGATTTAAGTAAGGTCGGAATACTTTATCCATCAATGCCATAAAGTCTACTAGAGCATTAGTAAATCCAAAAGGCATCACTAAAAATTCGAAGTGTCCATATCTAGTTCTGAAAGCACTCATAAGTTAGTTCATATCAGTTATTGAATATGCCTTCTAAAAAAAGGTCTAAAAATCAACCTCTCTAGTACACAAGGCTCTCCACTTTTGTGGGAGTTTGGAAAGAGTCAACAATGTATGCAATTTTCCCTTTGTATTTTTACAAAGAGATAGTTTCTGTAACTTGAACTTATGACCTTATTGTCACAAAAGACTAATTTTACCGATTGATTCAAGGCTTTGGCCTCTAAAAGTATTTATGAAATGTGTAGAAGAGTTCAATAAGAGGGGTGTAGATGTTGGAGAAGCTTTTGATTATCATTCTTGCACAAACCAATTTGTCATTACGGCTTATCCTAGTTAATAAATATCCCTTAAATACTATCTAAAAAGTCTTTTTTATTTTTGCTTTTTTTCTTCGGATGGATAGCTCGCTACTAGCTAGCGAACCAATTATACTCCTTCAAGTTATGGTTAAATGGTCAGTACTATTTTAACTAGTTCCAGTCCCTATGTCCAATATTGAAAGATTTTCAGTCAAGTATGTAACTATTAACTTATTCAATAAATTTAGAAGATAAACAACATTTGGTAATAACAGTAACCTACATAATTATGAATTGCATATAGGGTTTCAAATTGATCACTAAAATGCTACTAGTTTTGTAATTATAAAATCGTAAAAGCATTTTATAGATCTATAGGCTTTAATGGAAAGTAATGATAAGTTAATTTTACACTATTTTTTAACTAATAAGTAATTATTTTATTAAATCAAAAACAATAAACAATAAACTTCTACCCTGATTCCACGTCGACTGTGGAGCTTTAATTCATGAACCTAATTTTGTCAAAAATGACGTCATTTTTTTAATTTTTTAAAAATATATAAGGATGGGCAGAGTCGACCCATCCCGCTCGTGGCTCAAATGACCATGGATCAGGCCACGAGACATCCCCAAAGTAAATAAATTAAGTTTATTGTTTAAGATTTAATAAAACAATTATTTATTAGTTAAAAAATAATATACATGTGGCAACCAAGTGGCAAGTATATAAAGGTTTAACATGGCTATTAATAAAAAATTAGCATCAGACTACTTTTGCAATAAATTGAAAGTTCAAATACTTTAGCACCACTTTTTTAAACTTTGGACTAGTATTGTAAAATGAAAATAAGTTTGAAATTTTTTGTAATATACCCATTATTTATTTAGAAGTTTGATGCCCACTATTAGTCCTTAAGATAACATTTTGATTGTGCAGTAACTCCTCTAGGGATACTCTAACTCGAATTCACCTCCAAACTGCACTGTTAAGCTTGACTTCCATAAGGCGTTTAACAGTGTGCGTTCGAGTTTCTTATGGCAGACAATGGAAGCATTTGGTTTTCCAACCATCTTCATCAATTGGATCAAGGAATGTGTTACTAAGGCCACAAATTTGATATTGATCAATAAGAATCCCTCAAAAAATTTTACAGCTAGGTAAGGACTGAGGCAAGGGGATCCTCTTTCTCCTACCTCTTCATCATGTCCATGGAAATGCTCAACATTATCATTTAGCGTGAAGTGGCTTTAAACAATAAGTTTAGACCCAAAGTGTAAGAAACTTGTAGATGATCTAGTCCTATTTTGCAAAAGTACTCCTGAGTTGGTAAGCAACGTCATGCAAGCTCTTGATAGGTTTAAAGAGCTCTCGGGGTTGAGCCTTAACCTTAATAAGAACCATCTTATTTTCTATAAAGGAGTTGCCCGAATGGCTTCTATACTAACTTCACTTATAGGAATGATTGCGCAAACTCCACCTCTATTATACCTGGGCCTCCCTGCGTAGACTAGGAGATTAACGATTCTTAAGTGCTATCCCTTTATTGAGAAAGTTCAGCAGAGAATCGAGTCTTAGGTAAATAAATTCCTTTCCTTTGTTGGGAAAGTTCAATTCATAAAATCTGTTATTAGTTCATTGTATGTTTATTCGAGCATTCATATATTCCTTTGTAAAGGGCACATAAAGTCAATTGAAAGACTACTCAAAGATTTTTTATGGAACCATTCGGTGGGAATTAAAGGTAGTGCCAAAGTTAAATGGTCTGACATTTATTACCCAAAGGCAGAAAAAGGGCTAAATATTCTTTTGGTGAAAACCACCAACCAGATTCTCATATTGAAATGCTTATGGTGGATTCTTAAAGATAGGCAAACGTTATGGATAATTGTTGTGTCTAATTTCTATCGCTTTTAATTGCCTTTATATCTTGATTTTGGTTACAAATCTTTGTGTTTTGATCCAAATGTGAGATTAATTGAGTGAAAACGGTGTGAATATTGCATGAATGTTAATTCAGTTATTTTGTAAATTTTGCATTAAAACACCAAAGTAATTTGACATGAAAATTAAAAAAAAGAAAGAAAGAGAAAAGTGTGACAAGGGAGTCACACCCATGACTCCCCATGCACGCTAGTGAGAAATTTTAAGATTAATTTTGGCTTTAATACGTGGCAGCTTACAATGTTAAGGCATGCAACCTTAAACCTAGGAGCAGTCTATAAAAGGCAAGAGGGGGTGGCGACTGAAGAGGAATTTTTTCCATTCACTGTTTCATCCGTTCACTCACATAGAGACACAGACATGGGAGGCACAAAGAGATAGAGAAAAAGAAGATAAACAGAAGAGAGAAACAGAGAAAGAAAACATAGTGAGACGGGAAGAAGAGCAAAACAATAGAGAGGTGGAAACTTAGGAGAGGCCGAAAGTGAGAGCTAGAGCTGAATTCAACTTGAGTGAATATTCATCTGGGGAAGAAGCTGAAGCTGAAGCAGAAGGCGAGAGCCAATGCTGTAAGCTTGAGAGGGACTGGAAATCTCCACAACTCTTCATCCGATGATTTGTTTGCCTATTATATTCCTCATTTGTTACTTTGTTTATTTGATTTTACTATCTGTTAGTTAGTTTAGTGGACTGTTATTTGTTTCTTTTCATAATTCATTCGGTATTCATTGTTTTATTATTTCTTTAATACTTTCGGTGACAGTAACATGTGATTAAATTGTTTAATGATGATGGATGTGGTGATATCCGTGATAGGCTGATCTCTTTTCTTGAGAATTAATGTAGCTATTTAGTTGAATATGCATGAGTGGGTTACGAATCTGTTTTCTTATTTATTGTTATGCTTACTGAACTGAATGGATGTAATGGCCAAACTTTGCACTATTTTAATGTTAAACGAAGATTCGAGAGATGAAGTTTAATACGGATCAAGAAACTATGGACATTTAGGTTAAGAACTAGAAATATATTAACTTAAGTGGTAATTGGTAGTCAGGTTTTCATAATTAATTCAGATAATAAATTGTTGAATACAAAAGTTAAACTACTTCATTATTCGAATTGATTTAGAACCTAACTATTAATTTTAGTAAAAGAATAATCTAATCATTTTCCCTTAATCATACATAGGAGATTAAATTAGTGAAACTAATTTTTAAGAGTTTTTCCACTTCGATTAATCCATTTGTCTTTGCTCCCAATTGATTACGTCAACTTTTCAATTTAATTTTGTAATTTTCCTTAAAAGCTTTCACTCAAAAATTGGGATAAAATGTCTAGGATTGCATTGTTTTTATTTTTATTTTTAATTTAAACTTAATTTAAATTGACTAATTTCACCTCTATGGGAGATAACCCTGTGTTATCAACTATAAATATCTAGTATACTTGCAAGTAGGATAACCTAGGTCTTTTTAGAACCTTTTGGGCATAAAAAGTTTTTGGCGTCGTTACCGGGGAGGTGTTTAGTGTTTTGAACTTGAATTAATTTTGATTGTTTTTGTTTACTAAAGTGATTTTGATTCTTTCGTCAATTGTTTTATCTGCTCATGCATACATATTTGTCGTGTTATTTCATTGGGTTGTTTTAGTAATTTTCTTATTAATTCACTATTGTTTTTATTTGGTTTATATGAAGGATGTCTCAAAAAGTTAAACTTGCTCCCTTTATTGACAATGTACATTGGATAACAAAACTTCCAAGCTACTTTGAAGACAATCTCGAGGGACCCAAACGAGAAGATCAAAAGATGGATGAAAGGCAGCCAGTGATGGAGGAGTATGCCAGACCACTGAACGGTACTGTCACTTCATACATACAATTGGGGAAGGAAACTAGGAACTATGAATTGAAGAGTATCCACTACAACATACTGCCATCATTCTATGGGGTTCCCAATGAAGACCCTTTATACTTCATTTGGGAATTCTATACCACTCTCTAGGCATTCCCGTTATAGATGGCCTAGATGAAGATCAACTTAGGATGACGTGCTTCCTATACACATTGAAGGATTGGGCCAAGGTATGGCTGATGAACCTTTCATCTGGTTTATTTACTATATAGGAAGAGGTGTACAACAAGTTCATAGGAAAGTTCTATTCCCGCCAGAAGACTTTTGAGTTACAGAAAAAGATAGCTACCTTCACTTAGATGGAGGGAGAGCTATTCCAAGAGGTATGGGAATGCTTCAAACTCTTGCTCATTTAGTGTCCACACCATCATTGTCCACTCCACATCCAGAACCAGCTATTTTATGATGGATAGACACAAAAATGTCAATATACAATGGACAATGCAACAGGAGGAGCTGTGGGAGAGAAGACGACTGAAGAAACATATAAGATCTTCAAAATATTGGGGGCCAATTCTTAACAAAAGAGCGTGAGGGGAAGAAGAGCTGGAGTTCATGAAGTAAGCTCAAATAAAAAATTGGCTATGTAGTTAGCTGAGTTAAAGAGGCATGTGAAGATGTTAACTACAAGACTACCCCAAAATGTTCCAAATCAAAAGGTATACAGTATATGCGGAACTTGTAGTCATGGAGTTAATGTTTATTTGTATTCTTTTAAACCTTTGTAGATGGGAAGGAACAAGTGAACTCACTCAATGGTTTTCAACCAAAGGAGCAAAATGATCCATATTCAAACACCTACAACCCTAGTTGGAGAAACCATCCTAATTTTTCATGGAAGACCAATAATCCACCAGTACAACCTCAATAACAATACTAAAATTTTTAGAGGCTGAATTGTTACTAAGGGCAATCCTCATTTCAAAAATAACCAAACAAGTCTTTTTCGGAGGAAAGCCCAAATGTGTTTACTCAGGTCACAACTCAAAATTAAGAAATGAACAAGAAAAGGTTCGATTCTTTAGAGGCATCTGTAAAGAGGATTGAGATCCAAGTAGGGCAACTCGTGGCTCAATTGCATAACAATCAAAAAGGGAAGTTCCCTAGTCAACTCAAGCAAGCACAAGCAGTCACTATTTTGAGAAGTGGTAAGGTAATCGATAAGTATGTTGAGATCCCTTCTAATCTTTCTAGTGCAGGTAACCAAGAGGAGGAGAGCCTCCCAACGAAGAAAGTAAGCAAAATGAGGAAGCAATGGACATGACACCCCTTCAAGCCAAGTTCAAAAGGGTGAAAATTTGGGGCATGCAACCAACTGCGATGAAGAACTAATATTGCATAAGGCAACTAATCCTTATAGACCACCAATCCCATATCTGAGCTACCTTAAGGAATCAAAACAAAACAAGCAATTTTTTTATCTTTATAATATGTTTTCCAAAGTTAATATTAACCTGCCATTGTGATCAGAAACATTCCAGCTTATGTGAAGTTCTTCAAGGAACTAAGCACCAAGAAACAGAAATTCAAGCCAAACGAGAAGGTGATAGTTTTAGGGGTTGCAAATGCGGTGCTACAGTAGCAATTTCCCCCCAAATTGAAGGATCCAGGGTGTTTTCTTGTACAAGTATCTACGGGGTATGGTGAAGAGGTTAAGGGAATGCTTGACCTTAGGGCAAGAATAAACCTTATGCCTCAATCTATTTATAAGAAACTGGATCTAGGATAATTAAGACCAACCAATATGTGCCTATAATTAGCTGATAGGTCAATCCGTTATCTGAAAGGAATAATGGAAGATGTATTGGTGAAGGTTAGTGGATTGATTGTTCCTATAGACTTTATGCTCTCAGATATCGAGGAGGTTAAATAGCAAGGGAAGGAGCACACCATACTCCTAGGGAGGCCTTTTATGGCCACTACTAATACCTTGATTGATGTGAAGAACGGAAAGTTGAGCATGACTGTTTTAGGAGAAACAATAGAATTTTAAATATTTAATGTTGAATCGCTTTGTATAACTACTGTTTATGAAAAATGTTCCCGTGTTGATCATTTTAATCCTACAGACTTTGATTTTGTGTTGCTGGAAGAAGAAGAAAAGAAATTGAGCTTGATAAGTGCTATCAATTACTGGATGATGCAACTGCAGGAGAGGTTGGAAAATTTTAAGAGAATAAGACCCGTGAAGAGAAGGCAACAGTGGAATTGATCACTTTGGATGATCCACCTTGAGGGTAACGATTAAGGTGTCCAGCTAAAATACATTAAAGAAGCGCTAAATGGGAGGTAATCCATATCATTTCTATTTTGTCTTTCAATTTAGTTATTTGTTATTTCTTTTGGTGAAACTCGACTTAATCTATTTGCTTTGTGTGAACAGACCTTCTTTTCATTCTCTTTTGTTTGTCTTCCTCACAGCTGCCTCCACTCCTCAATTTTAAATGCCATGCTTATTGTCATGCTCCTCACAGCATCGATGTAGCTACCACCACACTTTCGTATCGTATTTCTTTCCTTGTTCTTTTTATTATTCATACTCCATGTAGTTTAATTTCTTTTAATCTTTAATGTTTGTCCTCGTTCATGTTAATTTTTGTCTTTTGTTTTAAATCCCTCTTTTATTTTTTTGTGTCGCCTTAGGAATAATGTGATGTTTAAGTTAAGGGGATTAATTGTGTATTGTGTGTTTGTTTTCCCATTTATTATTTAGAGATGCATGATCATTAAATGAACTTAATCGGGATTATAAATGCAAAATATGAGTGAATGAGTATACTTACATGCTTAGACTGATTAACTTAGATTTCGGTTAAAAGGACATTAGCTTATTATGATAGATGAATGACACTTTTCATTTGGTAAGAATTTGAGCCTTTTTGAAATATTAAACACCAATTTCCATTATTCTTTGTTGAGAGTGTTATTTCATGATTAAGGAACTCTAGAACTTGCTTGCAAATACTAGTTGAGATCACATAACCTTATGTAAACGTTAAAATAATGAAGGTAATTAGGATTCACATCATTAGCTTAAAAAGCCACCATAATGTTACGCTTAGTGAGCCCCCTTATGCTTAAATGAAACATTTTCTTTCTTTAAACCCAAAATACGAGTCTTGACCTTGATTGTTTATCTGCTTCATTACACCTACCATAAGGGCAAGTTGAGCATTTGAAAAGGTATAATCTGGTTTAGGGAATAAGTGTGGGAGAATCATAGCTCATAGTTGGCTTTTGAGTTAGGGGTGGGCAAGGTTATAGTAATTTTCTCTCCTTTATATTTTTCTTCTCTTAATTTCCTTATTTCAAATGAATAAATAAATCATTTAAAAATAGAAAAAAGAGGAAAAAAGAGAAAAGAAAAAATAGAAAAAATAAAAAAGGGAATTGAAAAGAAACAAAGGAAAGAGAAGTTGACCTAAAAATGAAAGAAGAGGAGAGACGTAAAAATGGGGAGTGGTAACTTTATTACATAAGAGGAAAGAATTGAGTGTTTTATTTGTCATTTTTCTGAAATACTTTGAATGCTCAATTAGCTCTATGGTTTTAAACTACAATTTTCCTTTTGGTTCCTACCCTTAGCCTGGCCCCATTAAACCCGAAATAAAGACCATCAAATTGATGTTTGTGTTTGATATGAGTAGTGGAGATTGGGTTAGTAAGCAATCCAATGGTAGATACCTTAAATGAAATGAACAATGAGTGAATATTTACTTCCTTTGAATACTTGAGAGGATGGAGAGTGGAGTGAGTGTCTATCACTCTTGTTGATGGTTCTTTGAATTGAAGTTCTTGTTGATTTTCACTAAGAATGCAAAGAATTGCTTGTTCATAGAGTGTTATAAGTTTCAAGTTCTTAGGTTATGATTGTTGAATTGATCGTTGATATCTTTGACTATTAATTGGGAAAATTGTTGTTTTCATGGTTTTTTCTTCTATAGTCTAGTGCTCTTTATTATGCTTAAGGATAAGCATAGTTTAATTGTGGGGAAATTGTTGTGTCTAATTTCTATTGCTTTTAATTGCCTTCATATCCTGATTTTGGTTAAAATCCCTATGTTTTGATCCAAATGTGAGATTAATTGACTGAAAATGGTGTGAATATTGCATAAATGTTAATTGTGTTATTTTTCGAATTTTGCATTAGAACGCCAAAGTCACGTAAATTTTGCATGAAAATTTAAAAAAAGAAAGAGAAAAAAGAAAAAAGAATAAAGTGGTGACACATGTCACCACCTCACAGAGGTAATAGATCACCACCTTAAAGTGCATAACATTTAATTACATTAAATGTTATGCAAGGTGGTGACTTGGTAAGTCACCACTGTGCAAGGTGATGATTTTATATCACACCTTTACATGGTTAAGTCACACCCGTGACTCCCCATGCACGCCTGTGAGAAGTTTTAAGTTTAATTTTGTCTTTAATACGTGGTAGCTTACAACGTTAAGGCATGCAACCCTAAACCTAGGAACAGTCTATAAAAGGCAAGAAGGGGTGGCGGCTAAAGAGGAACTTTTTCCATTCACTATTTCATTCATTTACTCACACAGAGACAGACATGGGAGGTGCATAGAGATAGAGAAAAAGAAGATAAACAAAAGAGAGAAACAGAGAAAGAAAATAGAGTGAGTCAGGAAGAAGAGCAAAACAACAAAAGGTGGATGCTTGGGAGAGGCCGAAAGCGAGAGCTGAAGCTGAATTCCATTCAACTTGAGTGAACATTCATCTAGGGAAGAAGCTGAAGCGGAAGGCGAGAGCCAAAGCTAGAAGCTTGAGAGGGACTGGAGATCTCCACAACTCTCCATCTGATGATTTGTTTGCCTATTCTATTCCTCATTTGTTGCTTTGTTTCTTTCATTTTACTGTCTGTTATTAACTGATTTATACTCTTATTAGTTTAGCTTACTGTTATTTGTTTCTTTTGATAATACATTCGGTATTTACTATTTTATTAGTGTTTTAATAATTTTGTTGATAGTAATATATGACTAAATTGTTTAATGATGATGAAAATGGTGATATCTGTGATAGGCTTATCTCTTTTCTTAAGAATTAATGTAGCTATTTAGTTGAATATGCATGATTGTGTTACAGATATGTTGTCTTATTTATTCTTGTGGTTTCTAAACTAAATGGATATAATAGATTGGCCAAACTTTGCATGATTTTAGTGTTAAATGAAGATTTGAGAGATAAAGTTTAATACGGGTCGAGAAACTATGGACACTTAGGTTAATAACTAGAAATATATTAAATTAAGTGGTAATTGGTATTCGAATTTTCATAATTAATTCGGATAATAACTTGTTGAATACGAAAGTTAGACTAGTTCATTATTCAAATTGATTTAGAACCTAACTATCAATTTTAGTAAGACAACAATCTAATCATTTTCCCTTAATCATGCATAGGAGATTAAATTAGGGAAATTAATTCTCAAAAGTTTTTCCACTTTGATTAATCTATTTGTCTTTGCTTCCGATTGATTCTGTCTACTTTTAAACTTAATTTAGTAATTTTCCTTAAAAGCTTTGACAACAATCATGATAGAATGTCTAGGATTGCATTGTTTTTATTTTTATTTTTAATTCAAACTTAATTTAAGTTGATCAATTTCACCTCAGTGGGAAACGACCCTCAACTATAACTATCTCGTATACTTGCGAGTAGGATAACCTAGGTCTTTTTAGAACTTTTTGGGCAAAACACACTCTTATTTCCTTAGAGGGCGAATCATATGGGCAATCTGTAATACTCTTAGCAATTCCCATTTTTTGAACCCGTTAGCCGATCTGAGGACTCTTGTTCAAAACCAAGTGTCTTACACTATTGGTAATGTGAAGCTTGTTTCTCTATGGTTCAACAACTGGATAGGTCAAGATCCTTTATTTCACCCACCACATTTGATCAAAGGTTCTTCCACCTTTTCACTCTATACTACAATGGATTCTTTCATCGAAGAAGGCTACCGAAAATTTGCAAACAATCTTAGACATTTGCTGTAACACCCCACTCCTATCAAACATTTGCCCAGATGCCCGTCAGACATTCGTGCACGTGCCTGACAGAAATGACACGCTAACTATATCACTTTCACTTAACTCATGGCATCATAAATTAAAACATAAAAAACACAATATCTAAAAACCCAATTCCTCGTTTCATTTCATAAACAAAATGTACTTTGTAGCATTACAACATCATCCATATAGGTACAATATCAACAACCTATCAGAGTCTACTACTCTGTCTACAAAACATGCTACATACATGAGGAAATAACAAAAATCTAGTCTAGATCTTTCAGTCCAGTTGACCGACCTTTGAGCCATGTCGTCAATCCAAAAGCAGTACTAATTCTCTTCTAAATTAACTTAGAAGCTATATCGTCTTTCTCAAACCTGAAATGTCAACGTTGCAATTTTGGGTGAGTTTTGCGAACTCCGTGAATTAACCATCCTTAATGGTTCACCCATATCTCATAACAAATCATTCATGTAATCACATCTTTCACATCATTTCATTTATCATCATGTATCATCATAAAACACTTAGTTCAAAAAATTTCACATAAATCAATCAACACAATTTAACAAGACATTACAATCATTCAAATAATACATATCATGCATACATGCAATGTTCATGAGACTCACATTTGTTTATTACGTTGTTGTGATTGAGTGCCTTTTTCATTGTCCCGTATCTGTTGTGGATACTGGGCTCATTAATACTATCCCTTATCCATTGGGAATACAAGGCTCATTTTACATAACGAGCCAGAGGCTCTTACCACATTCTGAGCTTTAAGCTCATTTTACTGGCGACTCCAGTCATAACTACCTTTATCTTTTATGTATTCATGTAATGAAATGTACCATATGTATTCAATCAATCAATGTGTTCAATCAATCATACTCACATTCACTTTCACAATATCATTCTCATTTGTCATCAAACTTTGGTCTGACATTTAACATTTAAGTTGAGAAAACACATATTTAGTCAATTTCTCATTCAATGAACACTTCTAGTTTGTTATTCATGCATCAAACACCTCTGATATTTGATGTTCGAAATCAATGCATACATATCACATAATAATTCAACACAGAGATAAAACAAACAATTAATCGAAGTGAGACCATCTTAGGTTACTCACAATTTGCTCTAGATAGCTATTACCTCGACGTCTCGGCAACATGTGGATGTTGTCGCTTTAATTGCTCTTTTATATCATGTAACACACATTTACACACAATACAACTTTGCACAATTATATAAGTACTCATTTATGCACATATGTATATATGGATTATGTACAATGCATTCTCATTGACAATCCCGAGTACATTTCCTTAATATACATCTGATAACCAATTAACATCATCTTTCAATCATTCTTAAATAGATAATACACTTTCCTTACTTTAATCGCCTCATTCATGAACCACTAGGCTCATTCAAGATCATCATTCAAGCCCAAATACATCATAAGAAAGCATTGACAAGTCAATAACTTATATATATTTATGATTTTGGGACAATAAACATAACTTTCGTTGTAGATGTTAGATTAAGGTCATTCAAGTATGCTTTCAAAGAGAACTTCTTGTTCTACAACTTTTGTGAAGATCCCAAAGAGAGATTTTGTCGTATAAATGGTCAAAATTGCACATTTATGAAGATGTCTAGAGAATGTCTGCCCAGCAGACTTATGTCCTTCCGAACAGACATAAACTAGGCTGGAACGCTAGAATTCTAGAGAATGTCCTCCCAACAGACTTATGTCCCTTCAAACAGAAATGAACTAGGCTAAAACGCTGGAATTCTAGAGAATGTCTACCCAGCGGACCTAAAGTGCGCCTAACGAACATCTACTAGCCATTTTCCATATTCCCAACTCCTACAATCACATCTAACACATCTTATGCATATCTTATCATTCCTAATACAATTCCTCTTCATTCTCACCTCCATTCAAATTCAAAACATCCACAAAACACATCATACAAGATTGTTGATCATAACCCCATAAACAAAACATCAACCATATATATACATTCTTCAATATTTTAACACACATTCAACTCCATTGTCACCTTCCCTTTATCTATAAACTATCATCCTAATTCTCCTCACTTCAAGACATTATACTATCCTTTTCTTTCTCTTTTAACTCACTCTACTTCATCTCTATTACAATTACTAACATTCATGTCATTGCATACCAAAACAGAACGTATTCATATACACATTCATCTTTAATTTTTTGTACATATTCAACTTAGATATCATCTTCATTTCACTTCTAATTGATCAACCTAACTTACCTCATTCCAAGGCATCATAATACTTCTTTGTATAAGCTCTAAACTCATGAATTATCATTCATCAAAACACATAAGACATAACTCCTTTTTACCACTTCATTCACAAATAATCATATTTCAAACTTCCTTCTTCATAATCATTCATCTCTTAAATCTATCATCATAAATGCTTTACTTAACAAACAATTCATGAATAACATTAACACCCTACAATTTAGAACATGATATCTTTATCATTAATACACCTACGTATCACATATAAAATTTCATGATCATGATCATCAATCTCAAATTACTCATCATATTAACATTACCCATAAGATAAAAGCAAAACTTACTTGATAAGACTCCAAGTTCTTCAAGATCTCACTTAGCCCTAGCTATCTTCTGTCACACATGCATCATCATATAAAGGTGGGATGTTGGGTCTTTAGTGAGAAATGAAGGAGAGAGCAAGATGGAAGAAACAATTGATAGATGAAAGCAAGATGTAACGTGGATGAAAGTTGGTAAAGCAAAATCGTGAAAAGAAAAGAAGAATGAAGAAGATGATGAAGATTACGAAAAGAGGAAGAAAAAGTAAGATGAAAACAATTAAGTTGGTCTTTCAAGAGTTAAAGAGTGAACAACGTGAGTGAGGGATGAGTGGTGAGTGGTAGTGACACTTGTCGCTACCACTTGTTACCTTCCTATGGTCCCATTTGGACCACTTTCATAACTAGTTCATTTTGTCTCCAATTTCTACTCCAATTGTCTCCCAAAATTGAATGACATATTTCATTAAATCCTAATGTCCTTTATAAAAATTTTTGTTGTCATTTAAGTCTTAATTCTACTTCTATTTATCAATTGTCCTGCCAATTGGCATTTTCTTAGTCTAAAAATACCTGAAAATTTCAAAAATTTTCTAAATTTCACCAAAAATTCTAAATCAATACTAATACGCACCAATAAAATTTTCAATGCACACAAACCACAATTCATATCAAAAATCATATTTATAAATCAATTATACTCAGAAAATGTCAATGCATGCATGTACAATTATTTTAATACGTGTAAAAAATTAATATTCACATTTGTGTATATGTCATATTATGCATGAGCATGAAATGCACTTTTTAACTTCTCAATAATCTCTCATATACAATATTCTAAGGTCCTCATCCTTAATATGGGATAACGGGATGTTACATTTGCAACCTTACTATTCTCCTTCACTTACTCAAGATTCCTTCTTTTGGCATAACAGAGCCCCTCATAAATTATCCAACAAAACCATTCAGGATCTCTTCAGGACAAAGAAACTAAATGTGTTTTGGCATCAAATCATTTGGCAAAAAATTATCTCACCAAGAATTTCTTTTCTATTATGGCTCACTATACAAAATAGGTTGAATATGACTAATCGGATTAGCTATTTCAACATCAATACACATTGCCCTTTCTATCAAATCTAGGAAGAAACTAAAGGTCTTTATTTTTTATGTGTGAGATGACTAATAGAGGTATGGAAAGATGTTTTGATGCGATGTAGTTGGGATAGACAAGAGAATACCTTCTCAAGTGTTATTCAATCCTTGGCAGCCCAGAGAAGTCCCATGATTTTGTCTCATATAGTCATTGTTAGCATATGTGTCCAAGCCATATGGAAAGAGAGAAACACAAGACACTTTGAATCTAAGACCAAGCCTATTGACATTATTATTACTAAAATCCTAGATGGAGTCAAAGAACTTATGGCTTTAAGCAACTCTCCAAACAACACCAACATTTTCCAGTCTGTTATTCTTGCATACATTTTGACTTGCTTCACTGAATTACTACTGTTATTTTCTAGCTTAAGGGGTATCCCCCTAGATCACTTATATGTTTTTACATATATCTTTTATCAATACATAATATTCTTTCTTTTTTCAAAAAAAAAACTTGACATTGGCACTAGGAATATATCTTATACTTCTCTTGTCAAACCACTACATCTCAATTCCAAGAAAAGAATATATATGGGCATAAAATAATAAATAAACTTAACTAAAACCCAAAAAAAAACACTAGAGAAAGATAAAAGTATGAATTAATAAATCAACTCTTTTAAGCCCAATTTCATGCTTGTAGGAAATGAGGAAAGCATAAGCAAAATACAATTAATTATGGATAACATCAAAACTTAATGTAGAAAATAATAGTCACATAATAAATTTAATATGATAAAATAGAACACAATTAAAAAAATAGATTACTCACTGTTAATAATTAAGGTGAGCATTTTATTATAATTTTTACATCACTTTTTAAAATTTTCTTTTAACTAAATAGAATATAATAATTTTTATCAGTGACATCTATAAATTCTCATTCAAAATTTTGTAAAATCACTTGGCCTTCTACCACTTTTTAAGCCAATTTTAAGATTAAATTGTTTATTTTCCAAACTTTTGTCACGAGTTATTAGTGATTTACATTAATTATTTAACACAAATTAAATTTTAACCATACTTAAAAATAATAAATAATTTGATAAGTTTGGATAAAATGTAATTTGTACACTTTCTTCAGTTTTCACATAAAAAAGGTGTTCTCTATTTATATGATATCCTAATAATTCATATAAAATTCTCGATAATTTTGTATTTAGGCAATTTCGATATGTTCCTTGTTATTGGATATTAGTTTTTTAAATAAAAATAAAATGGATAAATGTATGTTGTTTAATTTTATTGATTTAAATATATTACAACATATATAATTTAAAAATAATTAATAAAAATTTCATTAAACTTATCTATTTAATTCTCCCCTAAACATTTTTAAATTTACATATTTATTGTACTTAATTAGTAAGATGTTATTGATTCCATAAAAATAATATAAAATTTCATGTTTTAATTGATAAATTTATTTAAGTTTTAAACTGTTAACGAATATATATTACATTCTAAGTTTCTTACTAAGTGAAAATTTGTCCAATTTGACAATTTATAGACTTAGCTATTATTTGTAATTTTAATAAAATATATTCTACAATTATTTTTCCATTTAGATATTTCATATTTGATTAAGGCATTAATTACGTTAATATTAATAAATAGGTTTTAATGATATAAAGTATGAATGAAGTATAATTTTCAAATTTAAAAAAACTATATTACACATTTAAAGAAGTATTTTATGTTAAATAACAAAAAAAATTATTCTTTAGCCATTCAATATGTATGATATTGAAAATGTTTTTTTATTCTTATAATCTAGAATAAAGCTCTTAATCCATATGGACTCGATGCTTTCTTCTTTCAAAAATCATAAAATCTAGTCAAACATCAATTATCCAATTCTATCTTGGAATAATTTTCTAATATCAAGGTACTAAAGGAATTGAATAAAACTGATATCGACTTAGTTCCAAGGACTCCTAATCCATTTTCATTGAATGTCTTCAAGCCCATATATTGTTATATTATCTTCAAACTAGTAATGTTGAAATCCATCATCAAGTTATAGCAAGAGAGTTTCATTTAAAGCATTAGATTTGGTGACAACATACTCTTGGCTCAAAAGGAACTAAAAAACTATTATAGGAAATAATTAAAGAGTTGTACTATGTAGATTGACTTTCACAAACCATTTGATATTATCAATTAGAACTCCATTCTCAACGCACTTGAAGCTTTTGGATTCCCTATTCAATTTGGCAGGTGGATTGATCAGTACATATCTACAACCACTTACATCACTTCTCATTAATAAAGAGCCAAACAAGTTGATCAAGAAAGTAAAAAGACTGAGATAATAAGATCTTTTAACCCCTTATCTTTGTGATCTTTGTATTAAGGTGTTAATCAAATTGAAAAGAGCACATTAAGTATGAAAGAAAGTTCTCATGTCATAAGAAATGCAAAGATTTAAACATATTCAATCTATTAGTTTTATATGACCTCTTGTTTTTATGTGGATCTAACTCTAATTCTATTAAGAACCTTACAAATTCTCTACAATTTCTCAATAAAATATTAGGGTTATCCATAAATAATGACAAAAACCATCTATTTTGATTAACTATTGAAACTTACCTAACTACTTTAGGGACTACCAACCGCTCTTTAACTGTATACATAAAAGAATTAACCACTAGAATAACTAGTTATGTTCTTTTTCTAGTAGATTACAACTTGTGAATTCTATTCTTAACAACTTATATGTTTATTAGAGCTCACATATGTTTCTTCCCAAAAAACCTTATCAAAGATGTAGAAAGTATCTTAAAGAAGTTCTTATGGTCTAGTAAAGCTTTAATGATGCAGAAGCTAAAGTCAAATGGCATGATATCTATTTATTTAAGGTTGAAGGAAAGTTAGGCATGATCCTAATCAAAACAATGAACAAGGTATTGATGGCAAGAAAAATTTATAGAAATTTTACAATAAAGAGGCTCTATAGGTTTAATTTGTTCTTAAATTTTAAAAGGGGAAAGAAAACTTCAAAATATACTTGAATCAACTCTTGAAGATGAGGGACAATATGAAAAATATGACAAAAAGAAGGATAACGAATGTTAACTCAACCTTTTCTCTGGTATGCCAATTGGAGTGAGTTAGGCCCTTGTTATAAATATTATGATCTAAATAACTTGAGAAACATACTGACAGACCAAGCTAAAGTCAAGAAAATTATCCAAGAAAATCATTCGTCATGTAACCTTAAGTACTTATCCAACATTATAACAAGCTTGCGAAACTATCGCACTAACTCAGGAAGAGAGGATGCAATCATATGGTTGAGACATCCATCGAGAGAATTCACTAATAAAATATGCTAGGAATTGTTCAAAACTCTTATATCAAGAGGGCCATAGTTCAAAACAATAGATTGAATACAATCTTCCTATGGTTTCTTTCATTCTATGGTTATCCATTAAGAACAAAGTTAGAATTATGCAATAGTTTAGAGGTGATATTGCAAATTTTGATTTCAATTACAAGCTTTATAATCAGGAGATGGAGAGTACTAGTCACTCTCTAGTCTCAAATATAAAACTTATTCATCATATATAGCCAATATAACGGATGGGTTAATATTATAAAGTAGGCAAGAAAATCTCATCAACTAAGCTTTAGGGATTATAAAGTGTTCAAGATAACATTTAGATGCTTGGTATTTCCAGTATGGAAAGAAAAAATGTAATAACATTCTAATATACCAAGCAAAGTTCTCTAAGTTAGATTAGGAGAATAATCTTGTCAAGAAGTTTTAATATTTAACACACAATGGGAATAATAAATATATAAATATTCTTCAAACTATTAGATAAGGTAGACAAGTGCTAAATAAAGGATGATGTTGGAAACAAACATCTTGAAGGTAACTCCATTATTGGTTAATCACTAGATTATAAAACATATTGAGTCAATTACCAATTATTTGAAATTTCATCTTGAAGGACTAAAGGATTTCAACCATAACTTCTCAAAATATTGGTCTGGAAATACTGGAATTGTTGTACTAAAACATTTAGTAGTTAGAGTTGTTGGATAGAATACTTCTTTGTAAAATATTATAATTATTTTTTTGGATTAGGCCATGTATTCCCTTAGAATTATTATTGTTAATTCATTTCAACTTAAAATAAGCAATGTCTCTTTCCCATAAACATGTTCATAAATTTTTTTAACGTATTTTACATAATAGAATAACAAAAGTTAAGTTTGTAACTAATAGAATGAATAACATCGTATCTTATAATTATTTATTTATTATTCAAAGCTTATTTTAATTTATTTATGTACAAACTCATCCTAATGAAACGAAATATAAAACTGGTATGTTTTAAATATGGTAAAAAAGTAATTGCTTTTTAATTTAAAATTATTGATTTGTTTTTCAATATATATACATGAAGTAATTATTTTGTTTTTATTAAGATATTAAACTTTATTATTGATTATTTATTTTTTTAAAAATTCATAAATCTATTCAAAGGTATTTATAGATTAATTCTTTAAAGCATAGTGGCAATTTTTCTATTAACTTTATTAATGTTTTTCTTAATTTATTGTATGTGTAATTTAAATTCATATTTTCCATGTTCCTATTCTTTCTTAAATGCAATGAACTATCTTAAATACTTATAATTCTCATGGAGTTTAGCATGATAAGAATGAGAAATAAGCATTGCTTCATTATAGAGTTGAAACATGGAAAGTGAATTAAAGTATAAATGAGAAGCATTTGTATATAGTTGGACTTTTGTATTCTAAAAAGAAAAACAACAAAAGTACAGTGAAGACAAAGAGTGTAGTTATTTATGGAGCACTCCGCGTCAAAGTTGGTTAAAGGATAGAAGATTGAGAGTGACAAAATAGATCGAGGGACTGTACGTGTTGAGTTGGGGTCGCTTACTAGAGGTAGGAAAGGGATTGTTTTCAACCCATTTGACAAAATTAAACTAGAATTATATTCATTTGTCCGAAAGTCATTTTCCTGGCTCTGACTTACAGAAGATGGGGCCTAAGTGTCGACGCACGCGTGCACGCCCAGTGGACCCCACAGGCGTTGACTTCATTGTCAGCAGGTCATGTTTGGTCTCTCAAAGTCGTAACGTAATTGCCGTCCTCCACTTCACTCCGCCGCCTCTCGCTCCCATCCCCTTCTCATCCGTCCTAGTTAGTCAACATTTTTTTAATATTTTCTAAAATGCCACTTTTTCATCCTTTTTATATGGAGTAAATCTGCAATTTCATAAGCAAGAGATTTTTTCTCTTTATTTTTGTATTTAAAAAGTTGTATATCTCGAGTAAATAATGTGCAGTTAACCAAACTTTAGTTCATATGACATATACTTTCTGCTATATGATTTCTCAAGTTAAAGGCCAGAACTTACCCTTTGGCTTCATTTGTTATCTGGATTGACACTAGTTGACTAGTCAGAAGGAAAATTAATTCCAGATATAGAAGCACACCCTTAGTCCCCTTACCCTTTGGCTTCTAAATTATTTTCAATCACAGCAAAGGTGAAAATGATATTATCCTTGAATTAAGTTAATAATCATTAAATTAAATCCCAACATAATTGAGATACTACGGCTCTTATTGCACCACATTCAATGTGATAGAATGTTTATATCCACCTAACTTTTAAAAAAAAAAGTGAAGTCATTACACCAACAAGTTCACTTCTATATGGCTAAAAATAATCAACAAGTCGGTGTTTGGTT
>JAOQML010000005.1:23789648-23801222 GCA_027568935.1 Erythroxylum urbanii
TTCTTTTTTACATTTATAATAATAATTTAATTTAATATTAATTTTTCCACTAAATAATATTAGCTACCAAATGAAATTCGTCACAAAAGTCTTAAAAATTGTAAAAATTAAATTAATTAATTTTTAACAATTATAATAATTATTAATTCAAAATTTACTTTTGTCACTAAATACTATTAACTACCAAAAAATTTCGTCACAAAAGCACTTTAGCTACATATATAGAACGTCACTAAAAGTATTTTGCTACAACAACATAATAGTAGTTAGCAGTATTTTGCTACCAAAAACAAAATTGCCACAAAAAGCCATTAACTACCAAAACCTAATACATCACAAAAAGTTTTTACCTACGTTTACGGAAAGTCTCTAAAAATATTTCCCTACAACGGTAATTTAGTAGCTAAAATTATTCTGCTACTAAAATTAAATAGTCACTAAAAATAGTTACCTATGAAATGCTTTTCGTTGCTAAAAATTTTGATCTACGAAAGATAAATGTCACACATAGCTATGGATGACGTTTTAGAATATCGTCAGTTATACTTATTAGCGACGAACTATATTTGTTGAAAAAACTTTTAAGCGACGACTTTATGAAAATGTCGCAGATGTTGTTTTGCTACCAAGATTAAGCGACGATTTGGACGATGATATACATATGAGTATTTGCGATGATTTTTGGTTCTTTAGTGATGTTAAATTTGGTCACTAATTATCTTGTTTGTTGTAGTGAATGCTGGCTACAATAGATTTGGACTCCAGTTATACTTTTCACTCTCCCACATATTGAACCAGTATTGGCAAGGCAATCAGCTTGGTCTTTAAATGATACAAACTATGCTTTGATAACAATTTGGTTAAAACATCAGCCAGTTGATCAGCAGTTGCAATATAACGCACTTGAAGTTCTTTGTTAGTAACTTTATCCCACACATAATGAAATTCAATTTCCAAATGCCTAGACCATGTATGCAAAATAGATGTAGTAGTAAGATAAGTAGCAATTAAATTATCACACCACAAAATTGGAAAGGATATTGAAGGAATACCAATTTCTTGCATCTTCAATTGTAAGCATTGTAACCCTTTTACAACGGTAGCAACTGCATGATACTCAGCTTTGCTAGATTATTTGGCCCCCATCCTTTGTTTCCTTGATCCCTACAATCTTAAGTTATAACCAACATAAATAACGAAACCTAAAGTACTCTTACAATCGTCAAGTTTGCCTCCCTAATTAGAGTCACTGTAAGCTGAGATAAGAAAAGAACTTGAGCGTCTTAACAAAATGACATGATCAATAGTACTGTTGAGCAGATATCTAAGTATTCATTTAACTGCAATCCAATGCTGATCAATAAGTAAATACTTAAATTAAGAAACCTGGTTGATTGGATAACAAATATCAGGATGAGATAAGCAAAGGTATTGCAAGCCTCCAACAATAATTTGATAAAGAGTAGTGTCCAAAAAATAAGTCCCATAATGAATACTCCATTTTACTTTGTCACAAGCTAGTTTAGCAAAACTATTTATATCCTCCATATGAGCTTCATTCATCAAATCTTTTATATATCTAGACTGAGTTAGTAATAAACCATCTGAAGTCCAACGTGCCTCTATACCAAAAAATAACAAAAATGCCCTAAATCCTTTAGCGCAAAGGATTGTTGGAGAGATTGAATTATGTTAGTGACCACGTGATTATTGTTTCCTATGTTAATAATATTATCAACATATAACAAACCAAAAACTTAAACCAAACCATGACGTAGGATGAATAGAGACGTATCGGTCTTTGAACCTTTGAAACTAATTTGATCATTGCATTCGTCAAACACTTAAACCACTGTCGAGGTGCCTATTTCATCCATAAATGGATTTTTGTAATTTGCAAACATGGTTTAGATATATAGGACAAACATGCACTTGTGATTATTGTATGAAGACATTATCGTCACGTGAACCATATAAAAAGGCGTTGGAAACATTCAATTGTCGAATCTCCTATCCCAATTACTAGATAAGGCATATGATAATAAAAAAAATATTGGAAAGTTTAATAACCGGATTAAAAGTGTCTGTGTAATCCACATCTAATCGTTGATTGAATCTCTTTGCCACTAAACGCGCCTTGTATCGATCAATCGTACCATCTGGCTTTCGCTTGATATGATATACCCATTTGTATCCAACTATCTTATAAACATGAGAAGGAGGCACTAAAACCTAAGTGTTGTTGCAGATCATTACATTGTACTCCTCTGTCGTTGCCTGACTCCACTTTTTAGATTTATTGACTTGTTTATAAGTTGATGGTTCACTTTTAGAGAAGGGAAAAAAATTGACGAGGCTTAAGAGGACAAATTTTAGATCTACTAACCATACGATATTGACGAGGTAGTTCAGTAGTATCAGAATTATAACGAGTTAAGTCAACAATTAAAAGCAAGTCAGATGAGTTGTATAAGAGGTAGTGCTGTGCAGGTACTATCAACATATTTTGTTAAATCATAACTATGTAAAAGAGACATAAGTTGTGCCTTCCAAATGATATAATTGGTAGAATTTACTTTAATAGACAATTGATGTGTGATGTTTGCAAGAGCTAAAATGTTAGAAGTAGTCAATGAAGAAGAATAAAAAGAAGAAGAAGAAGAAGAAGAAGACACAAAAGTTCCCGTTAGACCACAAAAAGCTCTAATACCATATAAAGGATATTTAGAAAAATTCTATCTAGTCACATTGAACATAAGATACATATATAGAGTTTATAAGAGTTTACAAAACTATAGGATAAGTTTGTGTAATGTCTATCTAAAGGATAGACATCAATCTAAATACACAATTCATAACAAACAGAATAATAATGGTTTCAACATATTTGGACTCTAGTTATCCTTATCAATCTCATCTTCTTTTGCCGTATACTACCTAGTAAGGTGGTGCATTCAACAAACATCAATCTAATGGAACTGATGCTCATAACAGACAGATCTATAATAACAATAACAATAACAACAGTAACAACCCTAGTGCTTAAGGCTCTCCTCTTTGTGAGGATCAGCAGAGGAACATAAATTGTATGCAACATTCCCTTTATATTTTACAAAGATACTGTTTCTGTGACTCGAGTATATGACCTTTTGATCACAAAAGAGTAACCTTGCCAGTTGCTCCAAGAGTCGCCCTCTCATAACAAGCAAATCTAGCTATATTTAAATCTAACTTTGTTTTCATGTCTATATTATTGATACTTGGCTCTTAATTATCAGTTTTATCCCTTCATTACCACGCGTCTTGTTTTAGCTGTTTGTCAGGGGAATTGTCAAGATGTAGATAAGGCCAAAAATTTGTTTCATCAATCTTACGATTTTGTTTACTTTTCAAGCTTCTATATGCAGCAATAAGACAAGGGACGCTGTTTGAGTCTTCCTTAATGTATTGTAGTTTTTTCATGAATGGAACAAGAAATGCTTATTAGTTGAAGAAAAAAAAACATGGATGACCTGAAAACAAAGTATCTTCTGTTTACTATTTTAGTTGAAACTTCTTTCGTGAATAAAACGAGGCGCTAGAGTAATAAGTGCACCTTAGGAACTAGGAGTTTTGCTATAAATTCCACGGGAGACTGATGAGGAAGTTGGTTATTGGTCATCCACTTCTGCTTAACTGGTCGTTGATGCTATCACTACATATGGAATGGAATATGGCTATGTATGTGTAGCTTCTTAATTTGGTCTTTAGCTTATCAAAACATTGTAATTCCATGTTTAAGTTACTACCAGTTTTATTTCCTATTCTCCTTATAGAAAAAATAAGAAAAAGGAATAGCTTATTTCTTTTCTATGAGTGGAAGTGGAAGCTAGCATGGCATGAATTCATTGGGCATTAGACAATATTGTTATGTATTCTGTTGTTATTGAATGAACCAAAAAGAAATGACACATAGCAGCCCAATAAAGTGAAGGAAAAAAGAAAGTGAAAAAGACCTACATAGAAATCAAATTCAAGAAAAAAATTAAAAAAAGATGAGAAAATGAAACCCAAATTTCAAAAAGACCTTTCCTTTGTCTAATCAGGTGACCCCCTAAAATGTCAAACGCACCACCAACATTCCGGTTAGTTCTATCCATGGTAACACACACGCGAGAACCCAAAAACAGTCTCCAATTTGGCTACTATAAATACCCCTTGAGATGTAGCAAACCGTTTTCTATCATTTTATGTAACCAAACAACTTAAAGCAAAACCTCAAAACCAACACCAA
This sequence comes from Erythroxylum urbanii, assembly GCA_027568935.1. Classification (NCBI taxonomy): domain Eukaryota; kingdom Viridiplantae; phylum Streptophyta; class Magnoliopsida; order Malpighiales; family Erythroxylaceae; genus Erythroxylum; species Erythroxylum urbanii. The sequence goes on from JAOQML010000005.1 coordinate 23,793,922, forward strand.
ACGTGCCTATATTGAAGTGGAGGCACCCACAAAATCCGAGAATTAGTCCATACAGCTGCTAACGTGAACTTTTAAGAACTTAACCCTTTCTCGCTGTCTAGGAAGCCAAATCATGGCAGATGATTACAACACAGGCACAAACTGGTGGAATTCCTCCAGAAACAGGTTTGATAGCGGTTCATCATCATCTTCTTCTTCAGGGCTTAACAGTTTAGGCAGCTTTGCTTGGCCAACTGAAATAGTTGATGTCAAGGGAAGGTCTTCTATGGAGTCTGTGTCGGTCTCGGATAGTTCTGCCGTTTTCCATGATACTCAGAAGCTGCAATTGGGGCGAGATCATTCTGGTGGTGACCTGAATATGATGGGTTTAGGCCTTTCTTCACATGCCATGGAATGGGACCAAACTTTACTGTAAGTTCATATATTCTTGTAACCATTGAGAATTTAGCTTCTTGTTTAAAGGTGTTGCTGAAATTCATGACGTGGGCTTTAATCTTTTGAGGCTGATATCGTTTGATTCCTTTCCAGTAGTCGAAGTGATAAGGTTGAGAATAATTTTCGTTCCTTGCTGCAAGAGGACTTGAATTCCAGTTCCAATTATCGGCAAGAAAGTGGGATCGGATCGTCTCAAGTTCAGTGGAGGAGAAGAATGTTTACTGGAGCTACAGGAGACTCTTCTGTGAACGATTTTAAACATATTAACCGAGATTTTTCCTTAGATCAGCCTCATTTTAGTCCTCATGGAAGCTCCACTGATAGTACGGTTACATGTCAAAGCTTGCAGTCTAGTTTCCAAATGGATTCATCGGCTATTTATGATAATCCTTCAACTATGTTTCAAGGGCTAGTGGGACCTCAAAACCAAGCACAGCAGTCCTCGTTCGAGAACCGATCCATGAATTATTTGTTTGGTCCAAATTATGGCATTAGCACCAATGAATTGTTGCCTTCTTGGTCTAAAGTGCCTCAATTCTTGAGAAATTCTCCACCTAAACAGCCTTCTCATAACCAGTTGCATTTCTCCAACAACGCACTCTTTTGGAATGCATCTGCAAGTGCCATGGGTGATGTTCGACCAAGCTTTTCCCCTTCCTTGCAACCGCAATTTCTTGCATCAAATTTTGACAAAAAACCAAAGGTATGTATATATATACATGAATAAATCCCCAATAGGAATATCACGATCATGTATATGTACGTAGTGGCACTATGCCTATTGGTGTGTGCATTTTGAATACTGTAATGCTTATGGCCGAACAGTTTCACAAACAGATAGAAGCTAGAATTGATAAATAATACTCGAAAATATCGGTAAAGTATATCGATACCTAGATGGATCGAGGCAGCTATAAAATTAGGGTTTGAAGTATAGAGATTGAAAATTTTCGGTTCATTCATTTCCAGCAGAACATATCTGAGGCACGGGATTCGAGCACAGTAGATAACAAAATTGGTGGGAGTGAAGCAGCAACAAAAAGGCCTAGAAACGAAACAACATCACCGATGCCACCCTTTAAGGTACAATAAAAATATTTGATCGGAAAATGTTTTTTGACTTGATAGAGGGTACACACTAAAGCTTTTTGATTTGTACCATCTATACACTTTTATAGGTGAGATTTTTTTCGTAACTTTGATGATCATATAGGTAAGGAAAGAGAAAATGGGGGACAGAATTACTGCACTCCAACAATTGGTTTCGCCTTTTGGAAAGGTAGTCATATATAATTTACGAGTTCTTTTTTCTCTTATACATCCAAAAAAGAAAAATAATGCGCATTTGGTGAGAGATATCATTTGCATTCCTGAATCTTAGAGACTTATGTCTTCTCCATATTTTGATCATGGGTTTCCGCCAGACTGATACAGCCTCGGTGCTTTCTGAAGCAATTGGATACATCAAGTTTCTCCATGAGCAAGTCTCCGTATGTTCCATTAGAAACCTTTGCTTTCTCTCTTAAGTGGGAAATAAAATGATATCGTTAATACTCATTACGTGCAGTGAGGCCTTATCAATCATTTATTACTCATCATTCTATTTTATATATGAAATGTTAGGTCTTAAGCACCCCTTACATGAAAAGTGGATCTCCCATACACCACCAACAGGTACAATTTCAATACATTTTCCTTCCATAAATATATGGATATTTTGGCTCATAATATAATAAATACCCATATACGCACGATGATGATTTTGGTACACTTTGCTGTCAAGAGTCAAGTTCATTCAGGTCGATTTGGACGAGTAAAGTTTTTGGTTTCCATTTCCTTCTTTTACCTTGGAGAAATTTAATGTAGATATCATCTTCTCTCAATGTAGAGTTCTGACAAATCTAACGACCCTGAAGGAAAAAAACATGATCTTAGGAGCCGAGGATTGTGTCTGGTGCCAGTTTCGAGCACTTTTCCGGTTGCTCAAGAGACGACAGTTGATTTTTGGACCCCCACGTTCGGAGGAACATTCAAATAGCTAGGATTAAGGAAAGGGAAATGGTCGAAATTTGGGTGCAAGAACAGATTCTATTGTATGCCACTAGTACATATATGTAAACCCTAGCCAAGTTGGGAATGATAAGATCAATGGAAAAGAAAAGAAAAAAATAATAAAAAGAACAAGATGAAGAAACGAAAAAGATAAGCCCCACGTAACTGCTTAGCCCGGAATACAAAAAGAAGTTGAGAAATTGTGAAAGAGAAAGAGAAGGGACTAAATTTTCAAAGGTACATGCTTGTTCGTGTAGGGTCAGCAGCAGGAGGCAAAATGATAAGAGGTTGGCCCATGCATCGGGACCATTGGCTTTGGGAGCATATTCTTAAATTGTTGTAACAATTCATGAAAAAATTAAATATTGATGTTTTTAAGACTGAGAATAGGTGCTGATTTTAGGGCGGGGTAAAGAGTCAAAAGAAAGATTTGTTTTAGATAACGTTAATATATATGTTCAGTAGTTTAGTTGAATAATATAAAGGAGCTTTCGTTGTTTCTTTCTACTATTGCTATATTGTGAACAGAGGTTGCACTATCATCAGTTTTACATCAGAGAAAAGTGATGAAAGAGAATAATTGAATTCCTTAATAGAGGAAGAGGAGAGCGTTGAGATTTGTTTATTGTGTAGGAATATTGTTAGTGGAAGAAAGAATGTGGCCCACAACCCTTCTCCTTGCAAGTCTTTATTTTTATTTTTATTTCTTCGATCTTATTATATCAACCTGGGATGGGAATTGAAACGTAAGAGTATATATGTACAGGTGCTATACGTCTATTTGCTTTTGTGCTTTCCATCCAATGGTCACATTCAAGAGCATTGGAAGGGTGAAGACTGAAGAGTAGCCAAACCACCCCCACTCGTTTATTACGTTCCTTGCTTAGGTGTACTCTTACTAGCCATAGCCCATAGGCCATCCGGCTTAGTCCGAAGCATAACAAGATTAGAAGGGAAAGGGATATTAAACACGATATAAATATATAACTATTTTTTGATGGTTCCCGGACCTTTTGTCTCGGCCCACTCCGAATGATGATGTCATGCATGCTACATCATAGCTATTTCAATTGGGTTGGCACTAGTTTAAACATAATATTCGTTAACTTTGTATCTTTCTATGTAAGTTCTGAGATATCAAATTCCAAAAGCAACCACTTTAAAGAGGAAAAAGAAAATGATATAAGAAGGTTATAATTTAGGGTAGTTCTCAACGTAATTTGAGTCATCTACCATGTGATGGTAATACAATCGATCTCTATTCAGAACATATACACTTTCATTTGTACCTGGTTAAACATACACTAGACTAAACGACACATGTAAAACAATATTACTAATGACTTCTGCAACCTTAACACTTATAATTATGGTTCCACCAATAATAATAAACCCTAATTACTGTAATTTTGGACTTGGTTACAATATCTCTCGCACCAATACTGTCCCTTCCACAGTTAAGTACAACTTGGTTGTGGGTTGAAGCCAATGCTGAATAATTTACTGTGATGGAAATAAATTAGCAAGATCGCCATGATAACGCTACACTTTGTCGATTAATAAGTCCTAATTCTCACAACTTTTTCTGTTTTGACTTCATCACCTATATGCACCGTTTTGCGTTAAATTATCTCCTATATAGTCCAGGGTAGCCTTAAAATCGAAAACTTCGTAAATTGTTTCTATTTCTTTCTTCAAAGTTGCATCCACTTTACCAAGAAACAAGAATGCATCAAGTTGAACGATTTTGCATAGTCTTCCATGTGATCTAAACCATCAAGGGCTTTACCTTCCAGTCCACATTTGTCTTTTGTTATAACTTCGTCCACTCTTTAACGCACTTTCTATCTACTGCCCCTCCAAGCCGAGTTAAAATGCCATTGGTGGTAATTAACATTGTATGGAGGGCTAGTTTTTCCATGTTGGTAATTTTCTTTAAATTGTGCCGAATTTTTGGTTTTCTTGTCCAGACAATTACCGCAGAGAGTTGTCTAAGCTGCATTACTGCATGCATGTGCTGCACATATGCACTTCTTTATTCAATAGAGATCAAGAGGAATACTTGCTACTCAAATTATCAGGAAAGGATCGCCGCTGTCAAAAGATGACAATGATTTTGACTTTTCCAAGGAATAAGAGAAATAACAGCTTCTTTTCATTGAACACCTAAATCAACATTAATATCATAACTTGTTATTATGAAATATGCATGGTTATGAAATGTCATGTTCTCCTATACCGAGATCGATGAGATCGAGGTCTTTTTAAGGAGAGGACGGTAAAAGTTGGTCTTTATTTTATCAGAGATTATGATATTTTTAGTTTTTTATTTTATATATTTTCTTAATTATGTTTAATCATTTTTTCTTAAATCACAAAAGTTTGAGACAAAAAAATACGAACATTATAGTGAATCAAAATTAATGCTATTTTTGAGGCAAAAATGGTAAAGTGGAGCTCATTACTCTCCGAAATTTGAAACCATAAAGATTTACTTTTGTTGGCCCCCGAATTTTTTTGTTGAGTTAAGCATGATTTAAATAAATTACGAGGTAATGATAGAATTATTATTGGAGTTTAATTAATTATTATGGTGTTAGTATGATTTTATTACACTGGTTAGTGAAATTAAAGCACTAGGAATGTATTGAGAGCAATTGTGGCATGTACTTAAGTTTAAAAGCCAAGAAGCATGCAATTGTGGCATGTACTTAAGTTTAAAAGCCAAGAAGCATTAAAGGAAGGGTAAAGTAGACATTTAGCACTCATTAAGGGTAAAATTGGAAGAGGAAAATGTTGTCTTGGTTATTAGATGAAGAAAAACGTGAATGAAGGGAAAGAAGGGGTGAAAAATGAAAATGAGAAAGAAGAGTGAGAGAGTTTAAGCCATATGAGAGAAAAAAGAAAGAAGACAAGTTAGGGTTTTATATTTTCTTAATTTTTAAGAGTGATTTTGAGGGTATTCAAGAAGAGAAAAAGAAAGAGGAAGAGAAGAGCTTCCATTTGAGCCAAACATCTCATTGTTTCGTGAAGATTCAAAGTAAGCCAATTTTTTTTAATCCTTTGAATTTTTGGAAGAGTTTTAGTTCATGAAATTTAGGAAATACATAGGTTTAAGTATTCTAGAATCAATTTTTACTGAATATGCTTTTTGGGTTCTCAATTTATGTTCCTATTGAATTGGAATTTTGCCAATGTTAAAGGAAATCAAGAGAGGCAAGACGAACAAGAAGAGGGGCATTTTAAAGCAAGTTTTTAAGCAAGGAATTCAGGTGGGTTACATGTTTATAGTTGAGTAATGAGTCATGAGTATTTTTCCAAATCAATAGAGTTAAATGATTTCAGTTGTTTTATTAATGTTTCAATTTTGGTTCTTAAATGATTTAAGTAATTGCTACATGTTTGGTACATGAATCTTGATGATGATGATGGAAATTGTATTTGAAAAATATCATGCTTATGGAAATTATGTTTCCGAAATGTGCAAGATGTTTACAAGATATCAAATTCATGTTTATGTGGGTCTGTGGTGGTCCATTTTGTTATGTCACGTGCACGTTGACCATGTTAAAGGCTTCTCCCGCCTACCCGCTAGTGGCATGGAACTCCTTCACAGACTCCCTCATATTTATGGACTCCCCAAACCATTGTGAGGGTTGGTGGTGGTCCATTCTGTTATTACTGGAGATTCGCAAGAACTCCCTCATGTTTACTGGAGATTCATAACAACTCCCTTATGTATATCAGAGCTTCGCAAGAACTCCCTCATGTTTATGGACTACCCAAACCATTATGACTGCTTATGTGTTTATGATTTTTTTTGACAAGTTAAGAAATATATGATTTATGTTATTTATGAATTGTTTGACAAGCTTGAGAATTTGAGAAATACGTCTTTTATGGTTTTAAGGCAATTTACTATGGCAATGAATATTGTCACTGGTTTTGCTTGTTTCTTTGCTATAAACTTATTACTCACGAGCTTTTAAGCTCACCCTCCATTCCTTCCCATCTCCAGGTGAAGAGTAAGAGATCGAATAATAGAGAGTCAAGGAATCACTCCGAGTTTACATATTTTTGTATTTAAGTTAGTTTATGGAAACACAAGGCTTTAGCTGCATTTCAAGTAACACTCGTTCATGTATATTTTGTATTTTAGGATTATGAGACCAATGATGTATTTAGGTCTTGAAATGCATATTAAAGCTTTGTAAAACTCTTTTCTTTTGATGTTAATGAGAAATATTTATGTTTTCCTCATGACTTTCCAAGTTTTCGCATTGCATTTTCAAGCATTCATAGGGGTAAAATCGGTCTTCTAACCTTAGGGAGAAAACTGTATTAATCTAGGCTGTTTTAGGCAAATTTGTCTTCTTAGAAGTTGTAGTTTATCCTCTTAGCTTTCCAATGATATGAAGTTTGTAATTTTTAGACATCGGAGTTGAGAGATATGCTTTTCTCAAATTAGTGATGCTGCAAAGGGTGCATACTAGACACTTTATAGCCTTTTTCTTTACTTGAGTTAACAGAAAATGATTACTATGGTGTCTTGAAAGGGGAAGAATTAGTGCGATAAGTTAGAAATGAAATGAAGGTGATAAAAGGAGTTGAACATGTGCAGAAATTTATAATGAATCTGTATAAGTTTGAATGTTATGTTTTTGGATTGATGACCAAACATAGATTATGATTTGGATGTAAATGATATTAGGCTGAAATGAAAGTGATAATGAAGGAAAAATGATGAGAAAAATAAGTTAGAAATGATAGATATGCATAAGAGGGGTCATAGGTAACTTGTAGGAGTTAGAAAT
>JAOQML010000005.1:23801322-23826890 GCA_027568935.1 Erythroxylum urbanii
TGCATACAGTATACTTCTGCACCAAACTATGAGGTCCACATGCTAATGCATACAAAGACTCAAAGATACTTCCTTCATAGGAGCTAGTTAATGTCCTCATCTATAACAATAAATGAAAGTTAGTTAATCATATATAATTATTAGTGTAGACCACGTATAAACCTTCTTCTTACCCTATGCTTTAACCTTGAAGAAAATTGTTCTCTATGTCTCCTGTCAATATATAATGGACTTTGTTGTCTCAACTCATCCATGTGCTCACTATGGATGAAAAAAATTCAATCAACATTATATGAAATATATCTACTTATTACATATCTTAATTTAACAATAGGTTCGAAAAACTTACTCAATAAAGGGCCTAATCTTATGACAATTCTTAAGCACATACCAATATGTGATCTCTAGCTCATTTGTCAGGAAGAGCAATTATTTTGGCAGCACCAATCGGCTTTATGTCACTACCATAAAACATATCATTGATTCGCTCTGGCACGTTGAAGTTGGTTTCAATTCCTTTTAGATACATTGAACATAATGTCATGCACTCTTTAACAATATACGTTTCAGCAATTCTTCTGGACGTGCTTTATTTCTAACAAATCTCTTTAGTGTACCTAGGAATCTTAACAAATGATTAACCATAATTAGACAAGACACTATTTAGTTAACTTTGTTGAGTGAAAGGATAAATTTAAATAATACCTCTAAATTGGATATATCCATCCATACGCAACTGATCCACCAAGTAAGGCTTCATTTAGCAAATGAATAGCCAAATGTACTATGACATCAAAGAATGCTAGTGGGTATATCATTTCAAGTTTCCATAAGATTAAAGTTATCTCATCACACCTCTTATGTACGTCATCCTTATTGAAACTTTATCTACAAATTTGACTAGTACTTCTATTAAAACACTTGTCACATCTTTATTCAAGATGTCACGCATGCCTATGGAAGAATGCTTTGTAATAGTATATGACAATCATGAGACTTAAGTCCATTAATCTTCCTTTCATCAAAATTAACACATCTAGATATATTAGATGCGTAACCATCTAGAAACTTAACCTACTTTAAAAACTAAAAAAACTTCTTCTCGTCGGAAGACATTGTATAGCATGCTGGAGGTTTTGCCACAATAGTTCCATCAACTATTCTTTTCAAGTGTAATTCCTTTTGAATGTTCATATCTTCCAAATCAAGCTGAGCCTTGATTGTATCTTTGATTTTACCTTCAACATTCATCAAAGTACCAAGGATATTGTCACAAATATTCTTTTCTATATGCATAACATCAAGGTTATGCTCAATCTTGATGTTATGCCAATATGGTAGATCAAAAATAATGCTTTTTTTTTCCAATTCAACTCTCCTTCCAATCTTGTTCTCCTCTTATTGCTTGGGTGCTTTTCATAACATATATTCTGCACATGATATAATTGTTCCACCATATTATCTCCATCTGGTAAGTTAGGTATAGGTCGATGATCACTCTTGCCATCAAACTTCTTACTTTTTCTCTATGGATGATCGTAAGGAAGAAAACGCCAATGGCCTAAGTAACCAATCTTACTTTTTAACTTACAAAAAGGAGTGTGCTTGTTACAAACAGGGCATGCCTTATAGCCTTTAGTCCTCCACCTAGAAATAGTACCATAGGTTAGAAAGTCATTGATAGTCCACATTAACGCTGCATGTATTCGAAAAATCTCCTTTTGAAGCATTAAAAACATCAAAACCATCTTCCCATAACTCATTTAACTCATCTACTAGTGGTCTTATATAGAAGTCAATGTCTCTGCCCATCGCTTTTGGACCTAGAATAACCAATGATAGCATAAAAAATGACTCATCCATACACATCCAAGGGGGTAAATTGTATGCTAAGATAACAACAGGCCACACACTATATGAAAGTGACAAATTGTTATATGGATTGAATCTATCTGTTGCTCTGCCTAGTCTAACATTACATGGTTCTCTGGCAAACTCAGGATAAAGCTCATCAAAGCTCATCCAAGCTTCTCCATTAGAAGGATGAACCATGGTATTACTGTCACCTTTAGGCCTATCATTATGCCACGTCATTTGTTTAGTAGTCTTACTTGATATGAATAATCATTGTAATCTGGACGTTAAGGGAAAGTACCACAAAACTTTATGAGATATATTCTTACCCCTGCCATCATTAATTCTCCATCTTGATGTTCCATATTGGGGACAACTTTCCAAGTCCCCATAACCCAAACCTAGGCTTCGTAGAAATTGATTTGCTTCATAATAGGACTTCGGAAAAGATTTATAATTAGGTAATACATCCCTTAGTAGAGCAAGTAACATGTCAAATGACTTATTGCTTTACTTGTTGTATACTTTCAAGTGAAGCAACTTTATAAAAAATGACAACTTTGAAAAATTTGTAATCTAGGGTACAACTCTTCAGTTGCTTTGCTTAATAATTCATGAAAGGCACCCATAATAGAATCTCCGATGCCTATAGGAGGACTCCTTCCATCCTGATTAATTGGACAATCATTTAAGAAAGATATCACATCATGAAGCAAATCTTGCATGCCATCATCCTCCTCATCACCATCACCTTCATTAATATCATTGCCCGTCCAATCAATGCCTACATTTGCAGCATCAACCCTTTCTTCCCTAAAGATAAATCTATATTTTGGCAGTTAACCGTGTAATACCCAGTGGGTGTATGATTGGTCCATTCCAAATTGCATTAAATGGTCAAAAACATTCATCTGAGGCCTCATATAACAATTCATGCAATGTGGACAAGGGCATGAAATTTCACAATCTTTGCCCTTTTTTTTAGCCACAAAATTCATAAACATTCTCACTCCATCAATGTATTCACGGGAAACCCTAACACTGTTCATCCAACTCTTATCCATAGAGCAAAAAATACCTATTAATTAAATATCAGAATGAGAACATTATGTTATGTTAGTGGCAAATCAACAAAGACTCTTACTCATATGCTTAAAGACATAGTTTGACACTTTTCATCTAAGGTCTCAATAAGCCTAGAAACATACAATCACCTAATACACAATAGCTCTGTAATTCATACATCAACTCTTGTCAATTTATTTACTGTATTTTTTATCTAATACTTTAATGGAATTGCATAGAGCAAAATATGGCATTTCATAGAGTAAATCCAATAGCTATAGTATGAATGCAAACAAACCAATTAACAGTCCAACAACTTGATACTTAAAAATTAGCATACCTGCTTCTTGTTTTCCAATGGCTCCTCCAATTATCTCCTCCTCACACGTGGAAACAGTATCTGTCATAAAGCACGATAAAATAGAAATAAACTTTAGCAATTAAATGTATAAAATCTTATGAACAAATATTGTTCAGTATAGTAACCTCCAAGTTCACAAACGAAACAATTGATATGGTGTATCGTTGTATTTCAATCTGTGACAAATGATTTGGTGTATTTTGTAACTCTTTCTTAACTTGTATGTTTTAAGGATATATTACTGGAACTTGGAAAGCATGGGTATCTTATAAGAAATTAAGAACGATTATTCATCTGATGCTTCACTCCTTTTAGCTTTCATTCAACTTTTCTAGGATTAGAGGTTATCTTTGGATCCACTAAGAGGTCCATGGCACATCTTAGTGGGGCATTGAGTAGGGAGGAATACAAGTAGTTGGACTAATCATAGAATATGCTTTTGAATGTTCTACATATTTGCTTGGTAAAATTTATTACCGAAAAATGTTAATGAGGCACATGGCATATCTGAGTGGGGGAATAGGGAGGAATACAAGCAGTTGGACTAGTACTATATGATCAAGAATATTTGTAGGATTCTTTCTTAACAAGAGAAATTAATTTTTCAATGGTTCAACATTGGGCCATCAACAGTTCATAGACTGCAATGGAGAATGTTCTCATAAATGATATTGTCTCTAAACATATTTACAGGTACTAGGAGTATGCAAAAAGTGTTAGAGTCGGAACCTTGGTATATACAAGACAAGCTCCTACATTGGGTGAAGTGAAGGCTAGGATTAAGCTTAAAAGATATGAAACTTAAATAAATACATATATGGATTAGGTTCGATAGCCAACCTCTTAAATATTGAACCATTACTAGGCTAATTCATTTATCTAGAACTATAGGAAAACCATTGTGCCTAAATAAGTTATCAACCATCTTTAAAAAATTAGTTTTGTAAAAAATTATGTAGAGGTTGAGATGAACATTGAGCTATATGAGACTCTAACAATAATGAGGTAAAATGAATATGGTGAACTTGTAAAAGACTCAATTAAGGTTACTTATCAATAGACTCCTTTAAGATATAGGAATAACACCATATGGAAAGACTCTAAAAGGCAATATCAAGCATGATAATTTAAGGACTTCTTAATATTCATACTCAACCCCATTTTGCGGTTAAATCCAATAAACAATTTATTATCTTTCTAAAGAGGGAGAGAGAGCTTATAGTTGCTCCCTCAATCCAAGAGGACTTTAATTCAACTTATGGCTTAGATAGTACACTTGTAGAACTAAATATTGTTTCAATTCAGCTTAAGTTAACTAATGAGTTAGAAGGAAATGCCAAGATGTCACAAATTACTCAAGATTCCATTCCCGACGAAATTAGAACTCATGGTAGTGGTTCACCTATCAAAGTTGTTAATGTGAATGAAAAAAGAGCCCTAAGCCCTATTCTTATCTCCATTATTATTGTATGTAGGGTTATGAATTGGCCGAAGAAAAAATAGATGATCAAAGATTATTTAAGGTTATTTTTTTTCATTATAGGGCTTTTAGAGACAAAAGTCAAATCAACCAATTTTCAATAATACAAGTGGATTTTTGGCAAGGAATGAGAGGTGATTTCTAAACATCATTTATATTACAATGGAAAGACTATAGTAGGTTATGATCAAAATAAAGTCATAGCACTCTAATAAATAGCCTCTGATCAATTTATTCATCTTGGAGTTTGTGCTAAACCTAAAAACTGTTTAGATTACTTTTGCTTATGTAGTGAACTATGAATTTCAAGGGATGACATGAAATCAATATGACTCTCCATTAGATAGCCTTAGTTAGTATTATGATATTTCAATTACAATTCATTTTTGCAAGAGCACAATGAGAAAGATTGAATAATAGTTGCAAAAATTGACATTAGATTTCAATGATACTATTAATTTATTAAGTAATATTCATCAACCATATTTAAAGAAAAAAACATAGTCTATAACTAAATAAAGACCTAGTAAATCAATGTAAAAGGGCAAAGATCCAAAAATTAGAAATGGACATCATAATTCCCATAATCAATGAACAATGCTTTCTTTTAACATAATAATTCAGACAAACTTTAAATTGCTAGTAGTCCAAAACTACTAATATTGTTATAAGTCAAAATATACTAATAAAAATCTGATAAGTTAGCAACAGGAAAACAACCATAACATGGGAAGAATTATTAAGATGCATAAGAAATCCACAACAAATGCCAGAATTTTTCAAGATAAAAGTCTAACAAAAGATCAATTTCGCGGTAGAATCATCATGCAAATCAGAGGATACATCAGCATATTCAAATTGGTGGGGTGGAAACAAGCTAAACTTAACTGTCTCCACCAAGTATGCTGCTTCTGTTTTCTAGCACAAAATACATGATTATTTGGCAATTTCATTTAAGTATAACTGAAGTGATTTGTTCTCCCACTACACTAAGATTTTTGAAAATTATAGCATTTAATCTATCAGTGGTAAGTATGTAATGACATTGAGACTACCTAGAGATTTTCATACATTTGATCTTGAGAATGATTGATTGAGTAATTTTATTTTCTCCTGGTTAATTAAGGCAAATATGAAGGTGCTTATATCTTATGAGGAAGAGTGGTATGTGCTTGGAGTTCCCATTGAATGTTTACAGTATCTATAGGTCTTAGGTTAATCTTAACCTTTGTGTCATATGCTAAAAGAATCAGTTAAATTTCTAATTTGTTTATGTTTTTTCTTATTAGAAGTGCATTATGAAATATCTTATTATTCTTGTTTCCTTCTTTGAGTCATTAAACTCTAGATTCAAAGTGCAACTTTGAAATTTAAGTGCTTCAATGTTATTCTATAAAGCCTTTAAAAAAATTTCTTTAGTAGCTCAGTCTTAGGATCCTAATATATATCTTGTTAGGCTATTTTAATCTTGTTTCTTCAAATATATATAACTACTTATATGCTAGTGAATTTTCTCTTATTAAGTATTTTTAATTATTCTTCAACAAGACTAAACTTTTTCACACATTGGTGTGTATATACTCCAATTATTACTTTACTCATGCCTTTTAGTAACTACTTACTCATACCTATTTAACCCTCCAAGATAATTATTAAATCTCAATGGACTCTTCTAACTCTAAGTTTGGCTAAGGAATAGGTGAATGATTTGAGCATATAGTGGTATTAAAGTTTGCTTTACTATCAATGAAAGTAGATAACCTTTTAGAATTGACTAAAGCTTTATCTAACTTCATTCTAAGAATCGATCTCCACTTTACTTATTATACCATGTGTACTAAAGACTATAATAGGTTAAAATTAGTGAGCCATGTTTTGTTAATGCAGATCCTTAAAACTTCATTAGTGAAAATTTTTAATCTATTATAACATTTTTCATAATAATAAAGCCTGTGGTACGATGTGGCTAATCCAATTAAGCATCAAAATGCATGGTGAAGTGGCAAGCAAATGGATTTCATATCCTAGAATTGCTAAAAATGAAATGGAACATAAACCTTAAATCAAATCCACTACAACTAAAACCGAAGAAAAGGGGGAGACATTGGAAGCCAAAATAAGCTGCAGCATGTGTAAATTGAACTTAACCTACTCAAAGACCAAGAAAATCTAAGAACATTAGTCACTTCGTGATTGTATTAATTTTTTATAGTGAGATATAATTTCTTGTGGCTGACTTTAGGGTTTCCGTGCAATAAAGAACTTGTAGGAAAGAAGCAAGAAATAGCCAAAATGGGTAGATGAATGAAATGGATAACATGCACAAGTTTGACTTTACAACACATCAACAAAAAATAATGCTATCAAATATCATGAAACTTTTATGAGTTAACTTTTTTCCTTCCCGCAGAAGACAAGTAGTATACATGCAATAAGATCACAATGAATATAGCATTGAGTAATGAATTTAATAGCAAAACATGAACCCACATTCTTCCCGCTTTCTTAAGACTAAAGTCTAACCAAAAGAATAAGCCATGGTCTCTAATACTAGAAACGCTGCATGTAATGTCAGAGAGTGAAAATTTATAGGCACTTAAACACTATAAAGATGAAGAACACATCAAGTATTAGAGCCTTTCTCCATCTCCCCTAATGGCCATTGGAACTATTACATACACATGTTGTCCTTTTGTTATAATTCAAAATCTAATTCCAAACTTTCTTGAAACAGTTGCTCCATTATGTCACATTGTTTCTGCAGTAGATGATATTGGAGTGCCTAGAGAACAAATTAACTCTTTGATTTTTAATTCTATTACATCTCATTTAGGTAGATTAATATAATTGTCAAAGCCTAGATATGTCCTTTACTTCTCTGAAATGTTTTGTCTTCAAACAATTTCTTGGTCATTGAGAAGTAGCAATTAGTTGAGTTGGTGATATCGACTTCCACGAATTGATCAAAGTACATTTTTTCAACATAAATCGAAACTGAAAGCTTATGTTGTTTAAGTAATAATTAAGCATAATGGATGTTCCTTTTTCATGTATGAAGGCATCTGATTGAATTTGCGTTACAGATTGAAAGTTTCAACTTTAAAATAGGCATGTGATTGAAACTCAGGCAGCTAATGACGCATAAGAATAAAATTTTTGGAACAAATTCCAGAGAATGGCAATAGAAGATGTAATCCTCGGTTCCTAAGCTAGGAGAAACGACCAAAGATTCAACAGGAATTTAAAAAGATTAAAAGAAATCATGGAAAGAACCCGTAACTCAAATCCAGACCCAAAATCAATAGAAAAAGTATTCCTTAAAATTGAACAAGAAAACATAATTACAAAAAAAGGAACTAACAGATTAGAAATAGAACAAAGCTTAATGGGTATTATAAAAAATGAATCTTATAGCTAAAACTGAAAAAAAGGGAGAGACATTGGAAGCCCAAATCGAAGGTCGGAAGGAGGGATGAGAAGCTCAACCATTGAAGGTCAAAAGGAGGGAGGAGAAGCTCGACAATGACGTAACTCTAACGATCGGCGGCAAATTGAAGACCATACAGCGTGCAAGTTGGGGGGGGGGGAATGGTACTGGGGTAGAGGTTTTAAGAAAAGCAAAACGACATTGGTTTTGCAGTAAAACATTTTAACTAAGCCTTATGAAACGTTTTCTTCAACAAAACGTCGTTGTTTTTATTTCACGACATTTTATTCATAAAATGTTGCAAAAAGTGTTATAAATTTGTGACGTTTTCATAAAATGTCACAGAAAATTTGAACTTTTCATGATGCTTTGAAAACGTCACCAAAATTCTTTACAATCTGCGATGTTTTACACGACGTTTCATCAATAAAACATCGCTGATTGTAATAATTTTTTGTAGTGTTTGTTACTGTTACTTAGTAAATTTGTTTGTTATTGTTCATTTGTCATGGTTTAGTGGAGTCATTAGATTAGCTAACCAAGTTCCTAGCAAGTATATTAGTAGTGGTTCTTTAACGTAGCTTAAAAATTGGAGTTGCAGTTGATGATTCATACTATATTTAAACAAGTTTTCTGTTGAATGAAGTGTGCAGGACAAATTTTTTTTACTTTATCCTCTAAACATCGTTTCTCTTTTTTTTTTAGCTACATATCAGTGTTATCAGAGCTAGTATCCCAAGCTGCAACTCTGACACTAACTTTTGGTGTCCACAAGTTGTTCGACGAAAGTGCTAAAGCAAAGGCTCATTCAGTTCTCAATCCTCTACATCAGCTCGATGAACAATTTAGTACAGGCTTCCATTCCCATTTTGGATAGAAAAAATTATATCAAGTGGAGTGTCCAAATAAGGGTGTTGTTTGATTACCACAAATTGCTAGGTGTTGTAGAGGATGAACTTCCTGATCTTGCAGCCAATGCAAGTGAAACATAAAAAATAAACAATCGGGAAAGTAAGAAAAAAGATCGGAAAGCATTATTCTACATCCATTAAAGTGTGAATGATGCAATATTCGAGAAGATTGCAGGAGCTTCCACTTGAAAGCAAGCCTGGGATATCCTTGCAGCAATATTCAAAGGAGTAGAGAAAGCCAAAAAGTTGTGTTTACAAATCTTAAGGCATCAATATGAGCTTCTGCAAATGGAGACGATAGAACCTATCAACGATTACATTAATCATTTATTGAGTTGACAAATCAAATGAAGACGTACAAAGAGGAGCTCAACGATGAATCCAAAGTTAAGAAGATTTTAAGGACTCTTACACTCTGATTTGAGCAAGTGGTTGTTGCCATAGAAGAACCTCATGATTTATTGAATATGGTGATTGATGAACTGACAGGCATGTTAAAAGCCCATGAATAATGCATGATTGAGAACCAGATATAGAAATTGATTAACAAGCCTTTCATAGTCAAGTTTCTGTCAAAGGTGAACGAAGCAATCAAAAGGGCCAAAAATATAGTACCTCTTGCGACAGAGGACAAAGACGTGGTGGCCGTCATTACAAGGGACGTGAGCTCAAAACAACAACAAGGGTGATTATAATGAGGAGAATGACCAAGAGAAATTAGATTGTAGCCATTGCACATATAGAGTATGATTTCGTGGTTGAGGTAGAAGGAGGTATGACAAATATAATGTTGAATGTTACTTATGTCATCGACTTGGTCATTATTCAAATGAGTGCAGATTAAGTAAGAATAGTGAGGAGGCTAATTGTGTAAAAGAGGGAGATGATAATAATCATGCCCTTCTGATGGTGACTATAATTAGTGAGACAACAACCTATAACAACTGATTTTTAGACACTAGATGCATAAATCATATGTGCAGTATGAAGGAGCTATTTGCATAACTTGATGAATCTATTCATTCTAGAATCAAATTTGTTGATGATAGCATCATACAAGTGATGGTAAGGGAACAAGAACTAATTCAGACAAACAATGGAGACCACTGGTTCATTTAAGATGTATTCTATGTACCAGGGATGAAGAGCAATCTCCTTAGCATTGGTCAACTTCTTAAAAAAGGGTATGTCATGAACTTATGAAACAATTAAATGGTCCTGCTAGATAAGAAAGGTATAGTTGTTCTTAAGGCTCCTTTGACCAAGAATCGAATGTTTCATATCAATATTGCTACTAGTGTTTATCATTATCTTAATGTTGTAATCCAATATGATCCTTGGTTATGGAACTTGCATTTTGGACATCTAAATTTTTACAGTTTAAAGCTATTGGCTCATGAGAATATGGTGAAGAACTTGCCTAACATTGAACACCCTGAGCAATTATATAAAACCTGCACTCTTGGAAAATAGAACATACATCCTTTTGTTGCAGGAAGAAACTAACATGCAAAAGTACCATTTGAACTTGATCACTCAGACATTTGTGGTCCATTGAATGTCATGTGATAAGTGTGAATTACATCGTACTTTAGGGCTTAGTTTGATATGTATTTAATGATTAATTCAGTCATATAGTATGGGTTTAGGTTAGAATTGTGTTAGATTGTTAATTATTTATGTTTTATGTGTTAGTACAAGTCTTTAAGCTTAATTGTTATATTTTTGAGGTACTTTGTGTTTGTTAATATTTTAGGGTCAACATCGAAGAACGGAAAAGTTTCAGGAGACACTAGGGCTAAACAATGGCCCATTTTCGTGGCACAACAGGCTACGATCTTGACAAAAATAGTAGAGTCAGCCCACGATCGTGGCCCATATGCCATAATCATGACAGAAGCCTAGGTCATAGCCCACGATCGTTGCCTGCTTGTCACGATTGTGACAGAAGGCTCGAATGTGACCCATGATTATGGTGTGCAAGGACACGATCATAGCTTGCATAGAGTAGACGCGCAGGCACTAAAAATTCTTAAGTTTTGAGGGATTTTTTGGACCCCAAAAAAACCCTAGGGTTGCTCAAAACATAAAAGGTATTTGAAGAATAAGACAAAGAAGAGGAAGAAGCTTTTACATCAGCCACTTTCAAAGAAACCCTAGAGAGAATTGCTAAGAGATAGAGAAAGTGGAGGAAGAGAGAAGTTGAGAAGAAGTCGACTCGACGAACTTCCCGGATCAGAAGTTTCCTGACATCATTGCCTCCCATCTCTGTTCAAATCGTATTTCTTGTTTATTTTCTATTTTTATTATTGTATAAAATTGGGGATAATAGTATGATGATAGGATTTTTTGAATGTTAAGATGTTCTAAACTCACCTTAAGGGTTTGATCTTTGATTTAATGAAATTTGATTGTTTGTGTTTTTACTATATTTATTGTGATTTAATTTCTGCAGTTGCATAATTCTGTGATAAACTGAGAGGGTAAATCGAGTGAAAAATAACTAAATTGGGCTAATAAAAATTTGGTGATTTAATAGAACAAGAATTAAATCAAATCGGTAATTTGTGCGAAGAGAGATCTTGCATAAGTTCCTGATAGTTTTTTGGACAAATTTAGATTTAATTATTTTGGATAGATTATTAATCGAGAGATTACAATTCCCATAATCTGATTAGGATTCATAAATTAGGGTTAATGGTTATAACTCGAGAGAGAGTAATCAACCCTAGGACCGTCTAAAACTAATAATCCAGTAATTTATAATCGATTAGGATAGCATTAAAGATAGGTAAAATTTCCCTTTCTCTCAATTGGTAGTTCCTTAGGTTGATTCTTGAGTGTGCATTGCAATTGCTAAATTGTTAATATTTTATGATTGATTTTTGAATTGAATTGCTTGATTGAATTGCATTCTTGTTTTAGTTTCGTTACATTTGAATTTTTGCGTTTAGTTTTATCCTTAGATTTTAGGATTAGATTATCCCTCCTCGTGGGATCGACACCTTTGGTACTAAGTGAATGACCCGTGCCCTTACAGATTATCGAGGTTAATTAATTAAAACTTACATACATAGAAAAACCACGATCAAGTTTTTAACACCATTTCCGGGAAGGTGATTAGTTTAGTTCTTTAATCTAAGTCTTTTTCACTATCTTTTGTTTAAAAGAAATATAGAAAGAACTTTGGAGCCTGAAGTGAAGGCACAACAAGACATCTTAGAATGAGAAATAAGACATCTGAAGAGCTAGATGCCAAGAAGAAATGAAAAGAAGAATGATGGAAGATAAATATTATAGGGAGCAAGGAACTTATGTGAATTTCAATGAGACACAATATGGTTGGGGAAGTAATGATCCTTATTGGAACATGTACAGTCTACGGTGGCAAAACCACCACGATTTATATTGTTCTAACAATGTAGGGACTCATTTAGGACGCCAAGACCTATTAAGACTTCAGCAAGATGAGTCCAGTTTTTAGGATTCTAAATTGGACAAGATCCTGGATAAGCTGACAGACATGGAAAAGGGCTAGAAGAGATGAAAAGAACAAATTGAGCAAGTAACAGAAAATCATAACTTGTCTATTCACAACTGAAAGATTCGAGTGAGATAGCTTTTCTGTGAATTTTGTAAGAGAAGTGTGGAAGACTCTTTAAGTAATATGGAAATACATTAAAGATAGCATTGTAAGGCTATCACACTTAAGAATAGGGGAGAGCTAGAAGGACTAGTGGAAAACCAAACGGAACCCCACTTTATTAAAGACTAAGAGACGAAGAAAGAGATTGAAGAAAAGAATGTCAACCTTCCCTTTTATTCACCAGTTCTTAATATACCATATGTGAACATCGAGATGACCAAGTGACATTCAACATGAATGATGTATTAAAAAATCCAAAGGATAGTAGGTCATTCAGGATAATTGATGTGTTTGAATCTTCTAAAGAATAGATGACAACAGACATTGAGTTTGAAGAAGCTATGGAAGTCTCTGTTCGTGAAGCGGGAGAAGCAGAGGAGACGAAGGTGAGTAATGAAGAAAGAGAGCAACTTACCTTCTTGCAAGATAAATTGTTCGATTCGATGGAAGATTTAGGGAGTTTTGTTATTCCCTGTTTTATTGAAAGTTCACTTGAAAGAAGGACATTATTGAGCTTAATTGTGATCATAATGTTATCGACATTGTCCTTCTGATTATGTTGCAATTTGTAGCTTACTTATAAGCTATAAAATTGATGTTGTAGGAAAAGGGTGGAAGCAAACCGCTCATAATTGATCTTAACTGAGTTTTCAATGAAAGAAGAGCGTTAAGCTACTGACATTAAAAGAAGCGTTGCGTGGGAGGCAACCTATGAATTGTTATTTCCCTTGATTTTTAGATAGTTGAATTTCATAGTTAGGTCATTTCGTTTCCAAATAAAATCAGGAAGGCATAGTACTTCGACATGAAATTAATGATCAAGGAAGTAAGCAAAGAGCGGTGAAAGGGCCATAAATAGTTAAAAAGTGATTTTGGGGAAGTGGAGAAGAACAAAAGAATAAGAAATATTAAAAATTGGTGAAAAATTGCAGGGTAAAAAGGAGACACGTAATTTTTAAAGTCAAAATTTACCATTTTACCCTCTATCCATTTATATATTAATTTCTAACTTCATTTTTTCACTCACATTCATTTTTACTTTATCTCTATAAGTTTAGAACCTCCAAACATTCTCACCCCTCTTTACCCAAATTTCAAATTTCCAGTCTTCCAAATTTTACCCACTCACAAACTAGTATGCCCCATATTAAGCAATCAGTAAAGCATGATCAATCATTGGGGCTAAACCAAGTCTCAGGATGAGGGAGAAGGAACAGGGTAGTAGGCTTCAAAACACCCTTCCCAATTTGCATAGAGGAGGAAGGTATTCATTTCCAATCCCTTAATGCTAAACAAATTGTAGTCCCTAAATATTTTGATTTTGATATGCTTGATAGGCTAGAACTGCGTGATAGGGTAATGAATTTAGCAGAAAGAATTCAGAGGTAAAAATTCATACACTTCTAGTTTCCTGTCTACTATGAGCTCACATTAGAATTCTTTACTTCCCTTTCCTACAAACCTAGGAACCCTAAAGAAATGTGGTTTAGGTTGCGGTGACAAGCTTATGAATTGAACATCGAAATCATGTGCGATATGTGTGGGTTCCTCGAATCTTCCATTATCGATCCACACAATGATTTTCATGCGTCTCGCTATTGGAATAAGCTAACTAGGTTAGAGCAATTTGATGCAAAAAATGCTCATAACAACATAATAAAGACCCATGAGCATTTATTATTGCACAAATTCATATGTCAGCTAGTTTTTGATAAATCAAAAACCAACAATTGTTCAACAAAGGAACTCTTCATGTTACAGTACATGGATCACAACATTCCTGTATGCACCTCTACACATATACTGAATGCTATTATGGCAACTCTGTATAAGAGAAGCAACAATTTAGGTATGGGGGACTTAGTTTCCACCATTGCTGAGTATTATGGTGTGGACTGTAATGGTTTAACTGTCCATCTCCTACACTTCCTAAATCATCATCTATGGCGTGCTAAAATCTTTAAGTCCCATAACATGGAACTCTAGTATATCAACTAAAAAATGCATGTGAAGATCAGGGCTAGTTATGTAAGTTCTAGAACAGCGTCATGTTAGCTGGCAGAAGAGGACTCGACTAGTGAAGAATTTGAGGAAGAAGAAACAGAAGAATCAGGATGGAAGAAAGTGCTTGATATAATCTCCGTAAATACTAAGGTAATCATAGATACACTTGGGGAGAACTCTAGAAGAATAAAGGAGATGAACCAAACTCAAAGACGTCAGAGTTGACACATACGTCATATCCATCGTTATTTCGAGGTTCTAGGCGTCCAACTTTCACCTCTAACACCTTCCCCGCCTCCATCACCATGAGTCCTTGTTCTAACCCTTTTCTGTTTACCTTTAGTCTTTACTTGCTTTTTGTTTTACTTTAATTTTATGTCTCTTCCTTCTATATCTGTTTATTTGTCCCCTTCTCATAGTGAGGACAATGTGTTGTTCAAGTGTAGGGAGGGTTATGTGTTTTGATTTGAATGTGAGTTTTGCGTATTATATGTAGTTGTTAAATTACATTTTGTGAATCATGTGAATGTATTAATGGCTTAGATGGATTGAAATTTATTTAATTTTGAACATAGTCTATTAGGTTGTGGAGAATCATTAGCTCTCAAAAATTAGTGAATTGGGGTTCTTTGGTTAAATATGTAACTTAATTAGGATTTAACGTTAAGTTGCAACCCTCTAAATTGTCACATTGATTCATAATTTGAGGTCTTTTGACTTAAGTAGCTTTGCTAGTTTTTTTTCATAGAAATAAATAGCTCAAGCATCAAGGTAAGCATTAAATCAAAAAAGTGTTTGTTAATGTTAAATAAATTACTATTTCGCTAGCATTCGAGTTATGAATAGAGCTATTAGCCAGTTAAGAATGTGATATAGCCGACCATCATAAGTGTGCCTCCGCATTAAAAGACTATAATGATGTTTCAACCAAGTAGCTTAATAAAAAAGGACTTAGTCAAGTAACCAGATCGACATTCATCACCAATGTTTGCCTCCGAGTAAAAGGCTAGGTCTTTTTTTAAATTAAAAAAAAAGCGTTTTCTAGTAAAAACCTATCAAACTTGTAATAGCTTAACTTTTTATGAAAACATACTTAAGAGTAGTTACAAAATTTGAATGACCAAAGAATTATTAATGTGTGTGTACTATTGAAAAAGGTAAATAAGTTAACAACTTGGATATGGATTAATATGTATATTTAGTTCAAAACCCCTAGTAGCAAATTTTGTTTCTTAATGATTTGATATGACTTGAATGATTGTATTTTAAATTAAATTTATTTCATAAAGTTGAAGCCATTATCTAATCACTACATTATATGTTATATGTTGTGTGTTTGTTTTTTTTTTGGTAAAAGGTAAATGTATTAACCAAAAAATAGTATGTACATGGTCTTTGGGGCATACCTCGACCCTAATCAGTCAACATCATCCCTGTCAATAAAATAGTCAAAGAAAAAAAAAGATAGTAGGATGGTCTGGGCATGCCCTGACCCTAATCAGTTAACATCATCCCTGTCCATACTACAAATGACAAAAGCCTAAAGACAGAGAAATCAGAATGGTTGGGGCATACCCTGACCATATGCAGTAAAATAAAACAACATCACCCAGTAAGTACACGGTCATTGGTGTCCATAGAGCACTAAACATCCATTTCACAAATCAATGGCAGCAAGATGTGGTTACACAGTCATAGTGGTAGACCATGCTCATAAGTAAGTCGAAACAAAAACAACAACAAATAATACATAGTCAATGGGGCATACCCCAACCATCAGCAAATAAAAGCAAAATACACGGTTCTTGGGGCATACCCTGACCATAAGCAGTGGTAAATCCATCATATCATCATTACAAGCCCACCTACCTGGGATAGAAATATCAAAAGTTAATCAGTACATGTGGATAGATCCTATACAAAATTTTGTACAACATAGATTTTATCTTATAGATTACATCAGAGCATGTTAAAAAAGCAAAGTCTAGCAATTCCGTCTTTTCCACAAGGTGTAAATAATGCATACAAATGCCAAGCGGGCGGCTTTGCTTCTTAGACATGCTCTGGCATATTTCTTTCGAATCCATTTCATAGCACTAGAGAGGGAGGTTATGCCTCTTGTTAAGCCAATCCACTCACAAATTGCTCTCCAAACAGTACCTGCAAATGGACACCCAAAAAATAAATGGTTAACTAATTCTAACTCCACTCCTCACAGATAAGTGTGAATAACATCATGTTTTAGGGCTTAGTTTGATATGTATTTAATTGTTAATTCAATCGTTTAGTATATGTTTAGGTCAGAATTAAGTTAGTTTGTTAATTATTTATGTTTTAAGTGTTTTATGGGTTAGTACAAGTCTTTGAGCTTAATTATTATGTTTATAAGGTGCCTTAATGTGTTTGTTAGTATTTCAGGGTCAACATCGAAGAACAGAGAAGTTTCAGAGACATTAGGGCCAAAACAATGATTAATTGGCATGTGTTTTCTTGCATACTTGTTGATTATATTGTAGTTTAGGATTCATTTTGTATATTTTTGTTTAGTTTTATTTCCATTTTTGTTCTTTGATGTTTGATGTTAATTTAGGGTAAGAATTGACTATTTTTTATGTAGGAAGAAGATGAAGAAACTTGGAGATTGAGCTAGAAATCAAGAGGAAAAGAAAAGAGGAAGTGTTATGTGGCCAATTCCAATCCCCACGATCGTGGGAATCATAATCCGAGACAATATGCAGGGCTTCATTAAACTTAGTATTTTTGGGACTATTTAAGCATCATTAAGCCTCCATCTTAGAGGGGGACGAAACCCTTCTGTAAAAGCACCATCTTTGGAGTAAAGAACACATGTTTGGAGCCTTGAGAAAGGATTGAAGTTAAGGATCATCATTAAGAATGGGGAAAATAGCACATCAACACCAAAATTTCCAGATTTTGGCAAAAAAGAGAAATAGTCTTTTTATTCAATTTTCTGTCAATCTTACTTCTTTTGTTCTTTGTAAAAAGGTTTATTTGAATGTTGATGATGTTATGGAGACCATATTAGGTTGATTTAGTTTTAAGGATTGCTTTTGATCTATTTTGTTAAAATTCCTATTTTATTGAATCGAATGAGGTTGTCTTTGATGATTGTTAGTTTAATTGTTATCTTACAACAAATCGAGAGAGTGAGTAAGATAAAATTTGTGTAGGATTGTACAACGAGAGTTGGCGACCAATAGACAAACAATCATCATGTTAATTGAATAGCTATAAGAGAGATTTCAGCTAATCAATTGATCACCCATAGGATAGTTTAATAATTAGTCGAATAGGTCGAGTCATTGGGTAGGTTGAGAGATCATCCAATTGATTCCCTTTAATTCAATTGGGGACAATTAATTACACCTTGAGAGATGGTGGTTAATACAATTAGAAATCTAGGGTGAGACACAATTCAATCAATAAAATAGGAGGGAGACAAAATATTAAAAGTAATCTCTAGTCAAATCTCTAGTTTTTAGATTCTTAAATTCCAATTTTTCTACAAGTTGGTATTATCGTTTTGAGTTGGTCTTTTAATTTTTATTTAAAATTTCCATATTATTTTTATTAAACAATTTTGTTTCTTAAATAAAGTTTTATCTAAATTAAGTGGTGTCTGGGCATCAATCCCTTTGGGAACGATACCCGCTCTTTTAAGCCACAAGTCACAACCCATTCACTTGCAGTTTTTGAGCGTAAAACAAGTAGATAGGTTTTACCATCAACATCAGCTCATGACAGAAGCCTTGGACATGACCCACGATCATGGCCTGCTTGCCACGATCATGACAGAAAACTCGTATGTGGCCCACGATCGTGGCATGCAGGGTCACGATCATGGCCTACATTAGGCAGATGCGTAGACACTAAAAATGTCAAGTTTTGATAGATTTTTTGAACCTTTTGGACCCCAAAAAATCGTAGGGCTACTAAAAACACATAAGGTATTTAAAGAATAAGACAAAGAAGAGGAAGAAGCTTTTGCATCAGCCACTTTCAAAGAAACCCTAGAGAGAATTGTCGACAGATAGAGAAAGAGAAGGAGGAAGAGAGAAGTGAACAAGAAGCCGACTCGACGTACTTCCCAAATAAGGAGTTTCACCATGTCATTGCCTCTCGTTTCCTTTTAGATCATATTTCCTGTTTATTTTCTATTTTTATTATTGTATAGAATTGGGAATAATAGTATGATGATAGGATTTTGGAATGTCGAGATGTTCTAAACTCACCTTCAGGATTTTATCTTTGATTTAATAAAATTTGATTGTTTGTCTAATTCGGTGATAAATTGAGAGGTTGAATCGAGTAAAAAATAATTAAATTGGGCTAATGAGAATTAGGTGATTTAATAGAACGAGAATTAAATTAAATCGGTAATTTGTGTAAAGAGAGATCTTGCATAGGTTCCCGATAGTTTTTTGGACAAATTCAGATTTAATTAGGGTTTTGGATAGATTATTAATCGAGAGATTGGAATTCCCATCATGGGATTATCCCTCCTTGTGGGATCGACACCTTAGGTACCATATGAATGACCCGTGCGTTTGTGGATTATCGATGTTAATCAATTAAAACTTACAAACATCGAAAAGCCACGATCATCACATCACTTGATAACAATCGATACTTCCTCATCTTTATTGATGATTTTACAAGGAAAACTTAGGTGCACGTTTTGGAGAGGAAATTTAAAGTGTTTGATCACTTTAAAAAGTTTAAGGCTCATGTTGAACGAGAAAGTGGTTACTTGATTAGAACTTTAAGAAATGGAAGGGGGTGAATATATTTCTAATGAGTTCACTCAGTACCGTGAAGTGCAGGGAATACAACTTTAAATAATTTATAACTACAGCCCTCAACATGTTGGAATCAAAAAATGAAAGAATAAAACTATAATGGATATGGCGAGGAGCATGTTGAAAACCAAAGGTATGCTAAATTATTTTTGGGCTGAAGTTATTTCATGCACTGTCTACTTGATAACTAAGTCCTTAACTTAAGCTGTTAAGTGTATCACTCCTGCTGAAGCTTGGAGTGGTGTCAAACCAAGTGTAAGACACCTTAAGGTATTTGGTTCAATTTCCTATACACATATTCCAAGTCAAGTGAGATCAAAGTTGGATGATCATGGCGAGAAAGCAGTATTTGTTGGTTACAAGAATGGAAGATATAAGCTATATAATCCCACAACAAAGAAAGTAATCTTGAGTAGAGATATGGTCTTTGCTGAAAATGAAGCTTGGAAGTGGGAGAAGGACAACAAAAATGACCTTGCAGGTGAATTATTTTCGTCATTGGAGTGGATATAGTTGAAGTTGAACTAGAAAATTTGAAGAATATGCTTTATCCAGTTGCACTTCAGCAAAATCTAGATAATGAGCAGCCTTGGAAGAAATCGATAACTACTAGCAACATTGAGAAATTTTAAGGTAACACTTGACAATATGATAGACAATGAAGGGAATTTAGTGCAATTTTGCATGTTTGCAGACAATGAAACTATTACACTTGAGGAGGCATTTGAAGATCCCATATGGACGAATGCTATGATGGAGGAGTTGACGGTAATTGAAAGAAATAAGACATGGGAACTAATTAACCTTCAAAAATGCAAATATGCTATTGATGAGAAATGGATTTTCAAGGCAAAGTTAAAGTCAAATGGAGAAATAGAAGGACATAAGGCAAGTTTGGTTGCTAAGGGATTAAAATTGACTAGATTATGATTTCCAAGAGGTTTTCTCTTCTGATGCTATAATTGAAACAATCAGGCTTTTGATAGCCTTAGCTACTTAAAATGGCTGGAAAGTACTTCAAATGAATGTGAAATCAGCATTTTTTAATGGGCAACTTGAACAAGAGGTCTATACCAAGCAACCACTAGGCTTCATAAGAAAGGTTATGAAGAGAAAGTATACAAATTAAAGAAAGCTTTATACGTACTAAAACAGGCACCTAGAGCATGAAACAAGCGTATCAACACTTTCTTTCAGATCATTGGATTTCAAAGATGCCCTTTCGAGTATGCTCTATATGTGAAGGATTTTGGTGTCATACTTTTACTTTTCCTTTATGTTGATGATTTAATTTTTGTTAGGAATAACTCTAAAATGATTGATGACTTGAAGATGTCCATAAAGCATGAATTTGACATGAAAAATTTAGGACTGATGTTATATTTCTTAGATGTTGAAGTATATCAAATATAGGAAGGTACATTTATATGTCAAAAAAGGTATGCCATTTAACTCCAGAAAAGATTCCATATGAGTTATAGCAACCTTGTGAAGATCCCAGTGGAAGTCAAAGTTATCCAAGGAAGATGATACACAATTTATGGAGTTCCTTAAGTAGTCTCATATGCAAGTTTCCAAGAGGATCTTACAGTATATAAAGGCACATATGATCACAAATTATTATATACTTTATATGATTTAGCTCTTATTGGCTACTCACATAGTGATTAAGGTGGTGACTTAGATAACCATAAAACCACGTCCTGTTATGTCTTCAAGCTTGGCTCTACTAATGTGTCATGGTTATAAAAAAGCAACCTATTGTTACAATTTCAACCTGTAAGACAGAATAAGTAGCTATTGCCATAAGTGCATGTAAGGCTCTTTGGTTGTAAAATTTGCTGAATCAAACTTATGTTTCAGTTGTAGGACCAGTGAGAATTTTTTTGGACAAAAAATCTGCAATAGATTTGGCAAAAAACCCATTCATACATGGGAGGAGCAAACATATACAGACACGCTTTCATTTTTTAAGAGATAAAGTTTGTAATAGAAGAATTGAGTTGGTATATTACAGGTCTGAAGATTGAGAAGTAGATATCTTCACTAAGCCCTTAAAGATGGAATCATTTGTCAAACTGAAGCATCTACTCAGAGTTAGTGTTATACCAAACTAGGATTAAAGGGAGATGTTGATAGTAATCCAGATTTGTTATTATTTCTGTTCCCTTTGTCATGGTTTATTGGAGTCATTGGATAAGTTTAGTAGACTAAGTTCTTAGCAAGTATGTTAGTAGTGGTTCTTTCTTGTGACTTAAAACTTGGAGTTGTAGTTGATGAGTCCTCCTATATTTAAACAAGTTTTCTGTTGAATGAAGTGTGTAGACAAATTTTTTCACCTTATCCTCTAAACATCTTTTCTCTTCTATTTTTGTTGCATATCAATTTTAGCCTTGGTGATGCGTTTCCTTCCACAAATTTACTTCATGTAATTACTGGGTAAAAGCCTTAACTTACCAAGTTGCATCAACAAGTGGATTGCCTTCTTGAAGACATTATTAGCGAACATAAAGGAAGGATGGAAAAAGGAGATCAAATTGGCTATGCTGAGGATGTCATGGATGTTCTTTTGAATCTTCAAGATCACGTCGATCTTCAAGTGCCTTTAACAATAGATAATGTCAAAGCACTTATCTTGGTATTATTCCTTTTTACGCTTCAATCATTTCCCTATGTTTTATATTTTATCTCATTTATTCCACTTTTTCATAGATGGAAATAATAGCACAAGTGTCCAAAAGCTGAGCTATAAGGAAAAAGGAAGTCATAACGATGATGGTGCTCAGGACAATCCTCCACTACTAGAAGAATGTGATAGTACCCAAGGCATTAACTCATGTGTGAGATAAAAGATAGTACAAGGAATTTATACTACAAAGCCCAAGCCATCCCCACATAAATTACCGCAGCAAACATGCTGTAGTAATTACTAAAATTGTGGCACCTAGGGTTTTACCTAGCCTAAATTTTTGGATGCTATTTATTTTCTTATCCTGATTTTTGTACGTGTGTGGAAAAACACTAAAAGTTTAATCAATAACAGTACTTCCTTCTTCCTTTATTATCTCCTTTCTTTATGGTATCAGAGCTAGAAGTGTGAATGCAAAATTCTCTTCAATTCAAACACATCACTATGTTTGTTAATAACCTTCTCCCCAATGCTTACGCAAGCATCAATCTCTCAAAATTTGTCAAAGTCAAACTATTGTAAGATACCTATACCAGATGGCGAGAACAGTTCGAAGGAATGGCCATTTTTCATAAGGTTAGGGGTTTTCTCACTGGACAAAATCAACCTCCAAAACGCTATAAGACAATAACAACAAAGCCTCCAACATAAGAAAAACTACCACAACAATTAGAGATGACACCACCTCTGTCATCAACGATTCCAAGGAAGTCGAAGGAACTAAAGAATTCACTATTTGGAAGCAAATAGATCTAACACTGCAAGGCCTTTTGATGGCAATGTTGGCTCCTAAAGTGCTCTGTCTTACCAAAGAACTGTGGGATGCTCTCGAACAAGAATTCACCAGTTTATCGTTGGAGCGAGAGTTCATGCTTCTACAACAACTCAATTGCATCCGAAAGGACCTTGTCGCATCTATGATCGACCACCTTCACTCCTATAAGTCAATTTGTGACAAACTAGTAAACATTGGTAAGCCAGTTTCAGAGAAAGATAAGTTTATTATCTGTTGATAATCCTTGGATAGAATTAAAAAGATTTAATCACATTCGTGTTAAAGCCACCTCTGCCCACTTTTACTGATTGTGTTTCACAAGTTTCTGTTTGTAAGGAAAGGGATATTTATTTTTAAAACAATGGTGGTTTGAACTATGAATTTGTTGCACAATTAAAACCGATTCGACAAGGCAAGTAGCTAGAATTTTGCCGTCTCTAATCCAACGTAGCCCAAGTTCTTGTCGCAAGGTAAAGGCTTCTATCCTGCGATTGCCTCTCGTTTAACAAGCCAGCTTCCACTCAACAAGACTTATCCTACAGCAACACCAATCACAGGGTGGTCCTTCATGTGGTTACTACCGCAGCTAGTCCAAGCCACCACCACTTGGATGTCATCGTATGACTCCACAAGAACGGGAGTTGTATAAGAATGAAACATACCAACTCTGTAGGAAACAAGGACACATTGCCAAGATTTGTTGGGACTATCAACGTAATTCTGGAGGAAATAACTTTGATATTCCTCAAGCGCTAGCAGCCCTCACTCTTGACAACTCATTTTTGGACAATGAATGGATTGTAGATATTGGTGCTTCGAACCATATGTCTCATAACTCAAGTATTTTATGAAGTCTTAAAAGGTATTTCGGTAATGACTATGTTGTTGTTAGAAATGGTTGTACACTTGAGATATAAGGTATTGGGGAAATTCCCATTAGTGAAGAAAGGATATAGAGATCAAACTCTTTAGCTAAGCCGCGGTGATCAATTAATCTAATCCCACAGCAGTAGACATATGATATTTTAGTGAAGAATTGATAAAAGTTTAGGACATTTTTTTATTTACCATGTTGTTAAGTGTTTTGTAAATTGGAATAGAGAAAATCAAGGAAGGGTTTTTCCAAATCACAAATCAGGTTTTGACCTTAACAACCATTATAGGAAGCCATAGATCATCTCTCTTTTCATTATCAAATAAAAATTTTAATTAGCACAATTCCTTTGCAAATAGTAAATAAAAAAGGCTCTTTTTCAAAAGTCGTCATTCTTCTAATCTTGGTAGGAACACGATACTTCTTAAGGATGTTTTGCCAGTTTCGAAACTAACACGAAATTTGCTCTCCATTCAGTAACTCACCATGTAAAATAATGCATCTTGTGAATTTACTGACGACTTTTCTTTATGAAGGAGCGACAAATTGGGAAGACATTTTTAATAGGACATCGTAAAGGAGAACTTTATGTCCTCCTTAAAACCCATTTTGCTTTGCTTGCTCGCACCACTGATTAGTGACATTATATGGCATCAACACCTTGGACATCCTTAATTTTCTAGTTTGCAAATTTTAGCTTCAAATGGTTCTATTTCTATAGGTGTCTCTTGTTAGAAACAAAGAATTATATGCTAGATGTGTTTAGGCAAATTTACTAAACATTTCTTTCCTTTATCTGAAAATAATGCTAGTGAACCTTTTGCGAAGATTCATTGCCACCTTTAGGGTCCTACACCTAATCCTTCTACTGGCAATTTTCTTTGTTATGCTCTATTTGTAGGATTTTTCTCTTTATATGTGATTTACTCTAATGAAAATTAAAAGTGATTGCGTCAATGTTTTCCTTACTTTTGAACAATATGTTCTTCCCCAATTTGACAAACGCATTAAAGTGTTTCAATCTAATAATAGAGGGGAATTCATCAATCTGAAGCTAACTGCTCACTTCCGAAATGATGGAATTCTTCACCATCTTTCTTGTCCCCACATACTAGAACAAATGGGTCACAGAACGGCGTCATCACGTTATTCGCGAACATGGCATGGCTATGATATTCTAGAGTGGTGTTCCAAATTTCGTATGGATCAAGTCTTTTGCCACTACAATTTATTTAACTAATAGACTGCCCTGTTCAGCTTTATGACCTGAAACCCTATATTACAAACTTCACGGAAAACATCCTAACTATGATTCTCTTCGTGTTTTCAGTTGTAGGTGTTATCCTTAATGGCCTGTTTGGTTGGACGTTAATTAATAGACTGGAGCAGAATGGAATAGAACGAAAGGGAACAGTTTATAATGGAATCGAATGTAAGATAATAAAAAGTTATTTGGAAGGGATGGAAGGGTTCATAATGTAATGTAGTGGAACATTGTTTGGAAGATGGATAGAATGGAATGGCATGTATAATAATTGACTATTATACCCCTGATATTCAAATGGTTGTTGTAAAAGGTTTAACACTATGATTTTAAAACAGAAATCATGTCCAATTAAAAAATCACGCACAACCGTGACAAATAATTTTTATATATTTTCT
>JAOQML010000005.1:23840220-23851140 GCA_027568935.1 Erythroxylum urbanii
CTTTATTATGATTTGTGTTAATCATTTTATAGAATTAAATAGATCTTAGTTTTCGGGAAATCAAAAGTCACGAAAAAGTTTCGTGATTATTCCGCTGCAGTTCGGATCAGATCTGGACCCGATTTCCCAACACCTTCCTTTCCAGATTCCTCACTGGTTGACTCCTTCTCTTCTTTTTGTGGTGGCGCCACACTTAAACTAGCCTGTCCCACCCTGTTCTTCACAAAATATTTTGCATCGATGTCTCAAAGTTTCATATTATGGAACTTCAAGATTTTGACTCTCGTCAAGTGACAAGTGTTAAGCAAATTAGGACGATGGACAGTTAGTCCATCGTAATTTATGCGAAAATAATCCACAATGACTATAAAAAATATCCCATGCCTAAATTATTGCTTCTCTTTTTTGAAGTAGTAATAATAGTGTTAAGAATGTGGAGGGAGTTCCAAACTTGGACACTATGATCCGTGAACCATAACAAAAAATGTTCTTTAACTGA
This sequence comes from Erythroxylum urbanii, assembly GCA_027568935.1. Taxonomy (NCBI): domain Eukaryota; kingdom Viridiplantae; phylum Streptophyta; class Magnoliopsida; order Malpighiales; family Erythroxylaceae; genus Erythroxylum; species Erythroxylum urbanii. The sequence goes on from JAOQML010000005.1 coordinate 23,840,720, forward strand.
ACAATTCCTACTTTTGAGTTTGTCAAACACAATCTGACACATAAACTTGTGTAATAACAAGTGTTCGGGACTACAAATGATGTTGTTGTGGGAATTCTTAGAGTCAAAGTTATCCAACCTAATCAAGTTGGTTTAAAGAAATTCCTCATGTTAGTCTACTATGGTCGATTTTGGGAATCCCCTTATTTCGTTCAAAGTTTCATAATTCAACTCAAATGTTTGACCTCGCAATTGAAACCATAGAACTCTACGGTTAGCTGGCTCATATTGGAAGGAGGTGAAGAATTCTAGGGTTAGTTCTTCATAAACAATATAATTAAAATGCGTGAATTTGTCCCATTGCAGCCTTCCTCCTAAATTTGAACCTATTCTCTCAAACCAATTGTTTACAATATCTCAAAATCTAAGTATCTAGGGACAATATTTTTTCTTAAACTAAAGGTGTAAAATCGATTACCTTCCTTGTTTAACAAGATCGGGAAAGGTGATCAGTAATCAACCACCCTAATTATTTGTCCCTGGCTTGATAATAGGACTTTATCCTTTGATTGAGTTCATTTGATCGTTTGCTTAATATGCGGTACTGGTGGAATGAGAGGTGTGACGAATAGAGAGAGAAATAAAGACCTTAAGGATGGTTATAGAGAGAAGTGAGAGGGAATTGGCTTCTTGACTTTAGAGAGAGAGTTAGAAAATGAGATGTGTTTGAAAAAAGAGGGTGAATGTCAATATATAGGTTGGAAGGGGGTAAGAGAGATAAAATTGGGAGAAATTTGCATAAATTTGTGTGACTTGCTTTGGCGTAGGCCATGATCATAGCCCTTGAAATTTATGCAAATTGTTTTCACTCTCGAGGTCCTTCCATGCTGGGTAAAGTTGTGAGAAAATTGCAGAAATTTGTGTCCTTTACTTGCCCTATCTTAGGCCATAATCGTGGCCCTTAAAATTTATGCAAATTCTTTTCCACTCTTTAGGTCCTTCCATGTCTTATAATTGCATCGCCATCTCCTTGTTTCCTTTGGTAAACTATTCCAAACCCTCAAAATTTTATTTTTAGAATTGAAAACAAATCTAACTACACAACATTTTTAATCTAACTACCAAAGATGCTAAGTTATAGTCATTAGCTTGACCTTGCATTCTTCAAAACTCAGCTGGGATCAATTATAAGTGGCTTGTGACCACTCTTTTCAATCAATATCAGTTTAGTAGCTTGTAAATACAGTACATGTTAGGAGATACTAAAAAGGGGATGATCAAACAAACCAAAAAGTCTAAGCAATTTATGTAATGCCCATCTTAACAATAAATTGTCAATATATTTAGGAATGATGAAATCCAATAAATCTTCGGTGGACTCAAATAGTTTGTGTTGTAAGAAGGTGGATTACTCATTTTCTTCTGCAATCATCATCATCCACTCTTCTACTTTAACTTCTTGAATAGAGACTTCTAAATATTCCTCAAACTCTATATCCATTTTGACATGTTCCTTGTAGCTTACTTCTTTAAAGCAGCCCTTCTCTTGTGCTTTGATATAGTCATCCATTATGATTATTTTCATACAAGAACTTCTTTCTTTCGGATTGTTTAAGTCTTTGTTCATAATGAACTCTACTTGTTCATCACCAATCTGAATGACCATTGTGCCTCATAAATATTTATCAGTGCTTTTCCATTGTTCATGAAGGGTCTTCCAAGAATTAATAAACAGTTCTTATCCTCTTTGAAATCTAATATAACAAAATCTACAGGAATAATGAACTTGTCAAACTTTACCATAGCATCTTACACTATGCCAAATAGTTTATTTATAGATTAATTAGCCAACTGAATAAGCATCAAAGTTGGCTTCATATTGTCTAGCTCCAATTTTCTAAACGTCAAAAAAGGCATAAGGTTTATATTTGCGTCTAAGTCACATAAACATTTTGCGAATTATGTCTGACCAACCACATAGGGTTTTGTGAAGCTTCTAGGATCCTTTAGCTTAGAAGGCATATGACTGGTGATAATAGAGCTATAACTTTCAGTTATTGCTACCGTTTGATACTTCTCCCAAGTTTGCTTCTTTGTAAACATGTCCTTCAGGAATTTGGCATACTTAGGCATATGTTCCAATGCCTCAAAAAAAGATAAATTAATTTACAAAGTCTTTAATTTCTCCATGAACTTTGCAAATTATGAATCCAACTTGCTTTTTTTGTAATCGTTAAGGGTATGAGATCTTGGGTGGATACGGTAGAGGGGCAACATAAGGAAGGTACTCACTCATGTCTACATTTTTCTTCATTTAATAGTCTTTTTCTACTGGGTGTGGTGTAACTTCTATCTCTACTAATTGCTTAAGTTCCTTTACACTTCTAAGTATGATTGCTTTGAGTTGCTCCCTTGGGTTTACTTCAATAATGCTTGGGAGACTCCCTATACTTCTTATGGACAATGCATTTGCCAATTGACTTATTTGAACCTCTAATTTATGAATCATGTTTATTAGTTACTTGCTCGAATTTACCTTCAAGTCTCTTATAAGCTTCATCAATTTTCATGAGCTTGTCCAAGGTTTTGTCTAAACATAGAGTCTATAGAATTGAGGTTTCCTGTTGGAATTCAGGTAGCCCTTGAGGTCAGAATTGACCTCCTATATTGTTTGACCAATAAAAATTTTGGTGGTTTTTCTATCCAAGTTAGTAATTGTTAGAATAAGTGTTGTTTCCTCCTCCTCGACCAAATTGTGTGTTAGCGTAGTTGAGTTGCCCCATCTTTTCATTGTGCATTGAAAAATAATTAGCAGTAAAATGGTATTTTTCCCGCATAATTCACATCTATGTTGAATTGCTTTGATGGGAGTTGATAAAGAGGCTTGGAGGCTATTAAGCTATCTTGTAAAATTGTGAACCTCAGCTTGCATTGCAGTTATTGAATTGATAACAATGGCTCCCTTATGATCTAGGAAAGTTAACTATTTTCTACTTTTGCCGACGACCATAAATAGCTATTACTTGTCATCTCTTCTAACAATTAGTCCATTTTCTCAACTATCTATCGTGTAAGAGATCCTCTAGAAGCTACATCTATGGTACCTCTCATGGGTGGGTTGACTCCATAATAGAATGTTTGCAAAAGAAATTCCTTTAGTAGATTATGGTAAGGACATCTCCTTTGCAAGTCCTTATAATGCTCCCATGCTTCGTACGGTGACTCCCCATCGTTTTGTTGGAAATTCATAATTTCTTTTGTTAACCTTGTCGTCTTTGTGAAGGGGAAGTGTTTATCCAAAAATGAATGCACCAACTACTCCCAAGTTGTGACGTTTGTAGGTTTTAAGGAATGATACCATACTTTAGCTCAATCTCATAATGTGAAAGGAAAGAGCCTCATCCGAACGACGTCTTCCGACATCCCTTGATATCGAAAAGTATCGCATGTTTCCAGAAAATTCACTAAATAAGCATTAAGATGGTCATTAGTTAACCCGTAAAATTGTACATTGGTTTGTAGCATGTTCAGTAAAGCTGACTTAAACTCAAATAAGGTTGCCTGCAGCAGTGGTCGAGCAATGTATTAGTCTACAACATTAAATCTTGGTCTTATAAAATCCATTAAAGTTTACTGCTGGTCTCTTTGATTGTATTCTTCCACCATTGTTTCTTTAATTTCTTCTTCTTGGCATTTAGCCTTTTAGATTACTAGCTCTAACTAGGCGATGTCAAGTTCTAAAGTTTCAAACGTCTTACTTGAACTCTTAGTAACTCCCTAGACTAAAAGAATTAAACTAATCTTACTAACTTCCTGATAATGGAGCCAAAAACTTGATCAAGTGGGCAAGTTTTACAATTTCTTATCCCTCAATATACCGCAAGTGCATGGGTCATGAGTGTAGTATGTGAGGTGTCGATCCCTCGAGGAGTTGGTGAACTAATCAAATTCTAAGTTGTCTAAGGCCTAAAAGGATAATTAAAATAAAAATAAAAATTAAACAAAACACAAAGAAATGAAAATTGAGCACCACCAAATGATAATCAGAATTCAAACAAGGAAGATTAACAACTTATAAGAAAGGGTATTTATCCTATCATTAATGCTAACTTAATCACTTTTGAGTTAATGTGGTATTGGTCCTAGGATTTTGAAAGGTAGATTACTCTCTCTTGAGTTATAATCATTAAACCCTAAATTATAAATCCTAATTGAATTATAGAATTTGTAATCACTCAATTAACAAAAAACCCACATATCCAATTAGATCTTAAGTCCTCTAATAGACTATCAGGACCTCACACGAGATCTCTCTTCATATAAATTACCGTTTTAATTATTTTCGTGATTTATTAGATTATTTAACTCCCATTGTCCAATTTAATCATTTTTCTATTGGTTCACTCTCTCAATTTGTTACAGAAGCATACACATACCACAAATAATCACAACACCCATCATCATTAACAACAAAAGAAACTAGATTAACATTAAATCAAGTATAAATCCCTAAAAGAAGTTAGAACATCCTTATCATAAGATTCATAATCATTAATCCCATCTCATACATCAAATACATAAAATAACATATGGACAGAAAGAAAATAAATTGGAGGATTGGAGGATTGGAGGTTGAAGCAACTAAAGCTCCACCTTCTTCCTCTTCCTTGGCTTTCTCCCTAAAGTGGTAAATAGAGGCCCCCAATCTAGGTCATTTCCATTTTTTTATATAGTATTCTCTAATTATGGTAAAACCAGGTTTTATTTTAGCCTAAAAGTTTGAAATAACCCTCAAAAACTTAAGTTCGGAAGGTCGATCCGTGTCTGTCCTCATGCAGGCCACAATCGTTCTACTACGATCATGACCTGTCCATTTTTCTTCTGTCACAATCGTGGCTATTGAGGCCATGATTGTGGGCTTGGATTCTCTACTGGACTTCCTCCAAATCTTCTCCGTTCTTCAATATATGATCTCAAACATTAACAAACACATCAAGACACCTTAAATATACAAGATTAAAGCTCAATAGTATGGTCTAACCTATATAACACTCAAAACACAAATATCTAACCAATTAACACAATTCAAAACCTAAAAATACATGAATCAATTATTAACCACTAACAACATACTAAAATGCCTATTAGAACAATATGTAACCTGCAACTATCAAAGGACAATTTGCTATTCAATTATGGGGATGTCTATGTTTTTACATTTGCATTTTGTGTATTTTTTGCTTATGTTAGCATTATGTCAATTTGTGTTGCATGATGTTTGCATTGTGTGAATGTGTCAATGGCATAAAATTGAAAGGAGTCAGCTTAACTATGTACATGATCATTTATATTGTGAAGAAAAATTAACTTATAAAGTTTATGTTTTGAGTCTCTTTAAAGTGAATATATATGTTGATTAGAATATTGTACCTACCTTTAGAGATGTCAAAAAGGGCTCAGCCTATCCTTTTAGAGTGTCATTCTTGCCTTTTGACACAAAGAAAAACATTTTGTCTTGAATTTCCCTTGGTTATTTACTTATATCACAAATCTCAACTAACTTTTAGCTCTATTATTGACCCCAATTTTGTTAAAAAGTTCAACATAATAGAAAATTTATTTAACATATTTGTTCAACTTTTTTTAACTCCAACCTACATCATTTCTTCTTATTCAATTCATTTCTAACGAAGTCTGATAAAATATAAGCCAGTTGAATAACTAAGGGACATTCATGACAAGGTATTTCCCTTTGCGTCAAAAGACTAGGTGATCATTAAATAAAATATAAAAGATATATTGTTTTAAAATCAAAGTGAACTTATTTATCTTCTTGTGATATGTCAAGAAATTTCCATAAATGAGTACTTAGTTATGCCTTATCTTTCCAATTTGGTAAATAAGAATAGTGCATGGTTACAAATGCTATAGATGTATGAATAGGGTGTCTATATTTTGGTTGATATATGTATTTAAATCAAAGCACTTGAATATGAATAGAACATGTTAACGTGTTGGAACTTTTTGAATGATTGATGTTTGTGGGTAAGTAAATTTCAAAAGATTTAACGTCATTATACCATTAGTTCATTATTGCATGATTGTGTGATTATATATTTTTTGTGTTTTGTTTGCTTTACATTTTTAGTGTTGCTTAGGTACAAGATTGTAAAGAAGTTGATAGGTTTGAATTATAGTGTGTTTTCTAGGTTGTAGAGTGTGTCTTAAAGTGTTTCCTTAGGTGTTAATCATGTATTCAAGACTAAGATTTATATCTTTGCTAGTTTTTTATGTATTTTGTTTGATTAATGTTGATTAGGGCAATAATTTGATTTTTATTCATGCTTTAGGGGATATTTAACATGTTTTGATCATTAGTAGAGAGAGGAAATTTCAGGACAAAATGAAGAAGAAGCTGATCAAAAGAAGCAGTCATGATCATACGTGTGCATGATCATGTAGCAATACAAAATGGAGAGTTTAAGACTCTTTGTCACTATTGTGCATGTTTGCACAATCACGGCAGAGAGTCGCACAGTGTAGGATCATTCACCGTTCACAATCGTGTAAATTTTAGATTTTCTAGGTCAAGAGAATTTTGTATTTTTGGTGATTTAGGCTATGGAAACCCTAAAAAGAGCTCTATTCAAATTACAAAGTATAAAAAGCAAAGAAAAACATAATAGAGACTGCTAGAAATAGAAAATGAGAGATCAAAGAAAGAAAATTCTAAAAGAGCAAAACCTACATAATTTTTCAACCCAAGGATAAGTAGGAGAAAACATCCATGATTCAAACATCCATTCTTTTATTTTATTTCCTTGTTGTTAAATGTTAACAATAAATCAATTGGGATATATGTTGGATATGGATTGTTAAACTTCCTTCAGGGATTACTCTTGAATTTTTTCATTAAACTTTTACACTTTTGATTTAATAGAAAATACTTTATGGTGTTTATTGTTTTATATTTAATCTGAATCAGAAGGCTAGGTTGAATCATCTTTGTTATGTTATGTAACGAGAGACAGTACCATAATAAAGCAATAAACATCAAATTAATAGGTAATTGAAGAGAGATCCTAATTGCTTTTTACTTACCTATAACATTGCTTTAACTCCAATTAGATAGTTAGGAAGATTTTTGATAGATTGAGAAGTCACAATTTAATTTTGATTTACTTTAATTGGAATTACTTAGCTACATCTCCAGAGAGGTTAATTGTTTACATGTTATTTGGATTTATTGTAATTTGATTCTGGACGTGCATAATCCTATAACAAACTGAGAGGGTGAATCGAATGAAAAATAATTAAATTGAGCTAACGAGAGTTAGGTAATTTAATAAAACAAAAATTAAATCAAATCAGTAAATTGTGTGAAGAGAGATCTTTCATAGGTTTCTGATAGTTTATTAGACAACTTTAGATCTAATTAGGGTTTTGGATAGGTTGTTAATTAAGAAATTCCAACTTCTATAATCTGATTAGGTTTTACAATTTAGGATTAATGGTTATAACTCCAGAGAGAGTAATCAACCATAGGATAGTCTAAAATCAATAATTCGGTAATTTATAGTTAATTAGGTTAGCATTAAGGATAGGTAAAATTTCCTTTCTCTCAATTGGTAATTCCTTTAGGTTGATTCTTGAGTGTGTGCTGCAACTGTTAAATTTTTAATATTTTTGTGAGTAATTCTTGAATAGATTTGATTAATTGAATTGAATTCTTGTTTTAGTTTCATTACATTTTAAATTTCTGTGATTTGTTTTGGCCTTAGATTTTAGGATTAGATTATCCCTTCTTGTGGGATCGAAACCTTAGGCACTACGCCAATAAACCGTTCGCTTGTAAATTATCAAGGTTAATTAATTAAAACTTATAAACATCAAACAACCTAATCAAGTTTTTGGTGCCGTTGTCGAGGAGGTGTTTAGTTTAATTCTTTAATTTAAGGCGTTTGGTTAGTTTTTGTTTTCTTTTTTTCTTTCTTTCTATTTATGAATTGTGTTCTTGTATGAAAACAAAAATTATGAGAAGATTGAGTCATGCAGCTGAAACCTTAGATTTAGACATCACTTGACTAGAATGATCCACTAGGAAAGCTCAGTGTGAAGAAGAAGAAGAAGAGGAAATCACGTAAGCAACAATGACTGAGGAATTTTAGCAAGATTTAGACCACAGAGCAAACCAGGGACGTCAACAATGACCCTTATGGACTTCATAGGACCAGGGTTCAATGCTGCTAACTAAGGAGTAGCTAGGCCACTTATACAAGCAGCATCATTTGAAATTAAACTAGCCCCTAAAAATGCTTCAACAGATCGAGCAGTTTTATAGACTAGCGAATGAAGATCCTATTAGACATATAGTGAACTTCTTTGAAATCTGTGATACCTTTTGGTACCATCAGATGTCGAAAGATACATTCAGAATTAGGCTCTTTCCTTTTACCCTTAAAGATAGAACAAATGCTTGGTATCATTCTCTTAATCCAGCCAATGTCATCATTTGGAGTCAGCTAGTTCGAGCCTTTTTAGACAAGTATTTCCCCCTTACTAAGACCATCAAGATCATCAAGGAGATTACTAACTTCTAGCAAAATGATGGGGAATCGATCTATGAAGCATAGGAAAGATTCAAGGATTTGTAATCGAAATGCCCTCACTATAATTTAGCAAGGAATTCTTGTTGTAGACATTCTATAATGGAGTAACCCCACATATGAGAGGCATGATTGATGCAGCTTCAGGGGGATTACTAATAAGAAAGATAATAGATGAAGCAGAAGAGCTGATAGAGGGGATTGTAAATAATAGCTGCCTATGGACAAAAAAGTCAAGTAAGCAAATCATTACTTTCCAAAAACAAAAAGGAATTGTAGTTATTGATTAAATGATGGAGATGCAAGCTAAAATTGACAACTTAACTCGACAGCTTAATAACATTAAGGTTTCGTCCTCAGCTCTGGTAAAAATTGTGCAACTTAAGTGCGAACTCTGTGGACAAATGAACCATGATATGGTGGACTGTTTCTTGATAAAGGAAAGCGATCCAGAGCAAGTGAATTATATGGGAGCTCAATAAGGATGGGGAAGGGAAACGATCCTTACTCCAACACTTACAATCCTGAGTGAAAGAATCACCCTAACTTCTCTTGGATAAACAATGCTAGAGGACAGTTCAGACCTCAAGGACAATCAGGCTTCCAATAAGATAAATCGAGTCCAATTGAATCCAAGTTAGATAAAATTTTAGATAAGCTTGTAACCCTAGACGATGTAAAAAAGAGTTTGGAGGGCAGATTTAAACAAGTAACAAAGAACCATGCATCTTCAATCCACAATCTAGAGGTCTAAGTAAAACAATTGTCAAACGCTTTCTCTATACGAATTATGGTAATTCTTCCTAACACTTTAGGAACAAAACCGAGGGAGCAATTAAAGGTTGTTACACTTAGAAGTGGGAAGTAACTTGAAATACCCACAAAGACAATAGAGGAGCCCATACCTTCTGTTGAGAAAGAACAAGAAAAAGAGAAAGAAGTGAATATAAGCGAATGCCCTCCTTATTTTGCTCCTCCACTATATCCACCCAAGATTCCTTCCCTCAGCGATTTCAAAAAAGAAGCTGGATGCACAATTTGCAAAATTCATTAAGAAATTGAAGACATTACAGATAAATCTCTCATTTGTAGAGGCTTCGGAACACATGCCTAAATATGCGAAATTTTTTAAGGCCATATTATCAAAGAAGAAAATTTGGGAAGATAATCAGATGGTAGCTCTAACTGGCACCTGTAGTTCCATAGTCACCAATCAGATACCATCCAAATTGAAGGATCCAGGGAGTTTCACAATACCCTGTGTGACTGATGAATTTGAATTCACGCAGTGCTTGTGCCACTTAGGTGCAAGTACTAATCTTATACATTTGTCAATATTTAAGAGGTTAAGCTGACATTGATGTTAGTTTAGTTGGTCGATCAATCTATTAAAAGACCATTGAGAATAGTGGAAGACGTTTTGATGCAAGTAGACAAGTTAATTATTCCTGTAGATTTTGTAGTTCTTAATTTTGAAGAAGATAAGAACTGTCTACTGATCTTTGGATGACCATTTATGAATACAGGGAAAGCAATAATTGATGATCATAAAGGGAAATTAACACTTCGAATAGGCAAAGATCAGATTGATTTCAATATGAATAAGGCTATATAAAGAACCCGGCAACAAGCAGCGTGTGCATGAAGATTGAAATTATGGATCAAGATTTGCAAGAACAAGTAGATAGCTACATCGCTGAAGTACAGTCAGTGGAAGTGGAGACAAACAATGGATATCAAAAAATTGAATCTAAAGGAGACAATGTGCAACATCCCATTATCCCATGATTAGGGTTAGAACCCTATGATACTATATATAAGAGGTTACTAAGAATT
>JAOQML010000005.1:23851240-23866103 GCA_027568935.1 Erythroxylum urbanii
TGACCAAAGAGGACAATACTGAGTAAGGTTGGATGCCGCGGTATGTCCCGCAAACACACGCTGCCGACCTAAGGGCGAGGTGTGGGGTCCAACAACTTGGGAAATAGAGGAGCACATGAAGAGACAATATCCCCACCTGTTCAAATAATCAGGTAAGAATTTTGAGGATGAAATTTCTTAAGGAGGGGAGAGTTGTAACATCCCGTTATCCCATGTTAAGGGTTAAGACACTAGAATACGATACAAGAGAGTTTAATGAGAAGTTAGAAAGTGCATTTCATGCTCATTCATAATATAGCATACACACACATGTGAATATTAATGATTGTACATGCATTCATTGACATTTCTGGGTATAATGGATTTATAAAAGTGAGTTTTGGTCTGAATTGTGGTTTTTATGTGTTAAAAATTTAATTGGTGTGTATATGTCTTGATTTAGAATTTTTGGAGAATTTTTGGAAATTTTCTAAAAATTTGGATATTTTTTGACTAGAAAAATGCCAAGTGACAAGGCAATTGATAAATAGTAGTAGAAATAAATATCAAATGGCAGTAAAAATAATTGACAAGTGGCATTAGAATTGATTGACAAGTAACATTGAAAATTGGGAAACAATTGGTTTAGAAATTGAGTGACAAATGGACTGATTATTAAGAGATATATAGTAAATATCCAATTAGCAATTATATTTAAGTGGCATGTTTCATGACATGTGTCATGACACTTACCAAGCCTTTAATCTCACGATATTTTCATCTTGCAAGACAATCTTCATTTGTCTTTCACTTTTGTTACTTAGTCTCTTCTTCATTTTCTTCTTCTCCATCTCACGAAACACTCACCCCTTCTTTTTGCTACTTCCATCTTTTTGTCTTCTCCATCTTGTTAATTGAAAACCTAACCAAATCTACCAGGAAAAGATGATAATCATGTATGCTTGGATCTAGGGTTAGGAAGAGGTTTTGGAGCTCAAACAAGTAAGTAATAAGTTATTGCTCTTCTTGATTTGTTGAATGAAACATGTGTGATGATAGTTAGGGGATATGATGAGGACTCAGTTAGGAATGATGAACTAAGCATAAGATGTTTGGTTGTAACATATGAGAGTTAAAACTATGGAAAGAAAAAAAAACATGGAGGAAGATGCAGGAATTTAGCTTGAAGTTGAGTTCTGGCATAGGCTGCAGTACTACCTGTAACAGAAATCGTGTCCTGTTTTGATCGAATAATCTGTATTGATTGAAGACGAATCAGACCATATTGTATTCATAAAAGTTGTAGATTATTCTATTAGCTTTCTATTGATATAAATATTGTAATTTTTTAATATCGGAATTGAGAGTTATGAGTTTTACAAGTTGGAGTGAACTAATTCTTCAATCAGGCACTAGCCAAAATTTTGAATGAGCATAGTTTGTGGTATTTTGAGAATAAATCTTAGAATAATGAACCAAATTGTATGGTCTTAGATTCATTAGAAACTTAAGGCACATGGGAACAATTGTTTAGTAGGAAGTGTTGTCTAAAAACTCCATCGTCCTTGTCATAATGATCATGCAAGGCTAACCTGTGGGTTTTGAGAAAAACAAACTGGAATAGTTAATGAGTGTATGAATGTTGACACATTTGGAGTACAATTGATCCTTGCATCGGTTTATTACAGAAGTATCCCCAGGAATATGTCATCGAACATGCATGCTACATGATACATTTATAAAAATGCATATTCAGTTATATGAACAATGTGGTAACATGAAATTGTCTTTGATTGTATATAGAAGAAGAAGTAGAGCGACCGTTTCCAGATATTGCTGAAACTTCAAGGCAATAAGCAAAAATGGAGCAATTGTGAGTAACCTAAGATGGTCTTACCTTGATTGTTTGTTTAATTTTGAATTGAGTTGATATGTGATGTTGTGTACTGATTCTAGACAATTGATTGTCCAAGGAGTTTAATATTCAGGATTGTATTGAAAGTGTTCCTTGAATGTGAATGTGAATGTGATTGACTACATGTGTTGTCAACTGATATGTTGAATGCCGGACTAAAAGTCCGACGATGAATGTGAATTGGAAAGTGAAAACAAATTTGAATGACTGACATAATGATTGAATATGTGTCATGCACTGCATTACCAAAATGTACAAAATATAAAATCAGTTGTGACCAGAGTTGCTAATTAAAAAGAGCATAAAGCTGAGACATCCGTGGAAAGAGTCTATGGCTCAATTTGTATGATAGAGCCCGGTATCCACAATGGATATGGGATAGTATGATAGAGCCCAGTATCTACAACAGATATGGGACAGTGAAAAAGGCACTCGGTAACAACAATGTGATAAATAAATTTAAGTCTCATAAACATTACATACATATATGATATGACTAAATTGAGCAATTGCTATGTTTTGAGAACTTGTATTGTATGAAATTTGTGATGAATATGTCTTGTATGATTGTAATGAAATGATGAAATGTGTGGATTTTTGAAATGGGATAATTGTGTACAAAGTGTTTTGTGTTATTACATGATGAAAATTGAGATGATGTAAATTATGATGACTTAAATTGTATGTTGTATGACAAGAGTGAACCATCGAGGATGCTTACTCAACTAAGTTCGCAAAACTCAACCAAATTGTACGCCTAAAACTGCATAGAAGGGTTTTTGGTATAACTTTTGGATTAAAAATAACATGGCTTAAAGGTCGGTCAGTTGGGGCTGAAGGAATAGTTTGTTTTAAATTTTGTTTAGTTTCCTCATTTATGTAGCAGAGTATGTAGACTGAGTTGTAAACAATCTAAGTTGACATTGTAAAATATGGATTATGGTTAATGCTACAGTGTACATTATAGTTTGAGAAATGAAATGAGGAAAATTTCAGTTTTCAGATAATGTGTTATTTATGGTTTTACTTACGATGCCATATGATATAGTGAAGGTGAAATGGTTAACACACTATTTCCATCGGGCATGTGCACGTTTTTCCGAAGGGTGCATGTGCATGTGTCAGATGGGAGTGGGGTGTTAAAAATTCACCTTCCTATACCAACCAAAGTTCACCTAAATTTTAAAAGGACATTTTCTTAGGTGGTGGGGACTATTCTTCTTATGGTCCTCTTAGATGCAATTTTAACCATTTTGATGACAATAATGTGGTCACTCCACCCTTAGAAGTGTTGAGCGTAAGAGTCTTTAGATGAGCCAATGACTTGGTGAAGTATTTTTTGATAAGAGGCCTTCATTCCAACTATTGAAAGTTTGGATAGAGCTAAACTGGAGTGCATTTTGCTTGGAAAAGATCCTGGTGATTAAAGAGAAGTTCTTGCTATTTAGGTTCGCAAGTGAGATAAGTGCACTCAAAACTCTAGATCATGACAGAAGATCAATGATAATTTAGTAGTGGAAATCATGGATGTCTTTGGATAGAACTAAGATAAAGGTGATTTCTTTATGGTATACTTCCACAATATATTGTTGGAGTTCTAAAATATGTTAGGCTTGAATTACATGATCAGTTCCTTAGGAACGCTTGTTTGTATGGTTAGAAACGTAACTACATTGAATATGATTAGTTAAGTAAGAGTTTTCATATCAGATATAAAAAGACCTCTTCCCTCATTCCATTAAATTCATAAGGTTTAATGAATCTACTAGGTTGAAGGAGGAGGAAGTGCACATCATTTACCAATGGAAGTCACTAAAGCCAAACGAGAAAATTATATGGAAAGCCATTGGAAAAGTTTTTGTAAGATGTGAATATCACTACAACAGAAACCACATTTGGCTATAAAAAAAATCATCACTAAAAGTTCCAAAATCGTCGCTAATAGTTATTAGCGATGATTTATATTTGTTGGCAAAAATGTTGCCAAATCCTTGTAGCTGAAAATTATAGTTGACATTTTTTTTAATCGTTGCTAATAGTTTTTTCCTATGCTTTATTTTCGTAGCAAAAAACTATTAGCGATGTATTAAAAAATCATCACCAATACCTTTTGGCTATGTTTTGTTTTTGTAGCTAAAATTATTAGTTAAAATTTTGAAAACATAAGCAAAAGTTTTTAGCCAAATATTTTTTGCTACATTTTCATAAATGTAGCCAAAGGTTTTTAGACTACATTTCTAAAAACATAGCAAAAAAGTTTTACCTACGTTTTTAAAAACGTAACCAAATGTTTTTAGCTACATTTTGTAAAATATAGTCAAATTTTTAATATCTATTTTCACAAAATGTTATACCTTGTTAATTATAATTATTTGTAACATTTTTAACCCATATAATTATATAATATTTATATTTTTTAGTTGTTAATTTATTATACAAAAATAATTGATAATTTGAAGCATTGTATATAAAAATAAAATATCATTAAATTATACCAACAAAAAAAATGTTCTTCACATACAAGATTTTAATTACAACCTTAACAATTCTTATAGACAAAATAATAAACACAGAAACTAGTTTACAAATTATAAATGCTAAGATTACAAAAAAAATTACAACATAACTAAGACATCTAGCTAGGTTTGATCCAATGCAACACAGAAATTCATCATATAAAATCTCAAAGGTGCCAAGAAGTGTATCAGGATGCGTCATGCCATGTATCATTTTCTTCTTTTTCCTAAAAAGCTCTTCAACCAGGGAATAAACTTCAAGTGCCATTAATATGTGGTAACCAACTATTAAAACTGGACCTTCATTAGGAACCCCACCAAAGCCTTTCACAATCTTCTGATCATCCAAAGTAGAGACCATAGTAGAATCAACAACAAATCGTAATAACCTGAAGGTTCATTTGAATGTAATATCAGCTCTATCCACAGATAGGGCCAAAAAAATCAGCACCTAAAAATGAACTTAAAGGTAATAAATTCTTTGTAATGGGAAACTACTACAACAATCTAGTAAAGCCAGTGTTAAGCTAGATCCCAAATTAGGAGAACATAGATGGGGCTTGACATGGACTTATTTTATCTTCTACTACTGAAATAACATAATCTTTTATGGTAGAGAATAGGATTCCTTACCAAAAAAAAATCGTTATATTGAATAGCAATTTATGAACTCTCACCAGAGATAAAATGATTAAAAAAAGAGGCACAAAAGACCTCATAATACTCTTAACATGCATAAAAACAACTTTATGCATAATACACAAGAACTTATGTTATGAACCTCTCTTTCTTACAATAGCCCCATCTTCGTGACAATCCAGTATTATTTAAGTATTCAAGATCATAGACTTCTTTGCAACAAAGTATAAACTTACATCATACAAAACCTAAAACTATCAAAGTATTAAAATAGAAAAGGGTTCTCTTAAATCTATTATACTTGTACAATATAAAGACAAAAAGCTCCAAAGTGAAGCATATAAGTGAAGTGAGTTTGATAAGGAGTAATATTGACCTTAAGAATTGGTTGTTGGATTGCAGATTCAACAACAACAACTATTGATTGCACAAAATCATCACCTCTAGTTCCAATTGTTGTAAACCCTCTAACTGTTGGGTATAAGTTCACATGGAAAGTCATATCGTTCAAAACCATACTCATTGGATATATGAATCCTTGATGATACAATATAATGAATGCTTCACTAATCAGGATAGAATCAGAAAGAAATTTGCCCAAAGATGTTTCTGTAGAATATCTTTGTAAGCTACTGAAGTTCATACTTAACATAAGCAATATATTTGCACTCAAATTCAAGCCATACAAAGGTAAATGAGATGAAAAATTTACAAGAAGCAAGAATTAATGAAGTGAACAATAGTTACCTTCTGATATAAAGTGAGCCACTCGTTAGTAGAATCATTTATGACTGTACCTCCAATAACCATATTTGTGGCTTATCCAATCCTTCCTTCTGCCTTTAACACCTTTGGACATGAAACATAAAAAAGTGTCAAACCATAATTATCTAATTTATAAGATATAAAAGGATGGCTAATTATACGATATCATTATATCTAATTTGTTCTGGACTAATGCTTAATGAACCCAAATGTTGTTCCAAAATAACAATCTTTATATTCAACATGCTTGCATATGAATATTCACAAAAAATTTTGATCTGTGCTTTTGTTATTGGAGCATAAGTTTTACCCTTAATTACATATTAGATTACAAGATTTAAAATAAAAATTCACGTTTAACAACTTTAAAATTTTTCCATATAAGTGAGGGAGCCCAAGAACTTTAGCCAACACTTTAACAATGGTACTTTACAAACAACTACGTGAACTATGAAAAGGATCTTGAAACAAAAATTTTCATTTCCATCAACAACTGCTGCCATTTCAAAGCGCAGGCATGAAATTAGTTACACTTAAGTAGAAGCCAGAAAACACTAGGATAATGTTTGCACCACCCAGAAAAGGTGAAATGACGAAAAAGGAATCATTCAAACCACAACAAACTACCAAACCTCAATTGGTGAATCTTTCATAAACACCTTACATACAGGAAACTTCTGTCTAACGATTATAGAAGAAAAAAATTGCTCTTTGATCTGTGGTACATTATGTGAAAAAATAAAGTCTAATTCATCCAATAATCACGAGTACTGGTATATAAGAAGTATAACTAAGAACAAAAAACATGTGAAGAACACACAGAATCCACCAAAAACCTGTTGAAGTTTAGTAGTGGTGATAATATCAAAATCTTTTGGCGCTCTTTTCAAAATTACATCTCTCACACATCCACCCACTAAGTAAGTAGATGTTCTTTCTTGCATGTAGCAAAGCAGTGTGTCCACATTGACACAAGTAAACTAATGTCGATAAGTAAGTTATGTCTTACAAGAAAGACAAAACTTACAAGTAAGTGGTTACTTGTTGGAATATCCAACCCTTTCTCCATTGTCCCTGCATAAGTTGCAAAATAGAGGATGAGAATTAGATTATAAAAATTCATAAGGCTTGGGATTTGGGGTGTGAATTAGAGTGAGTAACTCTAGTAGCTGCTCACAACATGGATAAAGGGCAAATTCGAGTTACTTGGAGTCATTAGAGCACAAGGTGGATTTGTAAAATAAGCACAAGGAGACAGGGACTTGTCAAAATAGGAGAGGTAAGGTCTCACCACACCTTCCAACATTGGTATCAGAGCATGTATAGCTTGCTTTCATCCTTAAAATTATAAAAAATGAGAATAATATGCCATATATGCTAAAATTTGTTTATGCATTTGTAACATGACTATTGATGGTGAAATTTTGTGTGCTTTGTTTTAGCTTAAACTGTTGATATGGATATGTTCGTTATAATGTGTTGGCCCCAAGAAATTTTTCGTTAAATTAAGCATAATAGTTTATAAAATAAGCATGAGATTTAAATTTTTACCTTAGAATAATTTTTGGGATCATGATAGAGTCATTTTTGGAGATTAACTATTTATTACAATGTGAGTAAAATTTTATTTCGCTAGTGAGTGAAATAAATGCATAAGAATGAATTGAGGGCATTTTTGGCATGTAACTTAAATATCAAAGGAGCCTAAGCTTATAAGGAAGGGTAAAGTGGACTTTTGGGACTCATTAAGGGTAAAATGGGAAAAGGAATTGTTGTCTTGTTATCTTAGAAGAGTGAAAAACGAGAATGGGAGAGAAAAGAAGAGAAAGAAAAGAAGAAGAGAGGTTTTGAAGAAGAGTGAAAAGAATAGAGCTTTTAGCTAGGTCATAAATTTTCTAAGGCTTAAAGAGAGAATCTGAGGTTACTCAAGAAGGGAAAAAGAAAGAGAAAGGAAAGAGCCTTCTTTGGAGCCAAGAATCTTATTATTTGGTGAGGATTTAAGGTAAGTCGATTTTGATCTCTTGGAGTTTTGAAAGGTTTTTGGTTCAAAGAGCTTAAGAAATATATGAGTTAAGCATTCTAGAATCCATTTTAGTGAATGTGCGTTTTGGGTTAGTCAAATCCAAATTTCTGTTGAATGGGAGTTGTGTCTTTTATGAAGGAAATCAAGGAGGGGTTCAAGAGAGGCAAGAAAAGCAAGAGGAAAGACATCCTTAAGTCCAATACCTAAGCAAGCAAGGATTTTTAAGGTGAGTTACAGTTTTATGATGAAGCAATAAGCCATAAGTGTTTTTTTTTCAATGATTTTGATTACTTCGAAAATGTGCATTTGTTTGCTCTTGTTTGGAGTAGTACAAAGTGTTATAGTTGCTGCATGTTTTAAATACAAAAATGTTTTCTTCAAAAAGTTGTAAACTTTATGAAACCATGTTTTCGGATATGAAAAGCAAGTTTCCAAGAATTTCCATTTTGGGCAGTAAGAATTCAAGATCATGAAATATATGTGTTATGTGGGTTTATGGTGGTCCCCTAACTTAAGTCAGGTGCACTTGTCTAAAGGCTTCTCCTACCTGCTTGCTAGTGGCATGGAGCTCCTTCATGGACTCCCATAAGTTCACGGCTATGCAAGACCATAAAATGGAATTGCGTTAGTACGTTCTGTTCACGGCTACACAGGACCCTTAAGGGAAATGTGTAGTACATTCTGTTTTGGATCCACCCAAACCATTCTGATGTGCTCATGAATTGTTTGACAAGATGAATGCATGCATGATTTGTAACTGAACATGTTTTAAATTGCGCAAAAAGGTTTTCTGTTTGTTTCTAAGTTATAAACCTGTTACCCACGAGCTTTAAGCTTACCCCCTCCAAATTCTGTCCAATTCAGGTGAAGAACAAGAAAGTGAGTAAGTCAGGATACAAGGCAGCACCCCAGCCTGCATGCTTTTTTTTGTACTCTTAAGTTAGATTTTTAAGATCATAAGGCTTTAGGCACCTTTCAAGTTTTATTGGTTTAAGTGTATTGATGTATTATGACTTGTAAGGTTATTAAAGCCTTGTAAAACAAATATTCTTTTGGGGATGAAGGAAATATATGTATGATTCTGCGCATGATTATGATCACTGCTAAGTTTCACATTGCATATGTTGATCAAATGATTTTGAGGATTTTGAAAAGCGGTTGATGTTTATATTTGTCTATTTCTGACCTGAGAGTTGAATAAATGAGAGTGGTTGAGAAGGTTGCTGGTTGCATTAAATAAGGAAGATGCAAAGGAAAAATACAGAGGAAGAATATCGTCTGTGATGACATCACAATATAGAGGCAAGGAAAATTTAGAAGGAGAAGTATCATCTGTGCTGACGTCAAAACACAAAGGAAAGGATGAATGAAGAGTAGGAGTATCATCTGTGCTGACGTCAGAACACAGAGGAAAGGATGAATGAAGAGTAGAAGTATCATCTGTGATGACGTCAAAACACAGATGCAAGGATAAATAAAGAGTAGAAGTATCCTCTGTGATGACGTCAGAATACAGAGGGAAGGATAAATAAAGAGTAGAAGTATCCTCTGTGCTAACGTCAGAACACAGAGGAAAGGATGAATGAAGAGTAGAAGTATCGTCTGTGATGACGTCAGAACACAGAGGACACGTCATCACATAGAAGATAAAACACAGAGGATAGACCACAGATGATAAGTGATTAACACAGAAGATAAAAGTCAACTACAGAGGATAGAATACAGAGGATAGACCACAGATGATAAGTGGTCAACACAGAAGACAGAAGTCAACTATAGAGGATAGAACACAGAGGATAGATCATAGGCCAAGGATTATAAGAAGTAGTTAAGAAGTTTTATAAGTTGAAGAGTATCGTCTGTATTACTGTACACAGATTCGTCTGTGTTACTGTTCATAAGACTTCGTCTGTGTTACTATTCATAGACTTCGTCTGTGTTATTGTTCACAGGACTTCGTCTGTGTTACTGTTCATGAATATCATCTCGGTTACTGTTCATGGTTTATCTTCTGTCCTATGTTTGACCATCTAGAAGTTACAATTGGTCTTTGAAGTCTTCATGAAAGTTGTAGCTCTTGAAGTTCTTTTTCAAACTATCTAAAGAAACCCTAAATTGGATGCCTATAGAAGAAGTTATGAAAATAGCCCCGAAGCAGGTATATGTGTAAAATTGGGGACTCACCAACGCTCTTCCTTGAGGTATTCGGGTTGAAATGAATTAGTCGACTATTCGAAAAGCTGAGCTGAGAAGATGAATCGATAATGTTTAAGGTGTTCTCTATTGGAAATAGCTCAATTCTTGTGATTATGATTATAAGCAAGTATGAAAGTCGAACTCTAGAAATGGAGCCCGACAAAAACCATGGCCATATGAACCAGACCATGATCGTGGCCAGATGGACACGATCGTGATAGAAAGACCCAGCCATAGCCCACAATCGTGGAATTAGGGCCATGGTCGTGATTGAGAGGTTAGATGCTGGCCACAATCATGGCAGGCAAGGCTGCGATCGTCGCCTGTGTTGGACAGGCACATAAACAAGAGGAAAAATTAGGTTTTGAGGGATTTTTTGGACCGTTTCGACCGCAAAAAACCCTAGGGATGCCAAGGTATTAAAATAACATAATGAATACAGAGGAGGGAGCTTTTGATCGACGAAACCCTAAAGGATAGAACTTTGAAAGATAGAGAAAGAGAAGAAGGAAAAGAGAAGAGGAAGACGATGCAGACTCGACGTGCTTCTCGAAATAAAAAGCTTTCCAAAGTTGCGGCCTCCCATTGTCCATTCGAGTTCTATTTCCTATGTATTTCAGTTTTATTTAATTATATAATTGAGATATGTAGTTTGATAATAGAATTGAATCCTGATTGATGTTCTATACTCACCTTTGGAATATTATTTTTAATTTATTGAAATCTGATTGTTTTATGTGTTTATCGAATTAATTATGGTTTAATTCTGCACTTCATATCTCGATAATAAACTAAGATGGTGAATCGAGAAAAAGTGATTAAATTAGGATAACAAGAGTTAAGTAATTTAATAGATTCAGAATTAAATCAGGTTGGTAAATCTTGTATAGATAGATCACATATAGGTTTCCAATTGTTCGTTAGAGAATGTAAGAGCTGATTCAGTTTTAGATAGGTTGTTAATTGTGAGATTACAAGTTCCAATAATCTGATTAGGGTTTATGCTTTAAGGTTCAATTATAAATTGAGAGAGAGTAATTGACCTTAGGATCATCTAGAACTATTAATTCGATAAATCATAGTTGGTTAGGTTAGCATTACAGATAGATAATTTTCCCTTTCTCTCTTTTGGTTAAATCATTAGGTTGAATTCTAGGGTGTGCTATCATTGTTCAACAAATCAATCAATTTATGTTTTTATTCTCTTTTTTATTTGAAATTGTTAGTCGTTGTTCGTGATTGTTTTCATTAAGTGTTAATTGTCAATTATTGTTTTGTTATTTAACTTGGTTTATTTGATTTATTTACTTCTCGTGTTTAAAATCATTGTCTGTTAAATATCTATTTAATACTTTCTGACCTTAGATTTTAGGATTAAATTAACCCTCCTTATGGGATCGACACCTTAGGTACTATGCAAACGACCCATGCGCTTGCGAAAATATGAAGGTTTAAAAATATTAAAACTTATCATATAAGAACCTGCGATCAAGTTTTTGGCGCCGTTGCTGGGGAGTTGGTAGTTTAGTTCTAGAGTTTAAGGCATTACATTAGTTTTTAATTTTTTTGTTCTTTCGTGTTATTTCAAAATTCCTGCTTTTACATGAACATAAGAGTCACGAGAGGTTCAAATCATGCAACTGAAATGTTAGACTTAGATATCAATCGACTAGAACAAACCCTTAGGGAATCTTTACGAGAAGAAGAAGAAGAGATCAAGAAATCGACAATAGTCAAGGAGTTTCAATAGAATATGGACCGTGGAGCTAATCAAGGATAGCAACAGAGGACTCTGATGGACTTTATTAGGCCAGAGTTTAATGTGAAAAATCAAAAAGTAGCTAGACTGCCTGTTCAAGTAACCTTATTCGAGATTAAACCAGCACTCCTTAATATGCTTCAGCAGAATGTGCAATTTTATTGATTGGCTAACGAGGACCCAAATGCACATATAGTGAATTTCCTCGAAATCTGTGATACCTTTTGATATCATCAAATGTCGGAAGATATGGTTAGAATTTGACTGTTTCCATTTACCCTTAGAGATAGAGCAAAGGCGTGGTACCATTCCCTCAGACCAGCCAACATCACGACGTGGGACCTGTTGGTTCGTGCCTTCCCAGATAAATATTTCCCTTTGACCAAGACCATAAAGATCATTAAGGAAATCACTAATTTCCAACAAGGTGACGGGGAATCAATCTATGAAACGTGGAAAGATATAAGGATTTGCAAAGAAAATGCCCATAATACAACATACCTAAGGAATTCCTGTTGCAAACCGTCTATAATGGAGTGAACCCATCGACAAGAGACACAATTGACGCAACTTCAGGAGGATCCTTGATGAGGAAGACAGTTGATGAAGCAGAGGAGTTGATAGAGGAGATGGCGAGCAATAGCTATTTGTGGACGAATGAGTGGGTTAGACAACCTACTACTTTCAGAGAGAAAAAAGGAATCATCGCAGTTGATCAGATGAAAGAGATGTAAGCGAAGATCAATAACCCAACGTGACAACTCAATAGTCTGAAGCCTTCGTCCTTAACTTTAGTGAAGGAAGTATAACTAAAGTGCAAGCTCTGTGGACAATTAGATCATAATGTTGTGGACTGTTATTTGATGAAGGAAGATAATCAGGAGCAAGTAAATTACATGGGAGCGTAAGGTGGAAGAATAACCTTAACTTCTCCTGGACGAATGATGCTGGAGGACAGTTCAGGTCTCAAGGACAATCGGGCTTCCAACAAGATGAACCAAACTCGATGGAATCTAAGATTAATAAAATTGATAAGCTTGGAACTTTAGACAATTCACAAAAGAAGTTGGAAGATAAATTTGAGCAAGCCATTGAGAACCATACTTCCTCATTCTATAATCTAGAAGTCCAAGTGAATCAATTTTCAAATGTCTTTTCTATGCAAAATTTGGGAAATATTTCTAGCACTTTAGGAACAAAACCAAGGGAGCAACTAAATACTATTACACTTCAAAGTGGGAAGGAACTTGAACTACTCATAAGGACAGTAGAGGAGCCCATCTAGCCAGTTGAGAAAAATCAAGAAAAGGAGAAAGAAGTGGACATGAGTGAATATCCTCCGTATGTTGCTCCTCTACCATATCAGCCTAAAATCCCTTTTCCTCAACGACTACAAAAGAAGAAGTTAGATGCACAATTTGCAAAGTTTGTTGAGAAATTAAAGACGCTACAGATCAATCTCTCCTTTGTTGAGGTGCTGGAAAAAATTCCTAAATATGCAAAATTTCTAAAGGATATATTATCAAAGAAGCGTACTTGGGAAGATAATCAAATAGTAGCTCTATATGGCACTTACAGCTCAATAGTGAACAGTCAAATGCCTTCTAAATTGAAAGATCCAGGAAGTTTCACAATACCTTTTGTGGTTGGTAAATTTGAATTTACAAAGTGTTTGTGTGATTTAGGAGCTAGCATTAATCTTATGCCTTTGTCAATATTCAGGAAGTTAGGACTGGGAGAGGTCAAGCCAACATCAATGTTAATTCAGTTGGTTGATCAATACATTAAAAGGCCATTTGTAATAGTGGAAGACGTTACAACGTTAGTGGATAAGTTCATTATTCTTGTAGATTTTGTGGTTCTAGATTTTGAAGAAGATAAGAACTGCATACTGATCTTAAGTCGACCATTTATGAATATAAGAAAAGCCATAATTGACGTTTACAAAGGGAAATTAACACTTCGAATAGGAGAACATTAGATCGAATTCAATATGAATAAAGCCTTAAAGCATCCAATAACGAGTTGCGCATGTATGAAAGTTGAAATTATGGATAAAAATTTACAAGAACAAGTTGAGAGTTGCATAGTCGAAGTGCAGTCAGTGGAAGCAGAGGCAGAAAATGAATATCAAAACTCTGAATCTAAAGGAGAGGATGAGACGGAGGAGGCAGATGTTCAAGTGCATCAAGATAAATTGATTCGAATTGAGGCACCCACATCACCATCTTAAGAAAAAAACCACTAATATTAGAGCTTAAACCTTTACCTACACACCTCAGATATACCTTTCTTAGTGAAGGTTAAACGTTATCGATAATAATTTCTAGCCAATTGAATGAGAAATAAGAAAGTAAGGTGGTAGAAGTCATTTGGAAGCAAATGAAAGCCATCGGATGGCAGCTTGCTAACATTTAAGGAATAAGCCCAAATGTTTGCATGCACCAAATAAACTTAAAGGAAGGATGTGGAAAAGGGTAGGACCCGTTTCCAGAGCCCGGCGATCGCAAATATCAAAGACGTAAATGTATCATCCTATAAAGTTGTTTCCATAGGATCTCTCTAGCCCAAAACTAATTCCGGCAGTGGAATCACAAAATTGACTTCTTCGGAACAATTGAAGCTCCACATCTCCAGTTCATTATGAAATGATTAGCATAACTTTTGATAGAGATTTTGGATTTAGACCATTAAAGTACAGTTTCGAAGAGAACTTCAATTTCTATAACTTCTGTGAAGATCCGGAAGCAAGATTTTTCCATTTGGAGGGTCAAAATTTGCACATTGTTAAAACTGTCCCGAGAAGGTTCGTCTAACGGACATAATGTCCCTTCAAACGGACATAGCGGGCTTGGGAGCCATTTTTCCCCCGAGAAGGTCCGCTTAGCAGACATGATGTCCCTCCAAAGGGACATCAACTGAGCTGGGACATTTTCAGACCTGAGAAGGTCCGTCCAACGGACATCACGTTCGTTTAACGGACAGCTACGGGTGAAATTCCATACTTCCAACTCCTTAAGCTACCTAGGACCCATCCTATGCATATCTAACCTTCCTAACTCATTTTCCTC
>JAOQML010000005.1:23866203-23886060 GCA_027568935.1 Erythroxylum urbanii
GCATCTCATTCATATTCAATCAATTATATTTTCAATCATTCCCATTTTCAATCTCATTCTCATTCAACCACATTTTTAGTCCCATATACATATATCACCGAGCCTTAGTTTAATATAAAAAAAAATAAGTTGAGTAACACATGTTTCACCAAATTCATATTTAAGGGACACTTCAATATCACATTCGTCAATCAGAATCTTCAGACTTTCATGTCCGGAATCAGTATAAACAGTTCATTCCACATTCAGTACAGAATCTATAATAAACAATATTAAGTGAGACCATCTAGGTTACTCATAATTGCTCCCTTTTTGCTTATTGCCTTGAAGTTCTGGCAATATCTGAAAGCGGTTGCTCTATTTGCTCTTCTATATGAAATCAAACACAATTTCATGTTACCACATTGTTCATGTAACTAAATATGCATTTTTATAAATTTATCATGTAATATGCATATTCAATGACATATGCCTGGGTATACTTCTGTAATAAATTGATGCAAAGATCAATTGTACTCTATATGTGTCAAAAATTTATACACCCATTAACTATTCTAGCTTTCATGTCAAGACAACTTTCAGGTCTACTTTACATGATCATTATGACAATGAAAATGGTGTATTTTTGTAACACTTTCTTCTAGACAGTTGTTCCTAAATCCATTAATCAAACATGTCATTATCAAAATTCTATAATGTACAGTCAATGAACCCTTCATTTTTACTTCAGTTTTAGTTCAGTAACATCAATACACAGTTCAATAATTCATTATTATTCATCAACCCCAAATTAATACCTATTTCATATTTTTCTATATCACATGTTCTGCATTTTTTTTCCAGAATTTCTTAAGCAAATTTCGGTTCAGATTCATATGACCATTATGACCTAGACACTGAGGTATTTAGACAACACCTTCTCCTAATAAAATGTTCAACAATGTCTTAAGTGTCTAATGAAATCAATTTCATGCATTTTGATTCAATATCATGCAAGTTATAAACAAAAAGCTACAGACTGTTTTCATACCTCGAAAGAACACAACTCTCAACTTCAATCCAAATTTCAAGACTCTTAAGGACATATTCCAAATTCGATTCCTTCAAGCAAAATGTAGACCTAGGTCTCTAGTTTACTATAAATTAAAATCAATCCAATTTGGATATTCATAGATCAAGTTATAGCCAAAATACAGATGTATTTTTAGTAAAACACTCTATATAAAATATTCCAGCACACTTTAATCGTTAACATCATATGTGATTCATCCTAATTCATCATCATCAATTCTGTATCATAACATGCTATAAACACTAATCATTTACTTACATGTTTAACTCCAATTCTAGCTCAAAAGATCAAGCCAATACAGTACTCCAATTAAGCAGAAACATCACACATTCATTGGATTTTGGCTAGAACATGTGGGCAATTTAAAGATGATCTTTTACTTAACTTTGTGAGGGTAAAACATGGATTTTTGTATAGCAATTGGACATAATCATAAACGTACATAGGGAGATGAAAGATGTGAGGGTTTTGGTGATGTGTGTGAAGAAAAAAGAAAGAAAGTGAATTGAACTAAACTTACTCCTACAAAAACTCACTAACTAAGATGTAGGTGTCATGTAATTGAGTAGCAATGTGTGTTACGGCATGTTCAACACTTATCAAGCATAGGTGCTACTATATGTTGCCATTAAAGCTAGATCACATGTGATTTAAGTACAGTGGCCATTTGTCCATTAAACAATGCTATTTTGTCATCAATTTACTAGTCCATTTGTCCCACAATGATCAATGCCAAATGTCACTCAATTATAGGCTAAATCATCCAAATTTTCATATATCAATTTATCCTATTACTTGGCATTTTTCCTAAATCAAATATACATTATAATCCCTCAAATTTTCAATTATATCAATTAATTCCAAATTTACTACTTGTACTTAATCATACTAAAATTCAAGGCATAAACATGTTACAATTCACATCATGAACATTTTAAGCTTTTCGTAGCCCGGAATAAATCAATTGAGTGCATACGCTATCTTTGTATTGTATTCTAGTTCATATTTCATATGTGTATATGCTAATGATGTGCATATGAATGAAATGTAAATTCATGAATTCCAATGATAACTAATGCTCTAGCCCTCAATATGGAAATCGTGTTACTACATCCTTGGCCATTGATGATTTTCCTATCTCTTCTTCTTCTTCTCACCGAGCTTTCCTAAGGTTTCGTTTTAGTTGCGTAATATCTAAATCTAACATCTCTACTTCATGACTCAAACCTCTTGTGACTCTTTTGCTCATGTAAGAGCATGATCCCTAAAATAAAAATTAAAAGATGAAACAAAAAATTAAAAACTAATCTAAATTCCTTAAACTATAGAACTAAATTATTGCCACCCCGACAACAGCACCAAAAACTTGATCACAAGCTTACGTGTGCTAAGTTTTACTATTTAAACCTCGATAATACCGAAAGTGCAAAGGTCGTTCGTGTAGTATCTAAGATATCAATCCAACGAGGAGGGTTAATATAGTCCTAAAATCTAAGGTCACACTGAATCGCAACGATCTAAAATAAATAGTAAATGCAGAAAATTAGTCAATCAACAATCAATTATAAGAATTAAATTTAAAAAATAAAAACAAAATAGCAAATCATACAACCAAATCAAAACTTAACCTAGGAACTACCAATTGAGAGAAAGGGGGGTTTAATATGAAATTATTGAAAATCTAATCAATTATGTAATCACCGAATTATTGGGTCTAGATGGTCCTAGGGTGGATTATTCTCTCTCGAGTTATAATCTTTAAACCCTAATTAATAATCCCTAATTTAAATTATGGAATTGTGATCTCTCGACTCATAATTAACCCAAAACCTAAATTAGTTCTAAACTTGTCTAATATCCTACCGGAAACCTATGCTCGATCTCTCGTTACACGATTTCACCGGTTTGATTGAATTCTTATCTATTAAATTACCTACCTCTCGTTAGCCCAATTTGATGATATTAACTTGCCTCACCCTCTTAGTTTATTTCCAAATTATTAAGAACTAATATTGAATCACAAATAACTCAAATAAAAATGCAATAAATCATATTTCATCAAAATCAAAGACAAAATCCTGAAGGAGAGTTTAGACAATAATCAACATTCAACATAACCTATTCTCAACAATTATCTCAATTTCAAACATCAATAAAACTGAAATAAATTGAAAAATACACTCGAAACGGATCAATGGAGGTAGCAACGATAGGAAACCACCTATTATGAGAAGTATTTCGCATTAAGATTTATCTCCATGTTTCTTTTCCTTCGTCTCCTTCCTCAAATCACTCAATAGCTCTCTAGGGTTTTTGAATTTAGGTTGATGTGAAAGCTCTCAAAAGGTTGCTCTTTCTGTCTTGCATTGTTCTATTTATATCTTGAAAGCC
Organism: Erythroxylum urbanii; assembly: GCA_027568935.1. Taxonomy (NCBI): domain Eukaryota; kingdom Viridiplantae; phylum Streptophyta; class Magnoliopsida; order Malpighiales; family Erythroxylaceae; genus Erythroxylum; species Erythroxylum urbanii. The sequence continues at coordinate 23,869,667 of JAOQML010000005.1, forward strand.
CTAAGGTTAATCCGGGGTCGAAATGGTCTGAAAAAGTTTGCAAAATTTGAGTTTCTCTATCAACCCAACACAGGTCACGATCGTGGCCCTGCCTGCTGATAGTTGTCATTTGCATTATGTTTTAAGGTTTAATTTGTTATGTATTTAGTATGAATTTGAGTGTTGAGTGTGTATTTATGGTTTGATTGTGTTAGTTTATGTGTTCAAGTGTTTTTATGGGTTAGTATAATACTTTGAGCTTAATTGTTATATTTTTCAGGTACCTTGATGTGTTTGTTAGTGTTTCAAGGTAAACTACGAAGAACGGAGAAGTTGCAAAGATTTTCGAGCCAAAAACATATCCTACAATCGTGGCATAATAGGGCACAATCGTGACAGAGAGCCTAGATCCAGGCCACGATCATGCACTCTGGGCCACGATCATAACAAAAAGGTTTTAAAAACTCAAAATTTGCAAGATTTTCATACCGTTTCATCCCCAAATTTGATCTAGAGCGTCCAAAGTATAAATACATCGTTATAAGATAGACGCAGCAGGGAGAGAGTCTGAAAAGGAGAGCCTTCACGTCAGCCAATTCTGGAAAAACCTAAGGAGAAATCGAGAGATTGAGGAAGGAGACAAAGGAAGAGAAATACAGAGAATAAGCTTGACGCAACGTACTTCCCGGAACAGGTGGTTTCCTACTGTCGCTACCTCTGCAATTTTGTTCTCGACATATTTTCTGATTATTTCAATTTTATTCAAGTATAGAATTGAAATAGTTGTTGAGAATAGGTTGTGATGAATGTTGAATTTTTGTTTATACTCACCTTTGGGAATTTGATTTTTAGATTATTAAAGTTTGATTGATTTTGTTTTTTATTAATTTAATTGTGATTTAATTCTTCTCTTAATGACTTGGCAATAGATTGAGAGGGTGAGCCGAGTGAAAATAATCAAATTGGGCTAGCGGGAGTTAGGTGATTTGATAGGTAAAGAATTGAATCAAACCGGTAGAATCGTATAACGAGAGATAGAGCATAGGTTCTTGGTAGGTTATTAGACAATTTATAACTAATTTAGGTTTTGGATCAATTGTGAATCAAGAGATCACAATTCCATAATATAAGTTGGGGATTATCAGTTGGGGTTAAGAATTATAACTCGAGAGAGAGTAATTCACCCTAAGACCATCTAGACCCTTTAATTCGATAATTGCACAACTGATTAGGTTTTCGTTAATTTTGGATTAAAACCCCCTTTCTCTCACTTGATATTTTCTAGGTTGGTTTGGGATTGGTTTGTGTGACTTGTTATCTTGTCTAGATTTCTGCAGTTCAATTTTTGAAATTAATTATTTGATTAGTTTAATTTCTACATTAGTTATTCATTTTAAATTATTACAGTTTAGTACGACCTTAGATTTTAGGACTAGTTTAGCCTCCTCGTGGGATCGATAATTTAGGTACTACACTAACAACCAGTGCACTTGAAGAATTTACCAAGCTTAATAAATATTAAAACTTAGCGTTTGTAAACTTGCGAATAAGTTTTTGATGTCATTGTTAGGGAGGCAATTTAGTTCTATAGTTTAAGCTTTAGAGTAGTTTTTAATTTTTGTTTCATTTCTTTTGTTCAGTTTAGGAAGTATGCTCTTACATAAACACAACAGTCATGAGAGGTTCAGGCCGTGAAACAGAGACAATATATCTAGATATCACACAATTAGAACGAACCCTTAGGAAAGCTCGATAAAAGGAAGACGAAGAGTTAGGAAAATCACAAATAGCTGAGGAATTTCAGAGAAATATGGATCAAGAAGCTAATTAAGGATGGTAGTAGAGGACCCTCGTAGAATTTATGAGGTCAGGGTTCAACCCATTGAACCAAGGAGTGGAGAACAAGCTGCCTCAATCGAGATTAAGCTAGCCCTCCTGAACATGCTTTAACAGAATGCCCAATTTTACGGATTGGCGAATGAGGATCCTAATGCACACATCGTGAACTTCCTTGAGATCTATGATATTTTTTGGTATCACCAGATGTTGGAGGACGCTATTAGGATTAGACTGTTCCCTTTTACAGTTAGAGATAGAGCGAAGGCTTGGTATCATTCACTGAGCCCTACTAACATCACGATGTGCGAGTAGCTTGAGCATGTCTTTTTAGACAAGTACTTCTCACTGACAAAGACCATGATGATAATAAAGGAAATAACCAATTTCCAACAAGGTGACAAGGAGTCAATTTATGAAGCATAGGAGAGATACAAGAATCTACAAAGGAAGTGTCCATGCCACAACCTACCGAAGGAGTTCCTGTTGCAGACTTTCTACAATAGAGTGAACCCATCTACTAGAGGCATGATCGGTGCAGCATCAGGAGGATTTTTGATGCGAAATATGGTCGATGAAATAGAGGAGTTATTGGAGATGGTCAGCAACAATTGCTTATAGACGAGTGAGAGAGGTAGGTAGCCTAATAATTTTTTAGAGCAAAAGGGAATCATCGTGGTCGATCAGATGACGGAGATGCAAGCAAAGATTAACAATTTGATGCGACAACTAAGCAACATTAAGGCATCATCGTTAGCCCAGGTGAAGGCTGTACAAGTGAAGTGTGAGCTTTGTGGTCAGTAAATCATGATACTGTGGGCTGCTACTTGATGAGAGATGATAATTAAGAGTAAGTGAACTATATGGGGCCACAATTTAGAAGAGGAGGGGGAAATAATCCCTACTATAACATTTACAACCCCAAGTGGAAGAATTACCCGAACTTTTCCTGGTAAAATAATAATGAGAACAATTCAGGCCTCAGGTGCAATCGAGCGTTCAACAAGATAAAGCAAGCTTAATGGAGTCAAAGTTGGACAGAATTTTAGATAAGCTTGGAACTTTCGAAATGTACAAAATAAGCAAAAAGAGAAAATTGAGCAAGTCACTAAGAACCATGCTCCTCAATTCATGATTTAGAAGCCCAAGTGAATCAATTGTTCAACGATTTTTCTATGCGGAATTTGGGAAAGACTCCTTGCATTTGAGGAACAAAATCAAGGGAAGAACTAAAAGTTATTACACTTTGAAGTGGGAAGGAACTTGAACCATCGAAAAAGGCAGTGAAGGAGGCCATCCAGCCAACTGAAAAAAATCAAGAAAAGGAGAAAGAAGTGGGCATGAACAAATACCCTCCTTATGTTGCACCTCAACCATAACAACCCAAGGTTCCTTTTCCTCAACGACTACAAAAGAAGAAGTTGGATGAACAATTTACAAAGTTCATTGAGAAGTTAAGGATGCTGCAGATTAATCTTTCCTTTATTAAGGAATTTAAAACATATGCCTAAATATGCAAAATTTTTAAAAGACATACTATCAAAGAAGCCCACTTGGGAAGATAATCAGACGGTAGCTTTAACTGGCACTTGTAGCTCAATAGTTACCAGTCAAATGCCCTCTAAATTGAAAAACCCAGGGAGTTTCACAATACCCTATATTGTTAGTGAATTTGAATTTACAAAGTGTTTGCGTGATTTGGGAGAAAGCATCAACCTTATGCCGCTGTCGATATTTAGGAAGTTAGAAGGGAGAAGTGAAGCCAACATCCATGTTAATTCAATTGGTTAATCAATCCATTAAAAGGCCATTTGGAATAGTGGAAGATGTGTTTATGCAAGTGGATAAGTTCATTATTTTGATAGATTTTGTGGTTTTGAACTTTGAAGAAGATAAGAACTGCTCACTGATCTTAGGACGACCCTTTATGAACATAAGGAAAGCCATAATTGACGTTAACAAAAGAAAATTAACACTTCGTATAAGTGAAGATCATGTCAAATTCAATATGAATAAGCCCCTAAAGAACCCAAAAACTAGCAGTATATGCATGAAAGTTGAAATTATGGATCAAAATTTGTGAGAACTTGTTGACAGTTGTATAGTAGAAGTGCAGGCTTTTGGAAGCAAAGATTGACAGTGAAGATCAGAATCCTGAATCTAAAGGAGATGATGAGATGGAGGAGGCAGATGTTCACATGTAGCAAGACAAATTAGTTCGGACTGAAGCGCCCACACCACCATCTTCAGAGAAACCGCTGATATTAGAGCTTTAAGTCTTTATCTGCACATCTCAGTTATACCTTTCTTGGTGGAAGTCAAACGCTACTGATAATAATTTCTAACTAATTAAATGAAAAACAAGAAAGCAAGGTAGTGGATGTTGTTAAGAAGTGGATGAAGGCTATCGGATGGCAGATTACTGACATTCGAGGAAATAGCCCGAATGTCTGCATGCATTGAATAAACTTAGAGGAATGGTGTAGAATGGTGAGGGAGCATCAACAGAGATTAAATCCTAACATAAAGGAGGTGGTTAAGAAAGAGATCATAAAACTCTTAGATGTAGGGATGATTTATCCCATCTCTGATAGTGAATGGGTAAGCCTAGTACAATGCATACCTACAAAGGGAGGAATCATGGGGATAGAGACTGATAGTGAAGAAGTAATTTGATCAAAGAACAATCACAGGATGGAGAATATGCATAGATTATCGGAAACTCAACTTAGTGACTAAAAAAGATCACTTTCATTTCCAATTTATAGATCAGATGATAGAAAGGGTAGCTGGCCATTCATACTATTACTTCTTAGATGGATACTCAGGCTATAATTAGATTTTTATCTACCCTGTTGATCAGGAGAAAACCACATTCACCTGCCCCTACGAAACCTTCACATATAGATGGATGCCCTTTAAACTTTGCAACACTCTAGCCACATTTCAGAGATGCAAGATGTTGATCTTTGCTGACATGATAGAAGACATAATAAAGGTGTTCATAGATGATTGTTTAGTCTTTAGAGACTCTTTTGACATATGTTTAACTAATTTGGATAGAGTGCTTCAAAAATGTGAAGAATCACAATTGGTGTTGAATTGGGAGAAATGTCACTTTATGGTATAAGAAGGGATAGTGCTAGGGCATAAAATCTCACATCAAGGATTCGAAGTTGACAGAGCAAAGACAGAGGTAATAGAGAAACTTCCACCACCAAAAAATGTAAAAGGTGTGCGAGGTTTCTTAGGCCATGTAGGATTTTACCGTTGATTCATCAAAGATTTTTTACAAATTGTAAGACCTTTGATAAACCTTTTAATCAAGGAAGCGTCCTTCTTGTTTGATGATAAGTGTATGTCTACGTTCATCACTTTAAAGAACGTGTTAATATCGGCACCAATTTTATTGCCACCAGACTGGACAATTCCATTTTAAGTTATGTATGATGTAAGTGACCAGACCATAGGCTACGTTTTGGGCCAAAGGGAAGATAAAAAGCTACATACAAACTACTATGCTAGCAAGGCTCTTACAGGACTACAATTGAATTATACTACCACAAAGAAGGAACTACTTGCAGTAGTGTATACATGTGATAATTTTCGACAATATCTTTTGGGTTCAAAGGTAATTGTATTCACTAACCATACAGCACTAAAATAACTTTTCAACAAGAAAGGTGCTAAACCTAGACTTATTTGATGGGTGTTACTTCTGTAAGAATTTGATATAGAGGTGAGATATAAAAAGGGAGCAGAAAATGTGGTTGCAGACGATTTATCTAGACTTGAGGGAGGGGAATGCGAGCAAAGTAATAACATTAATGAAAATTTCCCTAATGAAACTCTAATGCTACTTGAGAGCTTGACTACACCATGGTTTGCAGATATCACCAATTATGTTGCCAATGGTAAACTTCCATCGAATCTCTCTTACCAACAAAGGAAGAAGTTGTTGCATGATTGTGATGGATATATATGGGATGAGCGAACCCTATATAGAGCATGTGCAGACGGTTTAATGCGATGTTGTGTTCTAGATGAAGAAATGTTAAACATCCTAAAGCAATGTCATAAAGGTCAACATTTTAGGCATTATGGAGCCAACAAAATGACAGCCCGGATACTTGAGAGTGGATTTTACTAGCCACAATTGTGTAAGGATGTGCAAACCTATGTGGTATAGTGTGATTGATGCTAGAGAATAGGTAACATTTCTAAGAGGGATGAAATGCCTTTATCTAACATTCAAAAAGTATAAGTCTTTGATGTATAGGGCACCGACTTTATGTGTCTGTTATCATCTTCAATGGGGAACATGTATATTCTAGTGGGAGTTGATTATGTTTCACATTAGGCTGAAGTGGTAGCATCCCCAACCAATGATGGGAAGGTAGTGCAGAAATTAATTAAACGGTTATTTAACCAGTTTGGAGTACCACATAAAATAATAAGTGATGGAGGTGCACATTTTTACAACAGATCTTTTGATGCCCTCCTAAAAAGATATGGAATTCACCATCGAGTTGCTACACCTTACCATCCACAAACTAGCGACCAAGTGGAAGTTATTAACCAAGAAATGAAATGAATTTTGGAAAAGACAGTGAACAACTCCTGAAAGGATTGGTCAGTAAAGCTAGATGATGCCTTATGGGCCTTTAGGATAGCTTTTAAAACACCCATCGGAGTAACTTTATATAGGCTCGTTTATAGGAAAGCTTGTCACTTGTCAGTCGAATTAGAACACCAAGCATACTAGGTGATTAAAACATTAAATTTTGATTAGAAGCAAGATGGAAAAAAGAGACTTCTACAATTACACGAACTTGAAGAGTTTTGTTTTAATGCTTATGAAAATGCCAAACTCTATAAGCAAAAGGTGAAGAAATGGCACGATGCCTGCCTCAAGCAAAAGGAATTCAAAGTAGGAGACATTGTTTTGATATACAATTCAAGATTGAGGCTATTTCTAGGGAAGTTGAATTCTAGATGCAGTGGACCATTTACGGTCATTCAAATCTTTGATCATGGAGCTCTCAAATTGGAAAATGCTAACAAGGAGACCTTTAAGGTCAATGGGCATCGGTGCAAGCGTTATTTTGGTGGAGCAATTCCTAAAGATAAGGAAGTAATTTCCTTGTCTCTGAATAATTAGCGATGCTTCCTGGACGTATGGTCAAGCTAAGGACCATAAACTAGCATATTTAGAAACTGTTTAAAATTGTAGTCGTAGTAAGATTTATTTTTAATAAACTATCAATGACTCGTGTGAACTCTTAGGGCGACACCATCACCACCTCCATCTCCATAGGACTTACGCCTAACCTAATATTTTCTTTCTATTTAGTTATTTTTTCTTTTTCAATTTTGCTTTTAGTTCTATTTTATTTTTATGTTGCTTTTATTTATTTCTGTTTACTTTAAATTGTGTCTGTTCTTTTGTTTTATGTGCTTGTGTGTGTCTCCTTCTCACATTGAGGACAATGTATTGTTCAAGTGTAGGAAGAGATTCTACATTTTCTTGTGTATGTGATTTTACATAATGTATGATAGTTATTAGGTTGCTTTGTGTGAATTGTTTGAATGTGCCAATGGCTTAGATGAAGTGAAATTCATTTAATTTTAAACATAGTCTAGTAGGTTGTGAATGATCATTAGCTCGTAAAATTAGTGAATTAGAGTTTCTGGATAAGTATACAGCTTAATTAGGACTTAGTGTAAATTTAACACCCTTTAGGTTGTTAAATTCATCCATAATTTGAGGCCCTTTAACTTAAGTAGCTTAACTAGTTTTTTTTATGAAAACAAATAGCTAAAAAAATAAGAAGGTAAAAAAATTTTGTTAATAAATTACTATTTCACTAACCTTCGGGTTATGAATAGAGCTAGTAGCTAGTTGAAAATATGATAACAGCTGAGTAACCGGATCGACACGCATCACAAATGTGTGCTTTCGCATCAAAAGGCTATAATGACATTTTAACCAAGCTGTTAATAAATGACTTAGTTGAGTAACTGGATCGACATTCATCACCAATGTTTGCGTTTGAGTAAAAGACTAAGTCTGTGTTTTAAAAAAAACTATCAAACTTGTAATCAGCTTGAATTTTCATGAAAATGAACTTAGGAATAGTTACAGAGTCTAAAGGACAAAGAATTATTAATGTGTGTGTATAATTGAAAAGGGTAATTGAAATACCATTTAGATCCCGATTAACTTGTACATTTAGTTCAAAGCCTTTAGACATAGATTTTGCTAGTTAATGATTAGATATAACTTGTCAGATTGTGTTCAAGATTAAATTTATTTCATTAAGTTGTAGCCATTGTCTCATTTTTGCATTGTGTGCTTCGAGTTTGTCGTGTGTGTTATGTTTGTTGTTTTCTTTGCTTGAGGAGAGGCAAACGTTTAAGTGTGGGGATGTTGATAGTTGTCATTTGCATTGTGTTTTAAAGGTTAATTTGTTATGTATTTAGTATGAATTTAAGTGTTGAGTGTGTATTTATGGTTTGATTGTGTTAGTTTGTGTGTTTAAGTGTTTTTATAGGTTATTATGAGTCTTTGAACTTAATTGTTATATTTTTGAGGTACCTTGATGTGTTTGTTAGTATTTTAGGATAAACGGTCAAGAACGGAGAAGTTATGAAGAGTTTCGGGCTAAAAAACATAGCTGAAGATCGTGGCACAACAGGCCATGATGATGATAGAGAGCTTGGATTAAGGCCATGATTGTGCACTTTGGGCCATGATCGTGGCAGAAAGGTTTCTTGTGTCGAGTTAAAGTAAAAACTTGAATTTCGCAAGATTTTTCAGACCGTTTCGACCCTAACTTTAACCTAGAGCATCCAAAATATAAATACGTCTTTATGAGACAGATGCAGTAGGGAGAGAGTCTGAAAAGGAGAGCCTTCACGCCAGTCAATTCTGGAAAAACATAGAGAGAAATCGAGAGATTGAGGAAGGAGACAAAGGAAGAGAAACATGGAGAAGAAGCTTGATATGACGTACTTCCCGAAACAGATGGTTTCCTGCTGTCGCTGCCTTTGCAATTCCATTCTCGACGTATTTTTTAGTTATTTCAATTATATTCATGTATAGAATTGAAATAGGTGTTGAGAATAGGTTGTGTTAAATGTTGAGTTTTTATTTATACTCACCTTTGGGATTTTGATTTTTGAGAATAATAAAGTTTGATTGATTGTCTTTTTTATTGATTTAATTGTGATTTAATTATGCTCTTAATAACTTGGCAATAAACTGAAAGGGTGAGCTGAGTGAAAATAATCAAATTGGGCTAATGAGAGTTAGGTGATTTGATAGGTAAAGAATTGAATCAAATTGGTAGAATTGTGTAATGACAGATCGAGCGCAGGTTCCCTGTAGGTTATTAGACAATTTAGAACTAATTTACGTATTGAGTCAATTGTGAATCGAGAGATCATAATTCCATAATTTAAATTAGGGATTATCAATTAGGGTTAAGAATTATAACTCAAGAGAGAGCAATTCACCCTAGGACCGTCTAGACCCATTAATTCGATAATTGCACAACTAATTAGGTTTTCGTTAATTTCGAATTAAAACCCCCTTCCTCTCACTTGATAGTTTCCAGGATGGTTTTGGGATTGGTTTGTGTGACTTATTATCTTGTTTAGATTTTTGTAATTCAATTCTTGAAATTAATTTTTGATTGATTTATCTTTTACATTAGTTATTCATTTTTAATTATTGTAGTTTAGTATGACCTTACATTTTAGGACTAGCTTAGCCTCCTCATGGGATCAATACCTTAGGTGCTGAGGTTAATAAATATTAGAACTTAATATGTGTAACCTTGTGAACACCTTCCACGATCGTGGCCAACACCTAACCATTTTTGTTTTGATCATGGCCTAAAGTGCAAGATCATGGCCAGGGTCCTGTCAACTTGTGCCAATATCGTGGGCCATGCTTTTAACCGAAACTCTTTGAAGCTTCTCCGTTCTTTGCCGTTTACCCTGAAAAACTAATAAACACATTAAGGTACCTCAAAAATATAACATTTAAGCTTAAGGACTCATACTAACCCATAAAAACATTTAAACACATAAACTAACACAATTAAAACATAAATACACACTAAACACTCATATTAACATTAACTGCTTAACAAATTGAACCCTAAAACACAATGCAAATCACAACTATCAAAACTCGCTTGGTTGGCCCTGCCTTTGACATGTGTTTTGTCACTAATATCCCAAAGTTCCATATTATGAGACTTCAGGATTTCAGCTCGCCACAGTTAATGATGGTTCACAAATTTAAGACGGTAGATTGCGAATTTGTTACACTCAACTCTGTAATAATTATCTATGGTTGAAACCAAATATCCCATTCCTAAGTTATTGCTCCTTTTGCATCGAGTAGTAATAATTACGTTAAAGATGTGGGTGATTATACAAACTAAGATATTGTGGTCCATACACTACAACAGGAAAAGTTCCTTCGTCGAACACTTATTAGTTTCTGTTTTGTCAAAAAAAACTTGACACATGAATTTGTACAGCAACAATGCTGATGATGTTACTATATGCATTCTTGGCATCGAAGTTTTCTAACCCAGTTAGTTCAATCTAGTAGGGCTGACACGGAAATCATCATGCTGATCTACTATGTACGATTTGGGAAAATCACATATTTCATATAAGGTACATAATTAAGCTCATACGGTTGTCCCCATAACCTAAACCACAATTCCTTAGGTTTATTGAATTTGAACTAAAAGGATGTTAAGAATTGTAGGGTTAGTTCTTCGTAAACTTGATACTAAAAATGAATAAAATTTCCCCATTGAATTCTCTTTGCTAAATTCTCGACCTTGTCTCTCAATTTCAGTTTATCTAAAGTGTCAAAATGAAAATACTTAGGAACCATAATTTATTTATTGCGAAAAGAGTGAAAGTGGTTACCTTCCTCATCTGAGATGATTGGGAAAGGCACTTTGTAATCATTTGCCCGATTTCTTTTGTGATGGCCCGATACTTGGGATTTCCCCTTAGATTGGGTGCGCTTAACTATCTTTTTGATTTGTGGCCCCATTAAGAATGAGAGTGTGTAAGAGTTGCGAGATTAACGAGTTGAGTTTTAGTAGAGAGAGGTGAGAGTCTTTGAATGTCTTGTATATGTAGAGAGAGAGACAAAATGAAAGTGATGGAAGAATGAGGTTAGACTTGAATATATAGGTGAGAGGAGGGAAATTTTGTAAGAAAAAATACTTTAAAATTCATGCCTATAATGCCCTGTCATAGGCCACAACCAACAATTTCTAATTTTATTCTTCTTTTGTTCCTCTACACATTCCTTACATCACTTCCTAACTCTTTATAACTCTTTCACCTCTCTTTTACTAAGTTCCTCAATCATCTAACTTATGTCAAAGTCGTATGTCTTCCCGACCTTATTTGGAAATGAAATAACCTAACTATGGAATTCAAACTATCTAAACATCAAAGGAAATAATATGGAATTAATAATCTATAGGTTACCTCTCAAGTAACGCTTCTTTTAACGTTAGTAGCTTGACCCTCTATCTTTGAAAACTCAGTCTGGATCAACTATGAGCGACTTGCTTCCACCTTTTTCATTTAACATAAGTTTTGTAGCCTATAAGTAAGCTAAAAATTGCAAAATAATTAGAAGGACAATATTGATAATATTATGAAAACCAATTAAGCTCAATAATGTCCTTTTTTTGAGTAAACTATTAATAAAACAGGGAATAACAAAACTCCCTGAATCTTTCATGGAATCCAATAGTTTGCCTACGAAGAGGGTGAGTTGTTCTCTTCTTGGTTCTTCCTCATTCACTCTCATTCCTTAGTCAATCTCTTCACCTATTCTTCTTTAGCTTCTTGAATAGAGACTTCCATTGCTTCTTAAAACTTGATCTCCGTTGTCAACTATTCTTCGACTTCTCGTTCCTTAAAAGATTCAAACACATCATTTTTTTCTTAATGTGTCGCCCTCATCCAGATTCTTTAATACATCATTCATATTGAATGTCACTTGGTCATCACTAATCCCAATGATGAGGATCTCTTCATAGACACTTACCCAAGTTTTTTCAATGTTTAAGCAGGGTATACCAAGGTCTAAGGAATAATAGAGAGAGTTGTCATTTTTTTCTTCATCCTTTTTCCTCATCTCTTGGTCTTCTATAAGATAGAGTATAATATGGTCCTCCACTAGTTCTTCTTTTTTTTCCCCATTTCTAAATGTGATAGCCTCATATTGCTCAGAGAGTCTTCCGCACATCTCTTACAAAATTTACAAGAAAGTTGTCTTACTTGAATCTCTAGGTTGTGAATAGAAGCAGTATGAATTTATGTTACTTGATCAAATTACTCTTCCAGTCTCTTCTGGTTCTCTTCCATGTCTGTTAACTAATGTATGATTTTATCTAATTTTATCTAATTTGGAATCCCATAAACTGGACTCATCTTGTTGCACTATTGGATCAATAGAAATCTGGGTGGTTCTGCCACCCCGAAGTGTACAGGTTCATATAAAGAAGATGATTTCCCTAACTAAATTGGGGCTCATTAAAATCTACAAGAGTCCTTTTCTCCCTATAATATACATACTCCATGATCATTCTCTTATCTCTTTTTAGCATTCAACTCTTGAGATTCCTCATTATTGTCCGGTGATATTCAAGTTGATGTGTCGTCTACTTTATGCTCAGATTTTTAAAAAAATAGTGAAAAAGCTTTAGACTACAAGAATTAAACTAATTGCCTCCCTAGAAACAACACCAAAAATTTGATCAATGGTTTGGTTGTGTGTAAGTTTTAATTATTAACCCTAATAATCTATAAGCGCATGATTCGTTAGTGCAATACCAAAGGGGTCAATCCTACGAGGAGGGAGTTAATCTAATCTTAAAAACTAAGGCTAGAAACAATAATAGAAATTCAAATTACACGAAACTAAAATGAGAATTTAATTCAATCAATCAAATTAAAATCAAACATGAAAAGTACTATTGACTAAGCAATTACAACACACCTAATAATGAACAGAAAGAAATTACCAATTAAGAGAAATGAAAATTTACCTATCCTTAATGCTAACCTTATTGATTATCAATTATTTGATTGTTAGTTCTAGACTATCCTAAGGTTGATTACTCTATCTCAAGTTATAACCATTAACCCTAAATTATAAACCCTAATCAGATTATGGAAGTTGCAATCTCTTAATTTATAACCTATCCAAAACCTTAATTAGTTTTGAAGTTCTCTAATAAACTATCAAAAACCTATGTAAGATCTCTCTTTGTATAATTCTCGATTTGGTTTAATTCTTATTCTATTAAATCACCTAACTCTGGTTAGTCTAATTTAATCATTTTTCATTTGATTCACCCTCTCAGTTTATTATCGAATTATGCAATCATAAAATCAATCCACAACAATTCGAATAAACACATAAACAATCAAATTTTCATTAATTCAAGAATAAAATTCTGAAGGTGAGTTTAGAACATCCTCAACATTCTAAATCTTACCATCAACTATTCATTCCAATTCTATACAATAATAAAACTAAAAATAAATAGGAAATACAAAATGGATGATGGGAGGCAACGATGTCAGGAAACCTCTTGATCTGGGAAATACGTCGAGTCAGTTTCTTCTCCTCTTCTCTCTTCCATCTTCTCTTCCTCTATCTCTCGACGATTTCTCTTTAGGTTTTCTCAAGTTGGTTGATGCAAAAGCTCCCTCTCTACCTCTTTTGTTGTTCTTTTTATATCCTTTTGTGCTTTAGGTAACCCTAGGGTATTTCGAGGTCTGAAAAGTCCAAAAATCTCTCAGAACTTGACATTCATGAGTGTTTGTGTGTTTGCCCGAGGCAGCTAAGATTGTAGATCATTACTTGAGCTTCTATTATGATCATGGCCTATAGGCCATGACTGTGGGCCAACTCTGGTGCTTCTGTCACAATCGTGGCCTGATATGCCATAATCGTGGCCCTTTTTTTGGCCCAAATATCTCTGAAACTACTTATTTCTTTGATGTTGACCCTAAAACACTAGCAAATACATCAAGGATCCTAAAAAATATAACATTTAAGCTCAAAGACCTGTACTAACCCATAAATCACTTAAAACATAAATAATTAACAACTAACACAATTTTAACCTAAACACATACTAAATGATTGAATTAACAACAAAACATATATCAAACTATGCCCTAAAATATTATGCAATTTACACTTATCACATCCCATCTATAATAATGGTAAGTCTTATTTTAGTGGCTACTCCATTACATTGGGGTGATCCCTTTCTGCTCTTAAAATTTCTTGCTTGTCCCAGACGTTGATTAGTTAGCACACGTCTCCTATAGATATCCGCCTTTTACATACCATGTGCATATTCCATATAACATCTAAGTTGAAGGCGAATATAATATCGAGTAGCCTCATCAGTGGTAGCCTCTTAAAGACTCCCATCCACTTCATCAATTGCATCACATAAAGTTTGATACATATCATCCCTATCTTCTTCTCCTTGCTCTGATGTCAAAAAAATTAAGTTAAATCATGCCCCTAATGTATTAACATCCTTCCGCTCATACTCTAGAAATAGAACATGTCCAAGTTCTCAATAATTGTGAAGTTTTCACTTTACCACTCAGCATATGACTCAGGAGGCTATGGATGTACCTAAGTATAGGAAGTCAAAAATTAGACGCATTTGATTTACTCAGGTTGTATACATCCTTATCGCTGATGATGCGCCAAAATGACGGGCTCACGTCCTAGGTGTATGAGGAGATGTCATTCCTCAGTTTAGCAGTCATAGTGGGCTGGAAGTACTTTATAAGGAAATTTTTTATTACTTATTCCTAAGTGGTAAGGGATGAATTAAGTAGAGAGTTTAACCATTGCTTCGCCCTGCCCCTCAATGAAAACGAAAATAATCTCAATCTAATTGCATCATTAATGCTAATAAATTTAAAGGTACCATAAATCTCCAGAAAGTTTATGATATATATGTTAGGGTCTTTATGTTGTAACCTATAAAATTGGATAGACTTTTTTACCATCTGAATAATAATTAGTTTAATCTCAAAATTATTAACGATGATATTCAATCTCACATTGATAGACTCCTCTTTCATCAAGTTTGGTCTAACATCATCCAATATGATCCTTGTTTGGTCTGTTATAGTTTTGATCATGTCGTTCAAGCTTTAAACTTTATAAGCCCTCAAATACTGCAAGCTCATGGGTAGTGACTGTAGTATAAGAGGTATGGATCCCACGAGGAGGGGGATTAGTCTAATCCTAAAAATCTAAGGCTAAAAAGATATGAAACTATAAATAAATAAAGCAACGGGAAGTAGATACGAGAATTGAATTCAACTAATTAATTCATAAATTAAACATGAAAGAATTAACAATTGAGCAATAAGCATGCACAATGGAAATCAACTAAGAATTTACGAAGTTATAAGAAAGGGGATTTTACCTATCATTAATGCTAACCTAGCTAATTATGTGTTAATGGGTGTCAGTTCTAAATGATCCTATGGCTGATTACTCTCTCTCAAGTTATAACCATTATCCCTAATTTATAAACCCTAATTGGATTATGAAATTTATAATCTCTCAATTCACAAATTATTGAAAACTCCAATTAGATCTAAAGCACTCTAATAACCTATTGGAATATCACATAGGATCTCTCTTTGCACAATTACCAATAAGATTCGTCATGGTTTTTATTAAATCACTTAACTCTTATTAATCTGATTTAATCATTTTTCATTTAGTTCACCCTCTCAGCTTATTACCGAATTATGTAAGACTGCAGTCAAATCATAACATTCATCCAATAAACACAATCAACTAAATTATCATTAAATCAAAATAAAATCTTGAAGAAAAGTTAGAACATCGTCAACATTCTACCATCTATCATCATACAGTCCATCCCAACTTTATATATGAATAAAATTGAAACAAAAAGGGAATAGAAACTTAGGACAAATGATCTGGGAAGGCAGTAGCGTTAAGAAACCTCTTGATCTGAGAAGCACAACGAGGTCACTTTTTCTTCCTCTTTCTTCCTCTTCCTCCTTTCTTTCTCTTCCTCTTTCTCTCTTAGGGTTTCCAAAAGTGGCTGTACAAAAAATCTCCTCTCTTCCTTCTCTTGTTGTTATTTAAATAGTCTCTTATATTTTGGGTAACCCTAGGGCTTTTTTAGGGTCCAAAAGGTCTAAAAAGTCCCTCAAAACTTGAAGTTCGAAAGTGTTTGTGCATCTAATTGATGCAGGTGTAACACCCCACTCCCGCTAGACCCGAACCCGATATCGATAGTGATATCCGAATCCGTGCCCCGCGAGGGTGGTGTGTCACATCACTTAACACTTGAACCTTGGTATGCATTTTTTTTAAACCACAAACATCAATTACAGAAAATCAATAACTAAAATATTTCACTTTGTTTTATAATCATTTGATACAAACACAAAGACAATCAACAGAAACCTTTATTTGCCACTTGGGCCCATTTCAA
>JAOQML010000005.1:23886160-23900173 GCA_027568935.1 Erythroxylum urbanii
ATAATAGACAAAATACACAAGAAGGGGGGTTGAATTGTGTATTCTTTTCGTGAATACAAAATCTTTAATATTTCTGAGAAGAACTTCTCTAACTTGTTAAAAGAATATCACTAAAGTTATACGAAAATTGTTACGTAGATAAATCACAAATAAATTCTATATACTTATTCTTAAAAACAAAATAGAATAAGTTGATAGATAGAAGATAGACACTGCGATTTTTTACTGGTTCACCCCAAACTATGGGCTACATCCAGTCCTCAGAATTCTTCCGAGTTTTCACTATACTTTGGCAAATTTACAAGTATTCTTTCTTCCCTTCCAGAGCCTCTTCAGGTCTCTTACACCAAGTATTCTTTAAGCTATCTTAGCCTCTCCAGGCTCTCAGCCTTTTCTTTCTCTCACTGGAAAGATATTGAGAGCTATTGTTACAGTAGGTTTAGCTCTCGTGTATCACACTACTAAAATTTTCTTTTCTAAGTATACACTTCGAACAGTCAAAATATGTAAGATAACAAGTTTTCTGAAACGTTGAAAAAGTTGAAAGTTGAAAAGTTAATCGATCTTCGACTACGACTAGTATTTATAGTCTAAGTCTCCAACAGCTGCTTGATTCTTGATAACTGCTTCTTGCTTCTTGAATCTTGATAATTTTTATTTAGTTAAGTTCTGTAACTAACTCCAACTAACTAACTGCTCGACGTACTAGCGTATCTTCTGTTTTGTATCGTCTGTGTTTTCTTTTCTGTATCTCCACTTCGTCTGTGTTTTATTTCTTCTGTTTCTCTACTTCGTCTGTGTTTTGTTTCTTCTGTGTTTTGTTTCTTTTGTGTTTTATTTCTTCTGTATCTCCACTTCGTCTGTGTTTTATTTCTTCTGTATCTCCACTTCGTCTGTGTTTTGTTTCTTCTGTATCTCCACTTCGTTTGTATTTTGTTTCTTCTGTGTTTTGCTTCTTCTATATCTCTACTTCATCTGTGTTTTGCTTCTTCTGTATCTTTACTTCTTCTGTGTTTTGTGCTTCTTCTGTATTTTGCTTCCTTCTATGTTTTGCACTTCTGCACACTTAACACACTCATCAAACTAGTTCATTTATTTCTAACATTATTATTATTTGATTGTCATCAAAATTAATCATCGTAAAGTCCTCCTGACTTAACAATCATTTCTCCACTTATTGGTCACATTTCTATTTTTAACCAATCTCTACATTGCATGCACTTTAATTTCTTCAAGAATTATGATAATGTTCTTTGTTTAAACTTCTATAATACTTTCATTAAACGCTTCATAAAGATTATTTTCCAAAATATCACACTTAAATAAAGTTTATGCTGTTGATCATTTTTTTTGGAATTGTTAGTAACATAATACACAACAAACAACATACCCTATTTTACAAGGCTCTCGCTTTGCAAGGGTCAGGTGAGGGTCATCAATCTACGCAACTTTCTCTTTACATTTTTTACAAAGAGTTTATTTCCGTGACTCGAACCTGTGACCTTCTGGTCACAAAAGAGTAACTTTACCAATTACTCCAAAGCTTACCCTTTGGAATTATTAATAACAACCATTATCAATTGTATATAAAAATGAGTGAAGTTACAGTAAATGTATCTATATGTTCCTAATGTACTCTAGTTCTTAATAACAATCACTTGGAGGGTTCTCAATATCTCATCAACACTACATCCAATTACAATATTGTTAATCATAGAATGTTGTATGACACCTTCCTTATTAATAATAAAAAGTCCTCTCAATGCAATCCCCTAATGTTAGAAAAAATAACCTTAGAGAAAAATTACAATTGTATATTATACAAAAATAGCATAAAGTAGAGAAAAATTACAATTGTATATTATACAAAAATAGCATAAAGTAATGCGAAAATGCAATTACTATGAGATATTATAAATTTGAGGACTTACCACAAGCATTTATGATAATCAAAAGTGTTAAACTAAAAAGGAGTTAGAAAAGAAATGGAAAGGTGATAAAGTAAAATCAGAAAAATTAGGATTTTCAAAAATTATTTTTTGTCTCCTATTTACAAATTATTTTTCCTCAACAAAGAAACGTTGTGAAGCAAAGTTGCAAATTTAGAAGAGCATTGCTACAGATGAAGGAGTAGTGAAGGTTAGTGAATTTTGTTACATGAATATGCATCATAAGTGAAAAAACTGAAGTATTTATGTCACTTTCCATTTGATTTTTTCATAATAACCACATTTTGAGCTAACTTTAGGTATATAACCTCATTGATAAATTTGTACTTATAAGTTTATATATTTCTTCTTGTATCATTTGCATTCACTATTTTGCTTCACTCTTTTGTAAACAACTTCTTTTATTTTGGTTTTATGGGCCTAGCTTTAGGTTTCATATTCAACATGTGAGTTATTATTATGTGGCTCAATCCTTTTCATGTATGAAGACAACCATTTGAAAGCATCTTGCTACTCTGTTGAGAATTATACCATTATTTATGTCGATTCTAACTCATAACACTCTGTTATGTTCTATATCATCAATTTAAATTTTTCGTTTTTGTTCATTCATTATAGGCCTAGTTTTATTTTTCAACATCCTTGGTTCTATTTCGTTAATGTTCATCTATTGCAATGACCTTTTATTTTTTCTAAGGAGGTCACATACAATTATCTTAATATTTAGTGATCCCTTGAGACTTCTTATATGTCTATTTCCATTGAGAAATGTAAAAGTAGTTAATACGACAACACGTTGGCTCTTATTACATAAAGCAAAAGTTTAAATATGGCATATATGGCTTGCCTGTGCATGATGTGGAACTCGATTATCTTGATGGCCTACTTGAGGTACTTCACTAATTACAATTGAAAGGTCTATTTTTTCTTTCATGGAAGTCCTGATCACTTCTGAAACTGATCAAAAGGACTGATGTTAGATGAAGTTGTTATGATTTTATTTCCATGGTTTTAAAGGCCTTATGAAAAAGAATATCAACAAAGCTACCATTATCCACTATAATTTTTTTCATTTCAAAGTTTTTGATGTTTTCCTTGATGATTGTTATGTATTTAAAAGGATTACACTGGCTTGACACTTCCTCCTTGTTGAATATAATATGCTTCCATGTTTGACATCTTTTGATTTTTGCATTTTTTGTGGTATTCACTTGGTTCCCTTAGTAGACCTTTTCAATTGAGAACTACTATAAGTATTATCTCTGTTGATAATCATATTAATGACTTTGGTAGGTCTTCCTTCTCATCTCCTTTGGTATAGGGTTCTCAACCTATGCCTAGTCTCAAAATAGTGACTAATTTCTCTACATGTGAGCATTTACTTCCCCTATAAAAAATATCTCAAGTCATCCCCATTATAGGAGTTAACTAACAATTGGTTTAAAGTTCCTTCATTCCTCTGTGTCATGACCATAATTACGGAGGAAGCTATAATAACTTTAAGTCAATCACTTCCCTAATGGAATAGAGTGAGGATGCTTTGCCAAATCCTACTACTTGTATTAAAGTCTAAAATATGGCTCGTAGATGTACTTAATATAATTAGTATTAATTATGTTCTTCCTTTCAACCTGCTCTCTTTCTTTTAATATTGTACCATTTTATTTTCTCCAAAAGAATTGTTACGTTAATTTTCTATTATATGCAATATACGTTGTTCTTTATGTGCTCGATGTTGCTTATATTTTGGGGACCCGCTTAGGTATTTTACAGACAATTCAAGCTCTTTTAGATAGATTTACCTTCTAGCCTTTTTTAAACCTGCTCGAATTTGTATGTCCTATCTATTTGCAATGATTTTCATAAAGGTTGATGATTTTAAATCTCAAAGGTGAGAATAATAATGAAAGTGTTAAGGCTAGATATCTGAGTAACTTCAATAGTGAATTGTCTTGTGTAATCTTAAAAGGTCTCACATGACATTTGTATCCTATCAAGAAAGGTTACTGAGTCTCAAGGAATGCATCGATTATTGGAAAAATATATTTTAAATTAAATTTTTAATTACCTAAAATTTACTATCAAGCTTGTGGGGAGCATTTGATAGTAGTATTTTATTAGGCCCACCAATATAAATAAAAAGGTGTGACATTTTGTTGTGTTTGATGTCTTAAGCAATTCGACATTTCTCTAAACCACGTTGTATAATTCCATGAGTCTTTTGCATCATTGTAAGGCTTGAATAGTGATGATAGCTTGAATTTTGTTGGCAGAGATTCGAATAGCATAGTCCTAATGAAAGGGTTATCAAAGTTAACATAAATCGACCTTAATTTGATCTTGAGACATGTCGAGTGAAGCAAGTTTACAATGACTTACTATGAGTTTGATTATAGTTTTGACATTGTTTTGATTTACAAAACTTTCTTAACTTAGGGTTCCATTGCGGTATGATTTGTCGAGTATCAATTTTATTTTTTAGATATCATAAAGAGGTTTAAACCTAACCTCATGGGTTTTTAAGAGTGCGAGCTTGGATTAAGAAACTATAGTCATGGCCATCAATTGTTTTTAATGTCCTCGATTATTGTTAGGAGACTTGCATAATTGAAGTATGAAAGCATTTATGTTGGAGGAGGGTAGGTACAAAGGTAAATTTGAAAGAAGAGGAGTTATTGTTGGTTTCATTTGTTATTAAGATAATAAGATATGAGTCTGTGATCCTTAATTGCACGCTTATCAAAATCAACAAATCATGATTCTATGGTGGATGCAAAATGATAAGTGTGAAATTCTATATATCTGATTTCTTGAATCTAGAACTGAGTTTAAATGTATACACACACACACACACACACACACACACATACGAGGATAACTAACACTACAACAGAGGGGACATTTGGCTATGATTTATCAAATCGTCATCGAGAGGCAATTATTAGAGATGAAAACTAAAGTTGTCACAAAAGAAACCATTTGATGACGGTCCTTCAGGTTAGTTGCAGGAGGAGCAATTTTTTGCGACAGTTGTGATATTTCGTTGCTAAACTTTGAACTTTGTATGAAGGATTTTCTGTTTCATAAAAAATGCAATATAATTTAGCAACGATTATCTTAATCGTGGATAGATGTTGAGAGCAGTGAACATTTTTTACGGCGATAATATAAATCGTCGTAAAATATACAACTTTTTGCAAAGTATATTTGTTTTCGTCGATAATGTGGTAGAGTTATACGACGATTGAGTAAATTGTTGTAAAATGTGGGGCATTTAGCTACAAATTATTGAAATGTCTCCAAAAAGTCAGACTAAAAATTTCATGTTACATGATAAATTCTTAGGAAAATTTTAATAAATTATTATATGTGATAGTATTCTTAAAAACCATAATGTTGAAAAGATAATTTAAT
This sequence comes from Erythroxylum urbanii, assembly GCA_027568935.1. Lineage (NCBI taxonomy): Eukaryota > Viridiplantae > Streptophyta > Magnoliopsida > Malpighiales > Erythroxylaceae > Erythroxylum > Erythroxylum urbanii. The sequence continues at coordinate 23,891,524 of JAOQML010000005.1, forward strand.
GTTAAATGTAGTTATTAATCCTAATTATATTTGAGATTTAAATGATTTTTTATATTTTTTCATTAATCTTGTTTACAAATTTGTTAAATGGCTAATGTATTCAGATTTATAAATATATATCATCCTATGGATTTATAAACAAATGATTCTTTAATGATAACTATTGTACATAGTAGTACGACATGTCTGTTCATACAAAAATTTCATGAAAATAGAATTGAGCATCTAAAAATTGTAAAATGTTTTGGAAGTTTTAAACATATTGTTGAAAATGCATGGTAGGTTATTTAAATTTTGGGAAGTAAATATATTTTGGACATAAAAAGATAATCGTACTTAAAATTTTATTGTTATATAGGATCAAAATATCATAAATTTAAGTTACCTGATAGTTGTGTAATTGCATGTGTTTTAGGATTGAATTTGTTATTTATTTAGTGTGAATTTGAGTGGTGTGTGTGCATTTAGGGTGTAATTATGTTAGTTTGTTTGTTTTAGTGTTTTTATGGGTTAGATTAAGTCATTGAGCTTAAATGTTATATTTTTAAGGTGCCATGATGCATTTGTTAGTGTTTAAGGGTAAACGGGGAATAGCGGCAAAGATTCAAGGAGTTTCAGCCCAAAGCCAAAGGCCACAATCATGCACAGTAGGCCACGATCATGACAAAGAAGGAAGAGCCAGTAGTAGCCAGGCCACGATCGTGCACAGCAGGCCACGATCATGATAGAGAGCGTCAAGTCAAGCCACGATTATGCATATAGGGCCACGATTGTGGTAGGCAGGGCCACGATCGTGACCCTGCGTCGGGATGACAGAAAAACTCAATTTTTGCAAGATTTTGTAAACCGTTTCGACTTCGACTTTGATCTAGAGCTTCCACAGTTCTGAGAAAAACCTAGAGAGAGATCAAGAGATTAAGGAAGGAGACAAAGGAAGAGAGACACGAAGATAAGTTTAACATGAAGTACTTCCCGGAATAAGTGGTTTCCCATAGTCGCTACCTTCGAGATCCGCTCTGACAGTATTTCTTATTTTTATGGATGTATGAAATTGGGATATTCATTAGAAACAGAGTTGTTGAGTGTTGATTTACTGTCTATACTCACCTTTGGGTTTTTTAGTTCTTAAAATTAATAAAGTTTATTTGATTGTGTTTTCTTTCGATTTAATTGCGATTCAAATTTTATTCTTAATAACTTGACGATAAACTAAGAGGGTGAGTTAGGTAAAATTCATCAATTTGGGCTAACAAGAGTTAGGTGAATCGATAGGTAGAGAGTTGAATTAAACTGGTAGAGTCATGTAATGAGAGATCGAGCATAGATTCTTAGTAGGTTTTTAGACAACTTAGAACTAATTTAGGTTTTGGGTCAATCACGAATCGAGAGATAATGATTCTATAATTTAAATTAGGGATCATCAATTAGGGTTAAGAATTATAACTCCTGAGAGAGTAATTCAACCTAGGATCGTCTAGGCCCGTTGAGTTGAAAATTATATAATTGGTTAGATTTCTTTAGCCTATAATTAAATCCCCCTTTCTCTCACTTAGCTGTTTCTAGGTTGATTTTGGATTTTTGTGTGAATTGCTATTTTGTGACTTTTTTGCACTTTAAATTTTATATTTGATTATTGATTGATTTAATTTTTCATTAGTTAATTGCTTAGAATTATTGTAGTTTAGGGTGATCTTAGATTTAGGACTAGTTAGCCTTCCTCGTGGGATTGATACCTTAGGTATTACGTGAATGACTCGTGCCCTTGTGAAATTTACCAAGGTTAAAAAAATAGTAAAACTTAACGCGTGTAACCTTGCAAACAAGTTTTTGGCGCCATTACTGAGGAAGGTGACATTTAGTCTATAGTTTAAGGCGTTAACCTAGATTTGATTTTCTGTTTTTTTATTTTCATTTCATTCGTTTTACTTCGAAATCGTGCTCTTACATGAACACAAGAGTCAAGAGAGGTTCGACTCGTTCAGTTGAAATGATATATTTAGACATCACCTGATGAGAATGAACCCCTTAGGAAAGCTCGGTGAGAGGAAGAAGAAGAGATCAAGAAATCACAAATGACCGAGAAATTTCAAAGAAATATGGATCAGGAAGTTAACCCTGGAAGGCAACAATAGAGGACCTTCATGGACTTTATAAGGCTAGGGTTTAACCCAGTAAACCAAGGAGTGACTAGACCGCCTGTTCAAGCGGTCTCATTCGAAATCAAGCCATCCCTTCTGAATATGCTTTAGCAAAATGTCCAATTTTATAGCCTGGTGAAGGAAGATCCAAACACACACATCGTCAGTTTCCTCGACATTTGTGATACTTTTCGATATCACTAGATGTCGGAGGATGCTGTTGGGATTAGGTTGTTCCCTTTCACGCTTAGAGATAGAGTGAAGGCTTGATACCACTCACTAAGCCCCGCCAATATTACGACGTGGGAGCAGTTTGTACATGCCTTCCTAAATAAATACTTCCCGTTAACTATGACCACAAAGATCATAAGGGAAATTACCAATTTCCAATAAGTTGACAGGGAGTCGATTTATAAAGCATGGGAGCGTTATAAAGACCTACAGAGGAGATGCCCACACCACAACCTACCGAAGGAATTCCTCCTGCAGACATTCTACAATGGAGTAAACCCACCTATCAGAGGCACGATCGATGCAACGTCAGAAGGATCTTTGATTCGTAAGATGGTTGATGAAGCAAATGAGTTAATTGAAGAGATGGCGAGCAATAGCTGCTTATGGGCGAGTGAGAGAAGTAGGCAACCTACTGCCTTTAGAGAGCAGAAGGGAGTTGTCGCAGTCGATCAGATGACACAGATGCAATTTAAGATCGACAATCTGACGCAACAACTTAGCAATATGAAGGCATCATCTTTTGCTCTGGTTAAGGCCATACAAGCTAAGTGTGAGTTATGTGGTCAAGTAGATCATGATACTGTGGACTGCTACCTAATGAGAAAGGATAACCAGGAGCAAGTGAATTACATGGGGGAAGAATTTGGATAAGGAGGGGGTAATAATCCCTACTCCAACACATATAACCCTAGGTGGAAGAATCAACCCAACTTTTCCTGGCTGAACAATAATAATGGAGGGCAGTTCAGAACTCAAGGGCAATCGAGTTTCCAGCAAGATAAAGCAAGCTCACTGGAAGCCAAGTTGGATAAAATTCTAGATAAGCTTGGAACTTTAGATAATGTGAAAAAGAAGTTGGAAGATAACCTTGAGCAAGACATTAAGAATCATGCATCTTCCATTCACAATCTAGAGGTCCAAGTGAGTCAACTAACAAATGCCTTTTCTATGCGAAATCTTAGAAATGTTCCTAGCACTTTAGGAACAAAATCAAGGGAGCAATTAAAGGCTATCACACTTCTAAGTGGGAAGGAAATTGAACCACCCAAGAGAATAATAGAGGAGCCTATCAAGCCGGTCGAGAAAGATCAAGAAAAGGAGAAGGAAGTGGATATGAGTGAGTATCCTCCATATGTTGCACCTCCATTGTACCAACCCAAGATCCCTTTCGCTCAACGACTACAAAAGAAGAAGTTGGATGATCAATTTGCAGAGTTCGTTGACAAGCTAAGGACACTACTGATAAACCTCTCGTTTGTTGAGGCATTAGAACATATGCCTAAATACTTAACATTTTTAAAGGACATTTTATCAAAGAAGTGTACTTAGGATGACAATCACACGGTAGCCCTAACTAGTACTTGCAGCTTTATAGTCACCAGTCAAATGCTTTCAAAATTTAAAGATCCAGGAAGTTTCACAATACCTTATGTGGTTGGTGAATTGGAGTGTTTGTGTGATCTGGGAGCTAGCATCAATCTTATGCCTTTATCGATATTCAGGAAGTTGGGACTTAGAGAGGTCAAGCCTACATCAATGTTAATTCAATTGGCTGATCAATCCATTAAAAGGTTGTTGGGAATAGTGGAAGATGTTTTAATGCGAGTAGATAAATTCATTAATCCTGTGGATTTCGTGGTTCTAGATTTTAAAGAGGATAAAAACTGTCCACTGATCTTAGGTTGACCATTTATGAACATCGAAAAGGTCATAATTGATGTTCACAAAGGTAAATTGACACTTCAAATAGGCAAAGATCAGGTTGAATTCAATATGAATAAGGCCTTAAAGAATCCAACATCGAGTAGCGCATGTATGAAAGTTGAAATCATGGATCAAAGTTTGTGAGAACAAGTTCAGAGTTACATAGTAGAAGTGCAGTCATTGGAAACAGAAGCCGAAAATGAACACCAAATTTCTATATCTAAAGAAGATGATGAGATGGAGGAGGCAGATGTTCCAGTACGTCAAGACAAATTAGTTCGAACTGAAGCACCCACGCCACCATCTTTAGAGAAACCTCTAGCATTAGAGCTCAAGCCTTTACCTTCACACCTTACGTACATCTTTCTTGGTGAAGGTCAAACTCTACCTATAATAATTTCCAACCAATTGAGCGAAAAATAAGAAAGTAAGGTGGTGGAAGTTATAAGGAAGCGAACGAAAGCCATTGCAGATTGCTGACATTCGAGGAATAAGCCCGAATGCCTACATGCACCGAATAAACTTAGAAGAAGGATGTAGAACGATGCGAGAGCGCCAATGGAGACTAAACCCTAACATGAAGGAGCTGGTCAAGAAGGAGATCATAAAACTCCTAGATGCAGGGATAATTTATCCCATCTCTGATAATGAATGGGTCAGCCTAGTGCAATGCGTACCCAAGAAGGGAAGAATGACAGTGATTGAGAATGAAAGTGGAGAAGTAATTTCAACCAGAACAGTTACAGGGTGGAGAGTATGTATGGATTATCGTAAACTCAGCTCAGTAACTAAGAAAGATCACTTCCCTCTCCCGTTTATAGACCAAATGATAGAAAGGTTAGCTGGCCATTCATTTTATTGCTTCTTAGATGGATATTCGAGCTATAATCAAAATTTCATCTACCTTAATGATCAAGAGAAAACCATATTCACTTGTCCCTATGGAACCTTTCGAACTTTGCAACGTTCCAACAACATTTCAGAGGTACATAATGGAGGTGTTCATGGATGACTTTTCAGTATTTGGAGATTCCTTTGATTCATATCTAACTAATTTGGATAAAGTTCTTCAAAGATGTGAAGAATCACACTTAGTACTGAAATGGGAGAAAAGTCATTTCATGGTGCAAGAAGGGATCGATCTTGGACATAAGATCTCACATCAAGGATTCGAAGTTGACAAAGCGAAAATGGAGGTAATAGAAAAACTTCCACCCCCAAGCAATGTCAAAGGAGTGCAAGGATTTTTACGCCATGCAGGATTTTATCAACGATTCATCAAGGATTTTTCACAAATTACACGACCTGTAACCAACCTCTTAGTTAAGGATGTGCCTTTCGTGTTTGATGATAAGTGTATGTGTGCATTCAACACTTTAAAAGAGGCATTAATATCATCGCCAATTCTATCACCACCAGACTGGACACTTCTGTCTAAAGTTATGTGTGATGCGAGTGACCAAGCTATCGGTTGCGTGTTGGGCCAAAGGAAAAACAAAAAATTGCATGCAATCTACTATGCCAGTGAAACTCTTACAGGACCCCAACTGAATTACACCATTACAGAAAAGGAGTTACTCATAGTGGTGTATGCATGGGATAAGTTCTGATAATACCTTTTAGGTTCAAAGGTAATTGTATTCACCGGTCAAGCGGTACGAAAATACCTTTTCGATAAGGACGTAAAACCAAGGCTCATTAGATGGGTGTTACTTTTGCAAGAATTTGGTTTGGAAGTGAGAGATAAAAAGGGAGAAGAAAATATGGTTGCAGACTACCCATTAAGACTTGAGGGAGGGGAATGCAAGCCTGATGAAACTCTGATGTTACTCGAGAGCTTAACTATTCCATAGTTTGCAGATATCGCTAATTATGTTGCCAGTGGTAAATTCCCATTAGATCTCTCGTACCAACAGAGGAAGAAATTTTTGCATGACTATAATCGATATATATGGGATGAGCTAACCTTATATAGAGTCTATGCAGATGGATTAATGCAACGTTGTGTTCCGGATGAGGAAATGTTAGACATCCTTAAACAATGTCATAAAGGGCAACATGCTGGGCATTATAGGGCCAACAAAATGACAGCTCAGATAATAGAGAATGGATTTTTCTGGCCAAAGTTGCTTAAGGACATACAAACCTACGTGGCATAATGCGATCGATGTCAGAGGATAGGTAACATCTCTAAGAGGAACGAAATGCTGTTATGTAACATTCAAGAGGTAGAGGTCTTCGATATTTGGGGCATTGATTTTATGAGTCCATTCCCATAGTCAATGGGGAACATGTACATTCTGGTGGGAGTCAATTATGTTTCATGTTGGGCTGAAGCGATAGCATCTCCTACCAATGATAGGAAGGTTGTGTAAAAGTTCATTGAAGGACCATTTAACTGGTTTAGAGTGCCACGTACGATAATAAGTGATGAAGGTGCACATTTTTGTAACAGATTGTTCGATGCTCTCCTAAAAAGATACAGAGTGCATTACTAAGTTGCTACACCTTACCTTCCACAGACTAGTGGGCAAGTGGAAATTGTTAACCAACAGCTAAAATGAATCCTGGAAAAGACTGAACAATTCTCGGAAAGATTGGGCAGCTATGTTAGATGATGCTTTATGGGCCTATAAGACATCATTTAAAACACCCATTGGAATAACTCTTTACAAACTTATGTATGGGAAAGCTTGTCATTTGTCAGTTGAATTAGAACATAGAGCATATTGGGTGATTAAAGTATTAAATTTCGACTGGAAGTAAGCCGTGAAAAGGGACTTCTACAACTGGACGAGCTTGAAGAATTTCGTTTCAATGTTTATGAGAACGCCAAACTTTACGAGGAAAAAGTTAAGAAATGGCACGATGCTCGTCTAAAGCAAAAGGAATTCAAAATAGGAGGCACTTTTATACTATATAATTCCCAGTTGAGGCTATTTCCAGGAAAGTTGAAGTTTAGATGGAGTGGACCATTTATGGTCATTCAAGTCTTTGATCATGGTGCTCTCAAATTAGAAAATGCTAACAAGGAGACTTTTAAGGTTAATGGGCATCGGTGTAAGATGTATCTTGGAGGAACAATTCCCAAAGATAAGGAAGTAATTTCCTTGTCTTTGAACAATTGAAAATGCCTTCTTGAACGAAAGGTCAAGCTAAGGACCATAAACCAGCAAATTTAGATTTTGTTTGAAAAAGTAAGGATAGTTAGATTTAGTTTCAATACAACGTGAGCGAGGCATGCGAACTCTCACCTCCGACACCATCACTACCTCCATTCCCTTGAGATTTTTGTCTGACCCAACTTAAATTTTCTTTCCCACATTAGCCTTCAATTTTATTTTGTCTTTATATTTATTTTATTTTTATTTTTAGTGTTCATTTTATTTGTTCTTTGTTACTTTAATTTTTGTCTTTCCCCTTTGTTCATGTGTTTCTGTGTGTTTCATTCTCACATTGAGGACAATGTGTTGTTCAAGTATGGCGAGGGATTGTGTGTTTTGCTTTTGAATGTGATTTTGCACATTGTATGATAGTATTAGGTTACATTGTGTGAAGTGTGTGAATGTGTCAATGACTTAGATTGAGTGAAATTTATTTAATTTTGGACATAGTATATAAGGTGGTGAGTGATCATTAGCCTACAAAATTAGTGAATTAGGGGGACTTGGATGAATATACAACCTATTTAGGACTTAGTGTAAATTTAGCACCCCTTAGATTGTCACATTCATTCATAATTTGAGGTCTTTTAGGTTAAGTAGCTTAACTAGTATTTTTTTTCATGAAAACTAATAGCCAAAGCCAAAAAAAGGTGTTTTGTTAGCAAATAACTATTTTACTGACCTTCAGGTTATGAATAGAGCTAGTAGCTGTTGAAAACGTGATGTAGCTGAGTAACCAGATCGACATGCATCACAAATGTGTGCCTTTGCGTAAAAAGGCTATATTGATGTTTCAACCAAGCTATTTAATAAAATGATTTGGTTGAGTAACCGGATTGACATTCATCACAAATGTTTGCCTTCAAGTAAAAGACTAAGTCTGGGTTTAAAAAAATAAAATTAAAAAAAACCTACCAGACTTGTAATAAACTCTAATTTTCATAAAAATGTACTTAGAAATTGTTACAAAGTCTGAGGGACCGAAAAATTATTAATGTGTGGGTACAATTAAAAAGGGTAACTAAGTTAACACTTAGGTCTAGATTAAGTTGTATATTTAGTTCAAGCCCTTAGACACGTATTTTTTTTGTTAATGGTTTGACATAATTGAATGATTGTGTTAAAGATTAAATTCATTTCATGAAGTCAGAGCCATTGCCTCATTATTACATTGTGTGTTATGTGTTTTCATGTATTTTGTTATTTTGATTGCTTGAGGACAAGCGAACATTTAAGTGTGGGGATGTTGATAGTTATGTAATTGCATGTGTTTTAGGGTTGAATTTGTTATTTATTTAGTGTGAATTTGAGTGGTGTGTGTGCATTTAGGGTATAATTATGTTAGTTTGTGTGTTTTAGTGTTTTTATGGGTTAGATTAAGTCTTTGAGCTTAAATGTTATATTTTTGAG
>JAOQML010000005.1:23906342-23930099 GCA_027568935.1 Erythroxylum urbanii
ATGATCAAAAATTCAAAGAGAACAAGGAAGAAGAGAGCTACGGAAATGATGGAAAATATTCCACTTAACTACACCAAAAAAAAACTTTGATAAGAAAAAGCATCGTGAACAACTAAAAGATGATGGATTTTTATTAAATAATCACATATGGTGGCATGTTAGGCAAGTGACAAGTGTCACTTGCCTCATGTCATATGCTTAGTGCCTTTCCAAAAACAATTCAATTTCTACTCCAATTTTTCTCCAAAATTCCAATGGCTCATATCAATAAATCCTAAATTCATGTATCTAAATTTTTAGTGCCATTGGACAGTCATTTTTACTACCGATAAACCATTATTTTGCCACTTGGCAATTTTCCTAGTCCAGAAATTACCCAGAAAAATTTCTAAAATTCACTAAAAATCGAAAAACCAAATGACCCTATCCAACACAATTTTTCATAGCACACAAAACACATTTTTCGGAACAATCACATTTATTAACAAAATATACCGGGAAATGTCATGAATGCATGTACAGTCATTTACATGTGCAAAATTCACTATTCACTTACATGTGTATGCATGAAAATGTCAAGACAATTTTAAGCACTTATAAACTATTCCAAATGACTATTTTGCCCTTCCTATTGGTGATGGGATGTTACACGTAGTTTGTTTTTAATCTTGCAGATTCTATAGGATAATTTTCTGATTTTATTATATTTTATTATGATCAAAATATTTAATTTTGTTGAAGATTTGCTTTGATTTTCAGTTTATTTGTAAGCCTATATAAAGGCATGATAAGATAGAATAAAGGTATGAGTGCTTTTCGTGTTCTTTTATCTTTTATTGTATCCCATCTTATATATGTTTCTTTTATCCCAAAAATTCCAACATGGTATTAGAGCTTTCAAAGATCTTAAGGGACCTACGAGTGACTAATTAATACTTTACAAGCTCAAGAGTAAAGAAGGGCAATGAGAGACCAAGAAAGTGAAAAGATGGTGGACGGAGCCTATCAAGCAAAGGCTTTGTCATCAAAAAGAAAGAAAATATTCCTCAATATGGCCATTATGAGAAGTTTGGTCATGAAGAGAAAGATTACAAAAAGGAACAAGAAAATATGGTGGAGTTGGTTGATGAAGAAACTCTTTTTTGAAAGTTGGTGAGAAGTGCACCAAGATGTGTTTGGAGAAATGTGCTCCAATAATTGTAGGTTGGTGAGAAGGGCATCAACAAGATGATGAGAAGTGCATCAATTGGTGAAGAGAAGTGCTTCACAGAATATTTCGAAGATGGAAAGAAGTGCTCCAGAAAATTTGAATTAAGAGGGAATGTTGGAAATTAATTCAAATTTTAGACTTGTTAAAATTCCTTTAGAATAGGTATTAGTTTATTTTTAATCTTGCAGATTCTATAGGATAGTTTTATGATTTTATTATATTTTATTATGATCAAAATATTTGATTTTGTTGAAGATTTGCTTTGATTTTCAGTTTATTTGTAAGCTTATATAAAGGCATGATAAGATAGAAAAAAGGTATGAGTGTTTTTCATGTTCTTTTATCTTTTATCATATCCCATCTTATATATGTTTCTTTTATCCCAAAAATTCCAACACAATCTCCACAAACCATGCGTATACATTCACGAATTGGTAAAACACCACTAACCATTTTAATCGATTATGGTTCTACTCACAATTTTCTCCATTACAGGTTTGACAAAATGGCTGGCCTTAAGCCTGAAATTGGATTTTTTCTTTACTGTAGTGGTTGCTAATGGTGAAAAACTAACAAGCCCAAGCCGTTGTACTAAAGTGCAATTGATGTTGCAAGGCATAATAGTAGAGTTCGATTTTTTCTTACCGTCCTTAAAATGTTGTGATGTTGTCTTGGGGGCACAATGATTATGCACATTGGGTCTTATTTTATGGATTTTGGACAAATGTAGATGGGAAAAGGGTGTTGCTATATGGATCGTCTTCCTCTAAACTCATCACTCGCAAGGGAGAAATCATTCCTAAGACATTGAGGCAAAATCAAGGTTGAACATTTATGTTGCAAGTCTGTGCCATCCATCCAAATCAAACAATCAACATAAGTTTGGAGGTAACAACCAGTTCCAAGATTGATTCCTTACTGACTAAGTTTGGTGATTTGCTTGAAGCAGCCGTGGGGCTACCTCCAACATGCACTCATGATCACAAAATTCCCCTCTAACCTTGAGTAGGTTAGTATGTTTTCATCCCTATCATTATCTATACTTTCAAAAACAAGAAACTGAACGGATGGTGGACGAGATGCTAATCCAAGGTACAATAAGACCCAGTTAAAGTCCATTTTCCTCTCCGATACTGTTGGTAAGAAAACATTATGAGAGTTGGAGGTTTTGTGTTGACTATAGGGCACTTGATCAAATCACAGTGAAGGACAAATTCTCAATTCCAGTTATTGATGAGCTGTTGGATAAGCTACATGGTGTGAACTACTTCACGAAGCTTGATTTCTCATCTAGATATTTTCATATTCGTACGAATATGAAAGATGTCTATAAAATAACCTTTCAAACTCCCCATGAGCACTTTGAATTCTTAGTAATGCCCTTTGGGTTCACTAATGCTCTGTCTACATTTTAGTCTCTTATAAATGAAATTTTTAAGGCTTATTTAAGGAAATTTATTCAGGTATTTTTGGATGACATCCTAATCTATAGTCATACTTGGGTTGAACATAAGAAGCATGTTAGAATTGCATTTTCCATTCTGAGAGCTCATCGTCTTACAATATAAAAAAGAGAAATTCCAATTCGATCAACCCTAGTTCAATACTTGAGTCATATCATATGTGAAGGTGGTGCGAAAGTGGATCTAGAGAAGATAAAGCAATGGTGGATTGGCCGAAACCTATTACTGTTTATAGCCTTAAGAGGATTTTTAGGACTGATTGGATATTATCAAAAGTTTGTTGCTAGTTATGGAAAAATTGTAGCACTATTAACAGCCATGTTGTGGAAAAATGCTTTCTCTTGGACTCAAGATGTAGATAAAACATTTGAGTTGTTGAAGCACTCTATGACTCAGGCCTAATTATTAGCATTACCTAACTTTGACCTTCTGTTCATAGTCAAATGTGATGCATCAAGAAATGGGTTAGGATTTGTCCTTATGCAAGAATAGCAACCAATTGAATTTTTAGCATCGCCTTAAAAGGAAAGAGCCTCTTAATGTCTACCTACGAGAAGGAGTTGACGACGCTAGTGTTAGCAATAAAAAATGGTGGCCTTATTTATTTGGATGTCACTTTGTTACGTGGACAAATCAGCAAAGTCTCAAGTTTCTTTTGGAAATGATAAGTGTAAATTGCATTGTGTTTTAGGGCTTAGTTTCATGTGTATTTAAATATTAATTCAATCATTTAGTATGTGTTTAGGTTAAATTTTTGTTAGTTTGTTAATTATTTATGTTTTAAGTGTTTTATAGGTTAGTACAAGTCTTTGAGCTTAATTATTATGTTTTTTAGGTACCTTGATGTTGTTAGTGTTTCAGGGTTAACATCGAATTTTGGAGAAGTTTCGGAGACACTCGGACTGAAACAATGGCCTACAATCATGGTATAATAGGCCACGATTGTGGTTAAAGCACTATAGTTAGCCACGATCATGGCCTATATGCCACGATCATGACAGAAGCCCAAGACATGGCCCACGATCGTGGCCTGTAAGCCACAATCATGATAGAAGGGTCAGATGTGGGCCATAATCATAGCCCAGTTTCCACAAAATATACAGATTTTGAATTCAATACTATAATTAAGCAAATCTTTCTTTCGAATATCAATTTCCAATTTCCAATCAACAAAAGGTAGATCTATAGGACATACACAAACACATACTTCACAAGCAATGCATTTATCAAATTCAAAATGGATTCGACCATGGAAACGATCTGATTCTTTTTCTTTTCTTTTCTAATTGTTTCTATTTCATTTCGCATTGTACTTATTTTAGTGGCCAAAGGACATACATGAACGCATACTTCACAAGCAATGCATTTATCGAATTCAAAATGGATTCGACCGTCGAAATGCTTCGATTGTTTTTCTTTTCTTTTCTAATTTTTCTATTTCATTTCACATTGTACTTGTTTTAGTGGCCAAACCTTTCATTTTATTTTCTGTCAGTGAATAATTTATCCACTCCATAGATGCAATTTGGCCATAAATTTTATGAATTGTCTTATTCTTGATTATCGAATCTTGTTCTTTTTTAGTTTTAGTTTTGTTCAAGTCACATATGTCTCTAAATCGAAATAATAGAGTTAGATTTCTTTTTTATTGTGAAAGTTTCTTCTCGGATCGAGAAAGCAAAACCGCTTGGCATTGCATATTAGAATTCATTAAAGCCCAATTCACATCATTATACTTGATAAAAGGAATGAGGGAAGCTCCAATAGAAAAATATTGGAAGGGAAAAATACTTCGAAGATGAACCTGTTCCTATGCAATAGTAAGGAATTCTTGACGGTATCGAGTTTGAACAACTTGTTCCTCTTGAATACCCCGATTAAACGCTCAAGCATTTCCCTCTATTAGGATCATCCATATAATAATAATAAGCAGATAAACTGAATTGTAGACATGACAACGTACAAACTCAACAGGACCCCTCAAATTAGACCAAGAAAAAGAAAAATGGAGGGGTGCCCCATTGAGTTCTTAATAACGAATAAATTATATGTAGATTGTATATGCAGATAGATATAGGATCTAGCATCACCTTTTGTGAAGTAAAAAACCACTCTCAATCCCATGTTTGAATAAAGCAGAGAAAGTGTAGTAATAAGTCATTTAGAATCAATAGATTCATGGTACAATCCCCCCATGATGTCATTTTTTTGTACATTTTTTTCCTGATAAGGGATCAAATGATATAGTTCTTTTATTGGTAGCTTAGAGGATTATAAACATGACTATTGCAACATGTTAACTAATCGATTATGATAAATTGGATCAAATTTTGCAGTTTTTCCTTCTGCAGTACCTCGACGTGGGAAAATGCATAGTCACCCAAAAACATCAAGTTTTGAGGGATTTTCAGACCGTTGGACCTCAAAAAAATCCTAGGGCTGCTCAGAAGACAAAAGGTATTTAAAGAATAAGACAAAAAGGCTAAGGGAGCTTTTGCATTAACCACTTTTAGAGAAACCCTAAAAAGAATTATCGAAAGATAAAGAAAGAGAAGAAGGAAGAAAGAAGAGGAGAATACGCCAACTTGATGTACTTCCCAAATCAAGAGTTTCCTAATGTTGCTACCTCTCATAGTCCGTTTAATTCGTATTTCTTACTATTTTCAGTTTTATTATTGTATAAAATTGGAATAACAATTGATGATAGGATTTTTAGATGTTGATGATGTTCTAAACTCACCTTTGGGGTTTTATTTTTGATTTAATAAAAGCTAATTGTTTATGTGTTATTTGGATTTATTGTGATTTAATTCCGGACGTGCATAATTCGATAATAAACTAAAAGGGTGAATCGAATGAAAAATAATTAAATTGCGCTAACAAGAGTTAGGTGATTTAATAGAACAAGAATTAAATCAAATCGGTAAATTATGCAAAGAGAGATTTTGCATAGGTTTTCGATAGTTTATTAGACCACGTTAAATTTAAGTAGGGTTATGGTAATTTTTTTAATTGAGAAATTGCAATTCCATAATTTGATTAGGGTTTATAATTTAAAGTTAATGCTTATAACTCGAGAGAGAGTAATTAACCCTTGGATCGTCTAAAACCAATAATTCGGTAATTCATAATCAGTTATATTAGCATTAAGGATAGGTAAAATTCTCTTTCTCTCAATTGGTAATTCCTTTAGGTTGATTCTTGAGTGTGTGTTATGACAATTACATTTTGCATGATATTTTAGGGTGTAATCTAGCAAGTATTTAGCGTTAAATTGAGAGTTAAGTGTGAGTTTATATGTTAATTATGTTAGTTTGTATGTTTATGTGTTTTTTTATGGGTTAGTATGAATCTTTAAGCTTAATTGTTATATTTTTGAGGTACCTTGATGTATGCGTTAGTGTTGCATGGTAAACGGGGAAGAACGATAAAGATTTGAAGATTTCAAGCTAAAAGATATAGGCTATGATCATACACAGTGGCCACGATCGTGACAGAGAAGGAAGAGATAGAAGCTGCTAGGCCACGATCGTGATAGAGAGCGTTAAGTCAGGCCACAATCGTGTAATTCAAGCCATAATCATGATAGATGGGATAAATTACCAGCCACGATCGTGCCATAAATCGGGCTAACACGAAAACTCAAATTATGAGTGATTTTTTAGACCATTTCAACCCAGAGTTTGACCTAGGGCTGCTACAGAATAAATAACATACTACAAGACAGCCGCCAGGATTCATTAGAGAGTGAAGAGAGTCGTGCCAAAAGAGCAAAATTCTGTCAAATTCGAGGGAGACATAGAGAGCAATTAAGAGATTGAGAAGGGAGACGAAGGAAGAGAAACACAAAGACGTGCCAGACGCGAATTACTTCCCAGAATAGGTGGTTTCCCACCATCACCGCTTCGAGATTCCGTTCCCTATAGTATTTCCATTTATTTTAGTTTTATTTATGTATAGATTTGAAATAGGTGTTGAGATTCGTTGTGTGAATGTTGAGTTTACGTTTATACTCACTTTTAGATTTTGATTCTTGAGATTAATAAAATTTATTCGATTGTGTTTTCTTATTGAGTTGATTGTGATTTCAATTCTGTTCTTAATAATTCAGCAACAAATTTAGAGGGTGAGCCTGGTAAAAATCATCAATTTCAACTAATAAGAGTTAGGTGAATCGATAAGTAAAGAATTGAGTCAAATCAGTAGAGTCGTGTAACGAGAGATCGAGCATAGATTCTCGATAGGTTAATAGGCAATTTTAGAACTAATTTAGGTTTTGGACCAATTGCAGATTGAGAGATCGCAATTCTCATAATTTGAATTAAGGATTACTAATTAATGTTAAGAATTATAACTCCAGAGAGAGTAATTTACCATAGCACCACCTAGACCCGTTAATTCAATAATTACATAATTGGTTAGGTTTTCTTAGTTTCGAATTAAAATCTCCTTTCTCTCCCTTGTTAATTTCTAGGTACATTTTAGGTTGGGCTATGATTTTGCTATTTTGTTTACTTTCTACCACTTTAATTTCTCATATTGATTATTGATTGATTTAAATTCTGCATTAGTTGTTTAGTTAGGTTAATTGTGAACTTAGCTGCTTTTGGATTTTAGGACTAGTTCCCTTCCTCGTGGGATCGTCACCTTAGGTACTACGTGAATGACCTGTGCACTTGCGATAATTATCAAGGTTATAATTAATAAAACTTAGCGCATGTAATCTTGAGCCAACAAGTTTTTGGTGCGCTGCCTGGGAAGGCAACTTGGTTCTTTAATCTAAGGCATTTTTTCACTATCTTTTGTTTTTAAAAATTAGTTTTTAAAAAAATTAGGGAATAAAGCAGAGACACATCAAGACATCTTAGAGTGAGAATTAGACAACCGAAGAGTTAAGTGCTAAGAAGAGGTAAAAAGATCGATCATGGAGGATGTGTATTATAGGGAGCAAGGGACATTGGTGGAATTCAACGAGCCCTAATTTGGTTAGGAAAATCATCATCCTCTTACAAACTTGTACACTTCAGGATGGCAAAACCACCCAGATTTTTATTGGTCCAACAATGTAAATACTTACATGGGACATCAAGACCTATATGAATTTCAATATGATGAATCTAGTTTATGGGATTCCGAGCTAGACAAAATCATGGATAAGCTCATAGACATGGAAGAGGGCCAGAAGAGACTGGAAGAGCAAATTGATCGAGTAACAGAAAATCATGCCGCTTCTATTCACAATCTGGAGATTCAAGTAAGATAGCTTTCTAGGGAATTCTGAAAGCAAAGTGTGGAAAATTATCTGAGCAGCATGAATTTAATTCAATAGTGTTATGTCAGGCTATCACACTTAGGAATGGGGAAGAGCTAGCAGAACCAGAGGAAGACCATGCCAAACCCCAACTCATTGACGACTAGGAGATGACAAAAGTGTATAAAGAAAAGAGTGCCAAACCTCCCTTTTATTCACCAGTCCTAGATATACCACATATGAAAATCGAAAACTCTTGGGTGGACATCCATACAAAGATTGATGATGATAATGAGACATTCAACATGAATGATGTATTTAAGAATTCGAAGGTTAGTAGCTCATTCAAGATAATTGATGTGTTCGAATCTTCTGAAGAATAAGAGGATGAAGAATAGATGACAACAGACATCGAGTTTGAAGAAAGTATAGAAGTCTCTGTTCGAGAAGCAGAAGAAGCTGAGGAAACGAAGGTGATTAAGGAAGAAGGAGAGCAATTCACCTTCGTACAGGACAAACTGTTGGACTCGATGGAAGATTCAGGGAGTATCATTATTCCCTATTTTATTAACCGTTTGTTAATGAGAAGGACATTGATGAAATTAATTGGTTTTCTCAACCTTATCAATATTGTCTTTCTAATCATTTTGCAATTTATAGTTTACTCACAAGCTACAAAATTGATGTTGAGTGAGAAGGGTGGAAGCAAGCTGCTTATAATTGATCCTGGCTAAGTTTCAAAGGATGAAGGTCAAGCTAATGACTATAAATTAGCACGTTTAGTAGTTAGATTTAAATTGTTGTATAGTAAGGTTTGTTTTAAATTCTTAAATAAGTTTTGAATGATTTGGAATGGTTTAGATTGCTAATTCTTTTTCTCTCTCGAATCACTTATAAGATAGAGAAACACTCTCGACATCAAGAGGATTTGGCCTCAACATTATTGCCATCACCATCTTTAGCACCATAAATGGTTTCGTGTTCTTACCTTTTTCCTTTCATTTTTGTTAGTATTTTATCTTTACATTTTTCGTATATTGTACTTTATTTCCCTTGGTGTGTTTGTGTGTGTTTCCTTCTCACATTGAGGACAATGTGTTATTCAAGTGTGGGGAAGGATTGTGTGTTCTGCTTTTGAATGTGATTTTGCATACTGTATGATAGTTATTAGGTTACATAGTGTGAAGTGTGTGAATGTGTCAATGGCTTAGATTGACTGAAATTTATTTAATTTTGGGGCATAGTCTATCAAGTTGTGAACAATCATTAGCTTACGAAATTAGTGAAATAGGAGGCCTTTTGGATAAATATACAGCATAATTTAGACTTAGTGTAAATTTGGCACTCTCTAGATTGTCACATTTATTCATAAATTGAGGTCTTTTAGGTTAAGTAGCTTAACTAGTATTTTTTATGAAAACGAATAGCTAAAAGCAACAAGATAAAAAAAAGTGTTATTTTAATAAGTTACTATTCTACTGACCTTCGGGTTATGAATAAAGCTAGTAGCCAGTTGAAAATATGATGTAGCTGAGTAACTGGATCGACACGCATCACAAATGTGTGCCTTCGCATAAAAAGGCTATAATGACGTTTCAACCAAGCTATTTAATAAATGACTTAGTTGAGTAGCCAGATCAACATTCATCACAAATGTTTGCCTCCGAGTAAAAGAATAAGTCTCGGTTTAAATAAAAATTAAAAAAGAAAAAAGTGTTTTAAATAAACACCTACCAGACTTGTAATAAGCTTGAATTTTCATGGAATTATACTTAGGAACAGTTATAAAGTCTGAGGGATCGAAGATTTATTAATTTGTGTGTATAATTAAAAAGGGTAACTAAGTAACACTTAGGTTTTAATTTAGTTGTATATTTAGTTCAAAGCCCCTAGATACATATTTTTCTTGTTAATGATTTGCCGTAATTCAAATGATTATGTCTAAGATTAAAGTTATTTCATGAAGTCAGAGCCATTGTCTAATTATTGCATTGTGTGTTATGTGTTTTGTTGTTTTTTTTTTTGCTTAAGGACAAGAAACGTTTAAATGTGCGGATGTTGATATTTTCATTTTGCATAATGTTTTAGGATGTAATCTGGTAAGTATTTAGCGTTAAATTGAGAGTTAAGTGTGTGTTTATGTGTTAATTATGTTAGTTTGTATATTTATGTGTTTTTTATGAGTTAGTATGGATCTTTGAGCTTAATTGTTATATTTTTTAGATACCTTGATGTGTGTGTTAGTGTTGCAGGGTAAACGGGGAAGAACGATGAAGATTTGAAGAGTTTCGAGCTACAAGACATAGGCCACAATCTTACATAATGGCCACAATTGTGACAGAGAAGGAAGAGCTAGAAGCAACCAGGCCACGATCGTGATAGAGAGCATCAAGTCAGGCCACGATCCTGCATTTTAGGCCACGAACATGATAGTGAGGATAAATCACGAGCCATGATCATGGTAGGCAAGGCCATGATCGTGCCCAGGATCGGGCTGACCAGAAAACAAATTTTGAATGATTTTTTATACCGTTTTGACCCCGAGTTTAACCTAAGGCTATTACAAAATAAATAGTATACTACAAGATAGCCGCCAGGAGTCATTAGAGAGTGAAGAGAGCCGTGCCAAAAGAGAAAAATTTTGTCAAATCTTAGAGAGACCTAGAGATTGATCAAGAGATTGATAAGGGAGACGAAGGAAGAGAAACAAAAGACGTGCCAGACACGAAGTACTTACCAGAACAGGTGATTTCCCACCATCACTGCTTTGTGATTCTATTCCTGAGATTATTTCCATTTATTTCATTTTTATTTATGTATAGAGTTGAAATAGGTGTTGAGATTCGTTGTGTGAATGTTGAGTTTATGTTTATACTCACTTTCATATTTTGATTCTTAAGATTAATAAAATTTATTCGATTATGTTTTCTTATTGAGTTGATTGTGATTTCAATTATGTTCTTAATAATTCGGCAACAAACTGAGAGAGTGAGCCAGGTAAAAATCATCGATTTGGGCTAATGAGAGTTAGGTGAATCGAAAGGTAAAGAATTGAGTCAAATCGGTATAGTCGTGTAACGAGAGATTGAGCATAGATTCCCAGTAGGTTAATAGGCAATTTTAGAACTAATTTAGGTTTTGGACTAATTGTAGATTAAGAGATCGCCATTCCAATAATTTAAATTTGAGATTACTAATTAGGGTTAAGAATTATAACTCGAGAGAGAGTAACTCACCCTAGGACCGCCTAGACCCGTTAATTCAATAATTACATAATTGGTTAGGTTTTCATAGTTTCGATTTAAAATCCCCTTTCTCTCCTTTGGTAATTTCTAAGTCAATTTTAGGTTGGGCTGTGATTTTGCTACTTTGTTTACTCTCTAGCACTTTAATTTCTCATATTGGTTATTGATTGATTTAAATTTTGTATTAGTTGTTTAATTCGGTTAATTGCAAACTTAGCTGCCTTTGGATTTTAAGACTAGTTCCCTTCCTCGTGGGATCGACACCTTAGGTATACGCAAATGACTTGTGCGCTTGCGGTAATTACCAAGGTTGTAATTAGTAAAACTTAACACGTGTAACATTGAACAAACATGTTACAATTGCTAAATTCTTAATTTTTTAAGATTGATTCTTGAATTGATTTCATTAATTGAATTGAATTTTTATTTTAGTTTCTTTACTTTTTTAATTTCTGTTATTTATTTTGACCTTAGATTTTAGGATTAGATTATCCCTCCTCATGGGATCGACACCTTAAGTACAATGCGAATGAACCGTGCACTTACGGATTATCAAAGTCAATTAATTAAAAAGACTTGCACACATCAAACAACCCGATCAAGTTTTTAGGCCATGATCATGGGCCATATCTGAGCATGCTGTCATGATCGTGGCTTGCAGGCCACGATTGTGGGCTAACTCCAGTGTTTCTGTCACGATTATGGCTTGTTGTGCCATGATCGTGGGTCGTTGTTTCGGCTCAAGTGTCTTTGAAACTTCTCCTTTCTTCGATGTTGACCCTGAAACACTAACAAACACATCAAATTACTCTAAAAACATAATAATTAAGCTCAAAGACTTGTACTAAGCCATAAAATACTTAAAACATAAATAATTAACAAACCAATGCAATTCTAACCTAAACATATACTAAACAATTGAATTAACAATTAAATACATATTAAACTAAGCCCTAAAATACGATGAAATTTACACTTATCATTAATCATTCCTATTAGATATCTAGGGTCAAGTATCATTAAATCAAGAAGGTGAAGTGAAACAAAATAAGGATAAAAGTAATTCTTAAGTTTTCATCGTCAATTAATCAACAAATTTACCACTGCTTATTCAATTATTCAAATATCAATTTTATTTAGTTTAGTTTATTTTCTCATCATATTATCATATTGTTGACCTTAAACAGTGTTACAAGAATTTTGGTGACTAATACAATTCTTATGAAAATGATACTTTTTATAATATAAGATATGATCTGTACACTTACATTATAGATAGGTTTAAATTAAACTTTAATAAGTTTTTAATGTCATTGTTGGGGACTGATAAGTTAGCATCACCTCTACCTAGCTCTCACTCCATCATTTATATATAAAGGAAATTTTATCCCATCAGCTCGAATTCTTTAGCATTTAGCATGTGGTTTCTCTAATTTTATCCTATGAGTAGTGCTTGTAAACAGTGCTCTCATGAATAGTGCTGATGAATAGTATTCGTGAATAGTGCTCAACTAGCTTTGTATCTAAGACAATTTCTTTGTCTAATGGATGATATATATATGAGTTTCTGCCCATTACAACTTTAAAACAAGCTTCACTGCTCCTTAGACTTAGTTATCTTTAGGCTTGAATGAGTGCTGCATTTGCCTATCCAGAACAATAATAAAGAGAATACTAATGGTATAAGGAAGACATGGGTGTAATTTATTGGAGACAGCAAGCCAAAAGCTAAACTTAGCTTTTTTCCACCCAATAAATGTGATGAAAAGTTTATTATGTAGCCTCCCATTAAAATTTTGAAAACAGGTACAACGAAATGGAATTCTAGATTGATTGGATATTTTCTTGACAAAAGCGTTGCTTATCCTGTACTGAAGTAGTGGGCACAAATACATTGGAAAGCGCATGGTTTTGTCGACATATTGGTAAACAATGATGAAAATTTTTCTTTAAATTCTCTTACAAAGAAGCTTCCATAAGAGTACTTAAAGGGGGACTTTGGCATGTGTAGAATAAGCCAATGTTGCTATAGCTTTGGAGACTTGGATTGAAAATTTTATGAAATTATGAAGGAAAATATACAAATTTGGTTGTGTATATATGAAGTACTATTGGATTATTAGACCACAAGTCGATTAAGTTATCTTACTAGCTTCATTGGCAAACTAATTTAACTGGACCAAGCCACTACAGAGATATCCAGAATTAATTTTTCTAGGTTATGCGTTCTAATGAATTCTATGACTACTTTTCCAAAAACTGTTCCAATTATAAGGTTGGAGATAATCTCAAAATAACCTATTCTTGGAAACCTAAGCAACTTAATGTTAGAAAAGGATGGAAACCTATAGGTAGACATTTCAGTACTAGATTTGCATAGGAGCTTAATGAAATTAAAGAAAAGAAGCAGGAAAGCAATGTTCAAATAGATGAAACAAATGTCGATAGCTTAAAAGGTAAATTTCACATCTCTGAGGCTAATTTTGGATTTAGTGAAAAGCATTTGATGGAAGAATCTATAGAGAACGAAAATGTTTATAATACCCTCATTTCCCAAAAAAAGGTTGAAGTGATGAAGAAGAGTACAAATAGAGATGAACCAGTAGCTACATTCATTAATAGTGCAAAGGAGTTTGATCCTATATAAAAGAAAAAGATCTAGCAGAAGGAAGAAACCTCTAACTTTAAATTCCAAAACATGAAATCCATTACATGGAATAAAAGAGTAGCTAATGCTCTATGAAAAAAAATTTTGTCCAAGAACCTTATCTTAGAGCATAAACTAGACATATTTTACTTGTTGGAATTAAAAATAAAAGATGGCAAATGCAATATGATAGATATACTATCTTCCAACTATAGACAAGTCCCAAACCATCCTCATCATCATACTAGGGGGATCCTGTATACATTAATCATCAAATTGTAAATGTGATGAACTTAGGAATGTTTGATCATACTATACATGTTGATGTATCATACAACACGATAATTAAAGTTAGTGTAATCTCCTTTGTTCATGCACATAACAATATATTTCAGAGGAATCAATTAATAAGAGGTTTCTGTAGTAATTAGAAACCATAGTTATTGACTAAAGATTTCAATACTATTAAATTTTGAAGAAGATGAGGGTGTACATGCTTTTAAACATACTTGTTCAAAGTTCAGATAATACATTACAGATATTTAGTTTTCTGATATATCTTAAGGTGGAAACTTCTTCACATGGAATAATAATTAGTATGGAAGCAGTTTCATTAGGAAAAAACTAGATAGATTTATGGGAAATCTAGAATGGATTCAAGAATTCTATAGCTCATCCTCAATTTTCACAACAAACAATCTCTTTGTCACTCAATGTGCTTCATATCGATTCAAACACAAGTCGTAAGTATCATAACATCTTTTAGATTCAATAATTTCTTAACCTATTTAAAAAGCTTTGATGAAATCATTTGGAAAGCTATCTCCACTAAAGTTTAAGGCACTAAGCAGTTTGTTTACACAACAAAAATGAAACTCATCATAACGTCCCTAAAGCAGTTGTATAAGGAGAATATTGGAAATAATCATCATTTTTTACCAATTTCCAAAGAGGCACTGAGAATTATACAAGATGAGCTATATAGAAATCCTGATTCTAGTGAACTTTAACAGAATGAGATGATTGCAATATGTAACCTATCAAAAGCCTTGTTATGATCATCCTATGATCAAGGAAAGATCAAGAGTGTTGTGGCTTAAAGAGGGTGATAGAAATTCCACTTTTTGTCATAGATCTATGTTAAAAAGGAAATAATCCAACAAAATTGTTAGTGTGATTAAAGATAACTAAATATATCAGAACAATATAGTAATTTGAAGAAGTTTCTAATTACTTCAATTCAATCATGAATCCATCAGCTAATTATAACTACATAGTTGAACTACATAAGAATATCATGTTGGAACCTGTAACTTTTGAAGATGTTGAATCATTGTCTAAGCTTATCACTAGTAAGGAGATTGATAAAGTGGTAAAGTTAATCAATCTATAAAAAAACACCAGGTCCAGATGGTCTTAATATGATGTTCTTTAACAAAACTTGGCATTTAACTTAGATTATGGTTCATAAAGTTTTTCTAGAATTATTTAATTACAAGAAATTGCTCAAGGAGATTAATAGAAACTTCATAACTCTAATTCCCAAAAAGGGAGAGATGAAGCACTTCCGTGACTACAGACCAGTTGCTTGTTCCAATTCCATCAATAAATTCATCTTCATGGTTATAGCTAATATATTAAAAAGGATTTTGGCCAAGTATCTGGATGAAACACAAAAGGCATATATACTTGGCAGATTAATAAGTGACAACATTCTTTTGATGCAGGAGTTTATTAAAGGTTACTGCAACAAAAAAGGGGGTAGAAATTGCATCTGGAAGGTTGATTTAAGGAAAGCTTATGACACTGTGGAGTGGAAATTTCTTATTAACATTTTAAAAGCAATGGATTTTCCTAAAATATTTATTGAGTGGATTTCTTAGCACATCACCACTCCATCTTTCAATGAACTTATAAATGGGGAACCTTCAAGGAGTTTTAGAAGTAGCAAAAGTATAAGTCAAGGTGATCCTTCATCTCTTTACCTATTCTCTCTTATTATGGAGGTTTTCTGTGGGACACTTAAGAGGGTGATGGATAGAAAAAAAATTTTCAGATATCATTCTAAGTGTAAGAGGCTAAGTATAATGATTATAGTCTTTACTGATGATTTATTGCTGCTATCTAGAGTATATAAAATATCTATAATGGTTTTGATGATTGTAATCAAAATGTTTTCTAGAATGTCTAGACTTGAAGTGAAATCTAGAAAAAGCTCTTGTTACATCTCTATTAAAGTTATGGAACAAAAAGCAATGGTACCTGAAGTTGCATGTTTTAATAAGGAAAAATTGCCGTTTATATATCTAGGAGTTCCTATTGCTGCTTCTAAGTCAACTTATGACGATTACAAATTGCTAATTGATAAAATATGGGCTAGTATATCATGCTAGAGTCTGAAGGCTTTTTCCTTAATTAAGAGAGCACAACTTTTTTTTCTATACTCAATGCACTAACTATACATTGACCAACGCACACGTATTTTCACAAGGTTGTTATCAAAAAAATTGATGTTATTCTCAAAAAGTTTTGTGGACTAGAAACAAAACAAATAAACACTACAATCCCATTAAATAGTTAAAAGTTAGGAGCGTGCCCGTGGCTCACTGAATCAGGATAGATCAGCCTGTGGCCAGCTCATGGCCCCGCCATAGCCTGACAAGCCATAGGAGAGCCGAGCCAACCCAAACCACTTTATTTTTTAAAAAAAAAGTCAAAAACGACGTTTTGAAGTAATGGTCAAGCCAAGGGCCGGGCAGGCCTCGGTCACTTTTGAAGTAATGGTCAGGCCTCGGTCACTTTTGGCCCATGGCCCTATCATCCCGGGCCAAAATTGACATCCCTATTAAAAGTATGCTCTCTGGAAAAGCATAGTGGGTTGAATTTGCTCCCTTAAGGATTTGTAATTTGGTTATGCTTACGAAAAAGTTATGGACGATCACTAAAATCAAGAAATCCCTATGGGTTAAGTGGATCAATGCTTATTTCATCAAAGGGAGAAATATATGGAAATTTAATATACCTGAAACTTCCTCAAACATAACTAAAACAATCTCTAAACTCAAAAGCAAAGTTAGACCATATGTGATCAAATTATTGGGAAATGGTATCAATACATCCTTTTAGTACGACAAATGGTCATAAATATTAGTGAGCTTAATTTGATCATAAATATGATTAGGGATGATTGATCTATTGTTTATGCTCTAGCACACAAAACTGAAATTTTATCAAGAATTTAAGATTCTGGTTTGTATAATCAAATCAATAAAAATGAGCTCGAGGAAAACAAAGTTGATGATAATTTGTGGAATTTGTCTAGAAATGATAAATTCACCAATTTGACCTGAGAAAGCTATTTCAAGAATAGGAAAATATGGTAGCATGGAATAAACTTGTCTAGTATAAGTATATGATACCTAGAGCTCCAATCACAATGTGGAGAGTAATCAAGAATGGGCTACCTATAACTGATGGATTTAATAAATTTATAGCTATTCTAAATAGATGTGTTTTATACAAGCAGCAATAAGAAAGTATTACTCACTTATTGTTTAGATGATGATTCACTCATCCTTTTTGGAAGGATATAACTCAAAGATTTTTGTTAGGAGATGCACCAAATGAATGGTATCATATTGTAGCTCGGTTTTTAACTTTAAACATGCATGATAAAACAAAGCAATTGTGCCTTTTCATTACTATGTCATATCCAATACAAGTTGTATGGGATGAAAAGACTATGATAATATTCAAGGACATTGAGAAACAACTTTCAAGTATATACAGGGAAACAATTAAAGCAATAAAGTTACATTTTGTTACCTTGAAGATAATATGTAAATTAGCTCTAATCTTATATCAGTATGAGACTAATGATTAGCATGTATACTTATGTTTGATTCTTTGTAATACCATCATGGCAGTTTTTAACCCATTCATTTGATAAGATGGTTTATGCTTATAACAATTGTTATTGCTTTTCATGACTTAATCTAATTTACAATTTTTTGGGGAAAACAAGAAAAGTTACCATCTAGTACAATTTGAGATGACGCCAGTTTTCATGACTTATGTGATAAGTAGAAATTATAGTATATTTTACTCTCCTACTTTATATTATTTACATGGCATATTTGGGATAAATTATTGGTTTTTCTTACTAATTATTTAAGTTATTTAATTTTATATTTTATTTCTAAAAGGGGTTTAAATTGCACTAAATATTTTCTTATAGGTTTGGTGGACTTAAGGAAAGTAATCTAGACAAATATCTGGCCCAAGATGAGGTTTCATCCAAAAGAAAGTCTATAATTAAGCATACAGCCAACTAGAAGAAAAACAATAGCAGAACCAACAGCCCAACAGAAAAAAAATCTAGGAAGTGGAAAGAAAACCAAACCCAAGACCCAGCTATGATCTAGCCCAAAGCCAAAGCAATAAGAAAGCAAAATGATGCAGTAAATGAGAAGTAGCAAAACGCAATAGAGAAAAAGGAGAAAACACAGAAGCAAAATGCAGACGCTAGAGGAGACAATCCGAAACGTAGCAAAATAGATCATAAATGACCCACATCAGTAGGAAATTAAGCTAACAGTAGATTAAAAAATAATAAAATCAAAAATCTAATATCATGCAATGTTTGGAGATGTTTTAAAGGTTATAAAACCAACAAACAGCTAGGGAGAAAGACAAACAAGCAGTTCGCATAAAGGTGAGATTTTAGAGAGGATTTTCATTTGTAAAAGGTGATTAAAGCAAGGAGCTAGCATAAGGAGCTGTGGGAGTTTTCAAAAAGCCACAAACCAATGAGATTGAGTTGGTTTGTGACTAGTGAAGGAAGAAATTCTAGACCTTTAGGGCCAGTTTGAGGTCTATGAAAGTAGAAAAATTGAAAAAAATTTTAAAACTTCTCCCCTCTTCGTTTATGATTTCCTATGCTTAGTTGATTTTAATTGTTAAATTTAGTTTAGAGATGCACTTTGAATATTTGGATTATCTCATTGACTTATTACCGAGTTAATTTAATACTTATACAATGTATGAATTCTTTGATTTTTTATTCATATTCTTTATATGATTAGAGATGTCCTTGATTCTATGAATGTAATACTTAGATCATTAATTCATAATACATTGTATGAGCTAGATTTATTTGTTCTTCAAATAAATTATTAATGGTTGGATGTGTCTTTTTTAGTTCATAATGCACTTTGAGTTGGGGTTGAGCTAGTTCGATTTTATAAATTAAAAGGAGACAAGTATGAGCTAGCTAGTTCTTTTTCTACGCTTACCTGTTAAATAGCTTGGATGATCCAAGTATATCAAATTGCATGGCTAAACTAAAATTAAGACATTGTTTGTCCACTTGTACATATTAGATTAAGTTTGAATAAATTTAGAAGTTGTTTATTTATTTTGATTATATTCAATTCAAAATTTGTAAACCCCCATTTTTTTATATACATGCATTTATTTTGGATTAATTCTTAGGTTTTGAACTTGTCACAAATTGCTTGTATTGAAGTTTAAAGTGGAACAAAATTATTGATTCACAACGAAATGAAGATTTTAGATGAAGAACGGTGACTTTTCTAAATGATGTCTAAGTTACAAAGAATATTTCAGATTTTTATTAAGGTATGTTTTAAGTTTAGGAAAGCAAATTAAATGTTTAAATACATACTTCTTGTCTTACCTATGATTTGACTTGTCCTATAAATTACTTAAGCTGTAAACTATTTAACCAAATTGGATTGAGTTTGGAAGTAACTTGGAAGCTCCATTCTTTCTTAGTTTTCATGTTTTTCTCTTTATTGTAAGTTTTAAGATTACGTGTATGATATTACAGAGTTCGCTAGCATTTAAATGGTGAATTAATAATTCAGGTGTTGATTATATTAGGACGAAAAATTTGAATGTTGAAGTAAGGAAAATTCACATTTCATGCTTTGTGATTAATGCCAGATATTTTGAGTTCTATTATAAAGTAATTTATCAGCTTTTTGAATATTGGTTAAATGATTTTTTTTTAAAAAATGTGTGATACGTTCATTTTGTCAAGTGTTAATGTTGTATCTTACTAATGTGATTAAAGAGGACATTACATAAGCATTGATGATGTTTATATTTTGTTATGGAATACCTTTGACATGAGCGAAATTATTAGGATGTAATTATTTGTTTAAAAAATAAATTGATTCATTGGAATATTTTTAATTATAATTAATAAATTAGATTAGCAAACTAACTTTTTTCGTGGGATCGATTTTTATTTGCTTTATACTAAATTGATTGCTAAATTAGAAATTAAAATAAGGATGTAATTTGTATGCGCCTATCATTATGACACTACAATTCAATTCTAATCAACAAGAGATCACAAAACTACCAATACAAAAGAAATAGTTTTGAGATTAAAATAACTCCGTTGAACATACGGCAAGCTATTGTCCGATTTCATGGATTGGCCAATAAAAGATCCTACTGTTTGTTTGGCCAATTTTTGGATGATAGAGTTATTCTCATTCACGCTTAAAGATCGGGCGTGAATTATTTAACCCTAATTCTATTCATTGCACATACTTAAAATTTTGTCTGTTATTAAATTATTCGTTTTTCTAATTCCAGTTGTTTTAAAACTTCATTAACACCAACCTAAAATGTTGCATCATGTTTATGCAACCGTAACCAACTTTTAAGGTAGCATCATTTTTGGTTTAACTTCTTTACGACATTAAAAGCTAGGCAGATAACCTAACGCGAATTAAGGAAACTCACAGAAACCTTCAGTCTTGACTGGAAAACAGACAATTAGATCTTTGTAAATTTAAGTTGCACTTGCAGGAATAATCTTTGTTTTTTAAAATAAAATATCTAATTCTAACATACGAATTGAATTCAAATACAATTACTATCTTTAGTTACATTCAACAATTAGTTGATAAACGGAATAAATATTTATTTAAAATTTACATTCAATATTGTAATTTTTTAAAATTACAATTAGATCATTTAAATTGAAATTCAAAATGTAAAATTCAGCATTAGTTGAAGTTGGTAAAACAGTGAATTCAAAGACGACTATGACGGCAATGGGTTTCATAAGTTTGAGTGAATTGTAGCTTCTGTCGACATTTTCTTCTTGCTCCAACTACCGACTTGGACCTCACTAGAACCACACGGAAATGGAGAGCAGACTCGGGTTGGGATCTGGGATTTCGATAAATAACTGATTGCTGTGTCTGACTCACAACACTTTTGTGTACAGAATTGCCTCCAGCGAACACTCAAAGCTCCTAATTTTTGTTTTACTGCAAATTCAAGTTGAGCATGTTTAATATGGCAAATTCTTTCCAATGAACTAATTGGTTTGTGATTTCATCGGCACTGTTTACAGCAGAAACTTGAAGACGTTTCATGACTCATCATCAACAAAGCATCGTCATATTTACGTCAAAATTTCAGGAATAAATTTGTGATACTCGCGAGAGAGCGCAGGTACCCGGACCTAGGTTCCCATTCTTTAACTCCATCTCCAAATTTTCTTTTTCCTCAGATCGAGTCAATAACACAATGTTTCAAAGTCCAAGTCATAATAGAAACCACACGGCCCAGTTCCCTACATAACATGGCATTAATATTAGACACACATCACAGAGTCAACTTTTGGATTCAGACCTCAGACTTCATATTTTGTCAGGTTAGTTGGGTTGTAACTCGAACGCATTCTAATTCGGTAAGTACAACGTCTGAATCTCTGATTGATTCGGGTCGACTCTTGAACCCTGTTATGTGCCATTGTGGCTACCAAGACAAGAGAACGTGTCGAGGAGAAACTGAGAGCAGTTAAATTTCATAGAGAAAATTGGTTTCAAACATTTATGAAGCCGGCGAAGTTGATTTTACCTGCAATTCCACAAATGATATCCACGTCACATTGCCCGACCGTGGCTTGAAAGAAAGCAACCCAAAACATGTGAATATTTCAGCCAATTTATGTTTTATACATATTATTTGACAACAATGTAACTATTGCTCTAAACTGATTCTAAAACACAGTTGAAAATTACAACTGCTCTTAATTAGAACAGATAAATCTACTTTTCAATATTGAAAATATTCCCAAACGCAACAATTTAGAACAATTGAAAATTACAACTTCCTCGTTTAATTAGAAAGGATAAATCCACTTTTCAATATTGAAAATATTCCAAAATGCAACAATTTGGATTTGTTACTAACACATTCTATAAAAAGCAACCTGTTTTTTGCAAAGAGCCTAGTTTCATAATCATATATTTCACGTTCATATCTTTGTGGTTCTTAAAGAGATGAGCTTACTTGGATTTCAGGATGATGGTTAAATTTTAGATCATTTAGGATTAAGATCGACTCTAAAACTAGATTAACATGTCACACTTAGTGAAAAATTGGAACAAAATTTGCACTGTGAAAGATAAGACTTTTTAATTTTCAAAAATAAAATCATTTTAAATTCTATAATATAATTAATACATAAACATAATAAGCATAAACATAAACATAAATTGTACTTTATTATATAACTTGATTTTTGTCTTTTTTTTAAACCATTTTCAAGATTGGTTCATCACAACCACCTTACCCGTTTACATATTTGACCTCTAATAATATAAATATGAACATGTTGAAAGAACTTTATAAGTAGTGTATAGAGAGTTAAACAAGAAGTATTAATTCTTTTAGAACCTAAACTTATTTATAATAGGGTTTGAACCTTTTAGTAATTTAATTTAAATAAAATTCTAATTTTAATTAATTCTTAATTAGAACATAATTAATTCTAATTAAATATCAGTTGGACCCAATAAGAATTATTATATTGTACTGATCCTTATTTATTAATTATCTAATATTTAATCATAAAATTCCTCAAATATTACAATAGGCCTTGTTTGGTCAGCATGGATTCTTGCTTGAAAAAGTAATCTTTTTCCTAAAATTTATATTATTACGTTTGGTTCATTTTTTTGAGTTGTTAGGAAAGTAAAAAATTTCCCAATCTAGGGAAAGTAGTAATACTTTAGTTGGATTCTAAATCACATCACCCCTCTTAGTATTTAAATTACTTTCCTCAAGAATTTAATCTACAAAATATGCTAGTCAATTCAACCATTTCTTCTCTCTCAACTCTACTACAAGTCTTTTGTAAAACCCTACCTCCTCTTCAACTATTCTTATTGTTCTCAACTTTTTCTTCTTCTGCTTTTGTCCTTTTTCTTGCTTCAACCTTTAGAATCTAAGAAGCCATTTTTGACAAACCACGTAGCTTCTGGTAATAAGAAGAGCTCGGTCATCTTATTTTTCTTATTAATCTCTTTTGGGTCATCTTCCTCTTTTCTTGCTAAATAAGCAGTTGCCGAACGATGGTCGTCATGGAACATGAGTAAGATTTCTTGGTGGACTAGTTTAGTGTTGTGTATAGTTCTCTTCCCATTATTGGATTTATCAAATTGTCTTCTTCGAGTAAAGTATCAAACTTTTCTGCCCTTACGTAGTCGAGGAAATGTGGCAAAGTTTAAAATCAAAACTCTTTGTGTCGTATCCAAAGTTGCGAATACGGTATTAGACTTGGTATCAGATTGAATTCTGGTACGGTACTATACCGATACCGGTCAATTTCAGGTACCGTTTCAAGTAATTTTTTAAATTTATGAAATAGTCTTTAAAATTTTATAAATTTTGCAAAATAGTCCATTGGTATATTGTACAGTTATATACTGTATACTTTACAAGTTCACATGAACCCTGTTTCCAAAAATCATAATAATAAATAATAATCACAATTAATTTTTAAATATTTCACATATAAAGAATAACCATAATTAATATGAAAAAAGACAATCATCATAATACAAATATAAAAATAAGAATAATACAAAGTATTTAAAATATTACAA
>JAOQML010000005.1:23938265-23954024 GCA_027568935.1 Erythroxylum urbanii
ATTATAAAAAAACAGAAACAGAAAACAAAAACCAATTTTTATGGTTCTCATAATTTTTGAAATTTGGAAGAAATCAAAACCAAAAACTGAAACTGAAACTGAAACTCAAACAAACAATTTTTTTTACTGAATTTGAAAACAAAAACAAAAAACAAAAAATAAAAATGGAAACAAACACTCCCAGGAGTTGATCACATAATAGGAAGGTGCTAGCCACCCTACCTTACTTATCTAAACGGTTACCTAAATCTCTAAATGATTTTCTAAATTTTAGGAATTTGAATTGAAATAAGTTTGGATGAGTTCAAAAAACATAATGAAAAAGAGAACATATAATTAAATTTCGATTAGTTTATATTTCTATATAAGAATTAAAAAAAAAAGAGCAAAATGCCTATAATGGATTAAAGGACTTGAAGTTAAGGAAACACTTAGAGTTGGATTGTAGAATTTATATATATGGATAAAATGTCTAGAATGACTCTTAAGGATTAATAATAAGGATATAATGCCTAGAATGAATCATATAACTTAAAATTAAGTAATAGAAATAACTAGAATTAGGTTTTAGGTATTAAAATAGAGGTAAAGTGCCTATATTTTGCAAGAGCTTAAAGTGATGATAAAATTCCTATAATAGATCTTAGGGATTCAACAAATATTAGATTTTGATTTAAAAAAGAGGGAATATATAGGGTCTATTAACTTAGTACCTAAGGTTTACAATGTTTATGATTTTATTTTTGATCATTTAAATTTCAGTTTAGGCTTGAATTTGATTTTTCCTAAATGAATTGGACATTTTGTTTTATTCATTTACCCTCATTTATTAAAACCATTTTATTTTTTTAATTATGGTCTCTCATTTTTCTTCTTTTTTTCCATTTAAGCCGTGCATTACAAATTTTACACAATTAAACAAAAGAAAAAGAAAGACAGAAAGAAAGAAAGAAATTTTTATTTTTAAGATTAATTTTAAGTTTGAGTTTTTTAGGTGAGACCTTTCTGAATTGAACCTATTACCTAATTAATTTTAAAAATGTTATTTTGATTATGGACCTCTTCAATCAAAGTATAAACAAAATTTTCTTACAAGCACCTATAAAATAAGTGAGACCAAGTTACTAGGACAAAAAAAGATCAAATAGATAATTAAAAATAATACATTATTCACATATTGACCACTTTAAATCACTTTTGCTTTATCAATTTTTTGCTTATTTTGATGATGTTCGGTTCCCACTTTTCAATTTTCAGTTCTAATTTTTATTGGCTTCTACTACAAAAAAAAAAAAAGAGAAAAATAATTGAAACAAAATAAATATAGAAGAAATGATTGCTAAAATTGACAATATAAATAAGAAAAAGGACTTATCTTGATTGTTGATACTGGAAGTTTGAAAAACTCCTTGCTATCTCTTATTCTTTTGTTAAAGCTGTAATAACCCTATGCAAGTTCACGATCAACTTATTCTTATATAATTTGTTAACTCTCACTATCATCTTAACCCATTCATTAAGTACTAAAGCGTTAAGATGTAGAGATAGTTGTGTTTTGATGGTTATATTATTGCTTCAAGATCATTTAGATGTTAAATCTCCTTCCATTTCACAAATTCAATAGATTCATTACTACTTTTAGGCTCATCTATATCCAATATTTTCAAATAGTTAGCATTGACGAAGTTCCATTCCATCCTAAATCTAGATTAAGCCTAAAAAAAATTACATTATAGCGACTTTGGGTTGTATATATTAGATTTGAGTGGTTATAGAATGAGGCCAGCCACATAGTCATCATTTAGTGGCCCTTGTATGGCTAATCTTCTACACTTGGTTAATAAATTGAAAAATATGATCTATTAAATCATGTGATTTGATTTATTTTCATTTTTCAATTTATATATTGAGTATCAATTATTTTTCTATGTTAATCTTTTATGATTGTATTGTTTAATTACTGGCAAGGACTTTTATTTTATTTTTATTATAATCCATTCCTATATTAGATATTAAATTCATAATTATTTAATCACTTTAATCTATAAAGCAACTAGGGTTTAATAAATTGTTATTGTTCAAGATCTTTAAATCTTAAGAAGGGAAATTCACTGAATAAAATGCAACCTTATAGACTCTATATTATTCTATTTCATCAATATTTCTAATTCTTAAGTCTATTACTCAACAAAAATTTTAAGCATATGTTCTAGCATTATTCAATAATTAAGGCTAATTAGATAGAAGCTTCGTTTTAATTAACTATGATTAAGAAGGGAAAGGAGCTAATTTTAAAGGTAAATATTTGAAGTATAAATTGATTTACTCTTATATTGGTGATCAATAAGCAATTCTTATGATGGATGTGGACTAGAACAATATTTATTTTCTATTAATTTCTTCATACCAACTTGCATTGTTTCTTAGATATTTTTTGTATTATTTCATTAAAATCAAAATTGCCTTATTTATTCTTGTTCGTAAAAGCACAAAACAAGACTAAGTGCTCTTTATAAGATTAAACTTTGTATGTACCACAATATAGTTATTAAGAGTAAGTTATTATTTTTTAGTGCACATGATGTAGCACTAGCCTTCTCCTACTATTACTAGTAAATTAATAAAATATTTTATTGGATTTTAATGTGAAACTATGCCTGAGTAGATGGAAAAGCCACCAGAAGTGAAAAAAAACAAGTTATAAAGAAAAGAAATTAGATATGAGAAAACATCTAGATAAAAAATCATCATACCATTATCTTTATATTTATGATTCTATAAATTCAAAAGGTTTATAAACTAGACTGACAAAATTTACTAAGTTGATGAAATACTCTTTTTTGAGTTATAATTACCTATTCTCAAGTTGATTAGTCGATACAAAGATTTATGTAGGCCTATCTTTAGTACCTTATACAAATTTTAATATTAATGTTATGGTTCATTCATGTATAGGTTCTCTCAAATCATATACATGCAAATTATAATATGGTCTAATTGTTAGCTTTAGTTAAATCAGCTTTAAAAAATAAAAATATTTCTTAGAAATAAAATTTTCATAAGTAAATTAAATCAATCCTTAATGAAGATAACAATACGGTTTCACTTATCTAGATATAGAAAATATTAAGCCACACATTATCTTTAAACCAAAAAACACAAATAATAGAATAAAAGAAATAAAAAGAGAAAGTATCTCAAATATGATCTTGATATTCCAATATAATTTCAGCTATTAGGATGATTTTCAATTTCCTTCTTAAAAATGACTACTAGGCATCTTTCTAAATTTTTTCTCTCCTCTGATGGTTAACCATAATTTTAAAAATTAAAAGAATGAAAAGTTTTTATTTTATGTTTCCATGTTTTTAAATATTTTTTTAGCAAACATGGTCACATGGTCATTTTTTTCCACGTAATTTACTATTTATCAGATGGGAGGATCATGGGCTTTAATTACTTGTCTTATAGGTTGTGTTTTTTTTTAACTATTTCTCATTATATAGAGATATAAGGTCTAATATATTTGCCTTTTAGGCTATGTTTTTTTTTTCACTTTTTCTTTAACTGAATTTATAGGAAAGATACAGGTATTGACACACTCATGTCTTAGGTCATTTTCCATTGCTTCTTTAGCAATATGTAGCATGACCTCTCATCCACCCTTATATATAGTCGTTCCTTCAAAATTAAATTTTAGAAAGAAACACGAGTTGAACAAATCTATATGCCAAGTCATGTTCAAACCCTTTGTTATCTCTTATTCATTATAAGATGGACACATACTATAACATACTTACGTCTAAGTCCTCAGTTATATAAAATATAACATTAAATTGTTAAATCAATATAATGTACACATGAAAACAAATAAAAACACTCAATAAGACATATGCATATTTTGGTACATCAGTTTTCAAATATGAGGAGATTGCTAAACCAAATGAATTTTTAACTCGTACTTTGGAAGATAACAAAATATATTACTATGAATTATTTTTATAGTCATCTAAGTTGTCAAAGAACAAAATTATAAATAAGAATCAAGGCAAAGTGACCCAATGAGACAAAGAATGCATAATGAAGAAATTTGATTAAAGTGGATCAGATAGGAAGAAACAAAGTCAAAATAAAGCCCTCATGTTAAATGTATAAGCTTTATGTTGATTCTAGTGAAGAATAAGCTGGTAAACTAAGAATAAGAAATAATTAAGTCATTCCATATATGACAAATCATTGGAATTTTCTTTTTAATGTTATATTGGTTATTTAATTATTATAATTGCTAAAGTTATGTAAACATATCATATTTTTAAAAAATTATTTAATTTTATTTCTAAAAAGGTAGAAAACTTGCTTAAAATTTCTTTGTACAATGAATGATTCAACAGATTTATAAAGCTACAAATGGCTCTTCTTAAGCATGTATTTCCCATCTATCCAAGCCCTATCTACTATGTCCCTAAAATTTATCTGTAGCTTATTTTGGTCAGTTCTGGTTTTTAGTTCATGCATAATCGATCATCTTTGTATTTTTCTATTAGCTCTTAGATAATGAAGACAATTCCCTTCTTAAATCACCTTGCTCCTTAATCATTCTTGAATGGATTTCTCCAAACATTCCATGTTCTCCTCTTTGATTTGTATTAGGAATCTTCTTCAATTATTTATGGATGGCAACTTTGAGGAAGATCTTTTGAAGTGGATTATATTTCTTTCTTTAGGTGGTATTAGATTGATTCAAATCTTATAAATCCTTGTATATGCCTTCAATTTATGCCCTAGTTATCAACTGTTCATCATACTTTTGCCTTCCTTTTCTTAAGGTCTAATCGGTGAAGCTTCTTTCTTCAATCAGCTCCTAGGATGTGTGGGATTTTCCTTCGGGTCAACATTTCAAGACTAGGTTAGATTGCATCCTTGGTTGGTACTTGTAGTTTATTTTATGTTTTGAGGGTTTTAGTGCACTTATAACTGCTTGTTTTGTTGAAATGTATCCCGTAAGTATAATCACACTGCTTTAATTATGCTAATCAAGGCACCATCTAATTTTTAATCCCAAGACTACAACTAGTACTTAACTTTTTTATGATCAATAGTTCTCTAATATTGTGAAACATATCTCTATCGAGAGTTTGGAATTCTTGATTTCTACTGAGAAATATTCGTTGATTCCTTTCTTTCTATAATTTATAAATTAAGCAGTTAATTGCTAACCTAAAAATGGTGACGTCATTGTTGTTTATGAGCTTATGCTTTATAGTCATATACTAGTCTATTGCTTCCTCTATTGATGAGGGAACAATCTACAAGTTGAACCTTGCTAATATACTTTCAAATTTTGGAAGAATAGTCACTAGTGAATAGTATATGGTATCTTGTTTCAAGATAGAAATGGCATAAAGTACATTTATTATAACCTTCCAAGTCATCCTATCTAATGTAAAGAGCCTATTTTTATAGTCATCCATAGAATAAGTGAGTAATTAGGGACATTGTTCTTGAACCATGCTAATTTACTCCACTTAACTTCATTCAAATGCATGCATTTTTAAGAGAAAATTTAGTTTAAAATATAAAAATAAAATTGTTTTAATTTTTAAAATTGCTTTTGACGAACATTTGAATTATGTTTAAGTCAACTTTTATTAAAAGGAAGTGTTTTATTTTTGAGAAACTTGAATGACTTTGAAATTTTGATTTTTAGTAGGTTATATGGATTTATATATGAGATAAGTTAATTTATATATATTGCTTATGGTTGAATTAATATATATTTGATGGGTTAAATTTAAATTTTGATTGGGAGATCAGTCGATCTATTTAGAAATGTAAGGTTTGAAGTTAACAAATTTATCTTCATTTTATAAGACATAGGCAATGTACGTGGGACATAAGTCAACTTATAGGGGTTATAGGTCGATTACTATCATTATTATTAGAAAGGGTTAAATATAAAAATAATCTCAAACTTTACTTAATTTTGTAATTATAGTGCGGACTTTAAAAAGTGGAAATTAAATATTCAATTTTTCAATTTTTTTAATTCTAGCCCAACGTTAATATCTCTGTTAACGTTGCTAACGTGATAAGCCATATTAGACACAAATTTATGGCTTTTTCTTTCTCACTGTCAATTCCTTTATTTTCTTTCTCCTCTATAACATATAAGAATCTTAGCACTATGTATACCATCTTAATGCAGCCAAATGAGTAGCTATACCCCAAAACAACTCCAATCATATTCATGGTCAAAAGGGCAGTCAGATAAATCCCTCCAATTAGTGAAGAAAAAGATGAAATAAAGCCATAGTTTTCAGTTTGGCATTTCACAGAACAATTAAAAGATGAAAATGATGGTGAATCTATAAGAAGACTTACTGATTCCTAGAACCTTAAATCATAGTTAAAAAGGAACACATAATCAAAATTCGTCAATTAACAACTCATTCAAAAGGAAAGCTTAGTTTTTGCACCCATAAACTTTATTCCACATCAAAAAGAAATGTTCTTTTAACATTTCGAATCAAATCCACATAAAAAAAACTTCATTTTTCTATGAAAAACACAAAAGGCATAAAAAAATCTTGATGTCAATTCAAAGAAGGAATCTTTTTCAAATAAATGGAGTGAACATGCAAAAATTTTATGAGAGTGACCAAAGACTTGTTGAAATTTAGACTTCAAGTTTTGGAATCGAAACATAGCTTCTTCAAACTGAGACCCATTTTTATAAACAACCTCCAATAAAGAGTAAATTGGGATTAGTTGATCCTCATGCTTCGCGATCTCACTTCCTCTATTTAATTTCACTTCTATGTACAAATTCACTCTTTTAACACACCTAAAAACCAATCAGAAATTAAACTTAAAAAAACTAGAAGAAACTAACATGACATTTCCATCTCACTTCCTCTATTTACGTTCACTTCTTTGTACAAATTCTAAAACATGATCTTTTGGTTTTTAAATTTATGTCTAACTTGGTCTGCCATGTTAGTAATGTTAACAAAGATATTGACATCAGGCTAGATTTGAAAAATTAACGTTCTAGTATTTAATTGCCACTTTTAAAAGTTTGGGCTATAATTGCAAAATTGAATAAGGTTTGATTTTTTTTGTAATTAACCCTATTAGAAATCACAGTGATTGGATTATATCTCTAGTAGGTATTTTAGTTAGATATATGTGTAAATAGACCTCAAAATTACTTATAAGACGATATTTTGACACTTGAATATGCTTGTGTGAGCTAGTCATAAAGTTTTGAGAGCATTCATGTGTGTTAAAGATAAAATGTCCTTAATTCATTGATTAAGCCTAGATGGAATTCTTAATATAATATGAAATATAAGATCACCTAAACTATTGCATTCTAAGGGATTCTTTGGCATCCATAATAGATAAGATGCATAAAAGAAGTTCTTTTTACCTATTAAAAATGGTATAAAAGATTTCTTTTCACCTAGAAAAGGCAAGTATAAGATGAGTCCTTTTATTGAACCATTCTAACTCAATTTTATACTTTCTCTCCCTTTTAATCTTTTATTATCACTTTGGTTGGTATTATTACCATTTCTTAAATTACAATAGCCATTTATTAATATAGACATTTCAATTGGGTGATTTTTATAAAGATCAAAATTTACACATGCACATAGTTCATCCTATTTTGTATATTATTTTGGATTTAGT
Source organism: Erythroxylum urbanii (assembly GCA_027568935.1). Taxonomy (NCBI): domain Eukaryota; kingdom Viridiplantae; phylum Streptophyta; class Magnoliopsida; order Malpighiales; family Erythroxylaceae; genus Erythroxylum; species Erythroxylum urbanii. Next base: position 23,945,961 of record JAOQML010000005.1, read on the forward strand.
AACTATAATAGTCAAAAAAATCTTTTTTTGAAAAATTGAATTAAATTAAGCTATAAAAGGCAATTAAGTAACGTAGATATAACAATTCCAACTTGTAAAATATAAGAGGAATATGCATATTGTATCTTTATAACTTAGACATAAAATAGAGCAAAAATCTAGTCTTTAAGATTATAATCTCCAGGTGGTTATTAGAAAATGCAAATCCATATCCTTGTGTATATGTATGCTCATGTGAGATCTAATTAGTTGCAACAAATAAGTAAATACTGGCTAGTGTTACATTTGTCATGAAAAATCTTATTATTCCTGTCATCCCATATAATGGTGACTAAGAAGGATGGTGAAATAAAAAAAAATCTATCTGATAATTATGCTTTGAAATTTTAGATTGACATACTAGTCTCTAATTTGGCTTAAGTCATTTGGACAATCACTAATCAAACACGTAACATCAGTGTTTTTCATGTGTTATTGACATATTTACATTTGAAGAATAGATGATCTATAGTCTTTTCAGCTGATCTATATAATGACACCAATTTGTAAGGTAATTAAATCTTAAAATCTTATCCAAGATTGGTAGCTTGTTTAACATAGCAAGACAAAAGGTTATGGAAGCTCTTGGTTAAAGATGTTTAGACAAACTATGTTTATCCATGAAGAATTGGTAAGTTGTTGGTAAGCACTTATCTCCATGACAGATTAGAGAAGACACCATTTGCAATATGTTTCCATATAATAATATCATTATTCAAGTTAACACATGTTTGTAAAATTTCAGTATTTAAAGGGATTGAAATTGGACTAATACTTATTATATCCTTCCTTGTAAGAGCCTAAGACACTATAAGATGTTGTTGAATAAGAGGTTTTAAAGGAATAGAATCATCTGTTTCTTCAAAAGACCAATTGATAGCTAGTAATCAACCTGAAGGAAGTAGTTTGCCCATTGCTAATGAGGTTGATGGAATGAGGCCTCATTTTACCCCTAAACTTAAGGATGGCTTTCAATGTGGTAAATAATTTTTATCTAAATTAGTTCTCCAAATGCTTCTATTTTTAATGAAATATATGTGAATCCATTTACTCCACAAAGTCTACTTATAAGTAAGATCCTTCTAGAAAGCAAGACAACATTTAAGGATTTGAGGGAAATGATATTAAGTCCTCCTTGACATTTAAGAACGCAAACATTCTTCTATTTCATCTTTACCTTACATAGATTACCTTTATAACCAATCCATAATAAACTATTAAAAATTATGTCAATTGCTTTGATGAATTTCATTGTAAAAGCAATATAAGCAGGCCAGTATGTGATAAGTTGGGCCCTTTCAGCTGTAGAGAGATTCTTGGAGCTCTAAGAATTAAGTCTTTGATTAATCTTATCAATCAAATAAGCATAATATGATGGTTTAAATATTAATATGAGATTGGAATGCCAAGATACCTCATTGGAAGCTTGTGAATATCAAAACGATTAGAGTGGAACTCAAGTTAGAAGCTTTAATAAATAGATATATGCCACTTTTGTAACAATTCACTTAAAGGATACCTATCCACTAAACATTTTAAGTGCTAGAACTGAAGTAGGATCAACTTTGGATAACAAAATGAGGTCATCATCAAAGTATAGATGATATAATTGAAACCTTTTATATTTAGAATGAAATTTGAAGCCTTTAGTACTCTCCACCACTCTATGAAGGATTCTATTAAAGACTTCCATAACTAAACCAAATAGGTAAGGTGATATTAGATCACTTTTTCTAATTCCTTTATTACTTTTGAATGTATTTATAGGTTGCCCATTTATAAGGATACTATATAACAAAGAGTAGAGATACATTGTCTGACCCATTGGATAAAGATCCTTAGAAATTCCACAGTAGTGAGAATATTAGTGATCAAATCCCAATCTACATAAGCATACGCTTTCTTCAATTTAATTTTTATACAATAGTTGGTCCTACTATTCTTCTTTGCATAAGTTCTAACCATTTCTTGAAGAATTAAGATGTTATCTCTAATAACTGTCTCAGGTATGTAAGCTACTTGTGATTCTCCAATGTGGATAGGAAGCACCTTTCTCAACCTTTAAGTTAGGATTTTAGTGATTAACTTGTATATGGAGTTGAAGAAAGATATGGGGAGAAAATCTAAAAAATAATCAAGCTGTCCACTCTTAAGAATAAAAGTAATAAAAGTTTTGTTAATCTTTGTTAATAAAGAGCCGTTAGCAAAAAATTCCATAACAACAATTTTCACTAAATTCCTCATTAGTGTCCAAGATTTGATGAAAAAGTTCACATTGAAGGCATCAGGGCTGGGTGCTTTAAAGGAGTGTACAGATTTCAAAGTTACCTTAATCTCTTGTATAGTAACTGGTTAAGAAAGAAAATCAGCCTCCTAAGATGATAAATTCCTTTATATGACTTGCTTGAGTATAGTATTAGAAAAGAGAGCTCTAGTAGGTTGGTTCAGTAGCTAAAAAAAAAGTGAAAGCTTCTTCAACCAATTTAGTTTGTGAATTCAACCAAAAGTCACTCTAATTATGTTCGATGCTCTTCTAACAATAATAGATCTACGAAATACAGATGTGCTTCTATATCCATTTTTCAACCATACAAGTCTAGATCTCTACCTTATTAAAAAGTAACAAAACAAGAGAGCTTTAGAAAAATTATAGAGAGCATCCATTTCCAACTCCTGCAATTGAATAAATCCAGGGTCATTGTACATTTGTTGTTGAATAACTTCTAATTGAATCTTGTCAGTATTCTGTAAGTAGTGTGTATTAGTAATGTTTTCTGAATAATAACTTCATTTCGCTCTTGATGATACTTAGCTTCCTTGATAAAATGAGCTATTTACTACCAACAATATTTGTTGTCAATGCTTTCCATATAACTTGTTCAAAACCTAAGACTCTAAGTAAGAGATCATTGAATCTGAATGGTTTCCTAGTGCTATCTGTGTCAATCCATGTTAAAATTGGTGTAAGATCAGATAAATTATTGCAGGGATAATTGGAGAAACAATTGGGGAACTTTAGCATCCATTATATGTTAGCCATACTTTGATCTAGCATTTTCTAGTGTAATTTACTCCATGTTGTCTATCAGTCCAAATAAAAAAGTTACCTCCAGTGGGAATATTAAATAATTGAGCAGTTTCAATGCAAGCTCTATGATTAGAGTAAAGTAAACCCATATAACTATGCCCTTCAGCCTTTTCACATTTTAGAATAGCATTGAAATCCCTAGTGACAATCTATAGACTGTTGATGGAAATTGACATACACTTGATTCTATTTCAGAGAAAAGTTCTTTAATAATAACTATTATGAGCATAGATAAATGTAATAAAGAAAGGCTAAGAATAAATCTTGGTTGAAATCTCTAAGTGGATAATTTGGTAAGTTATAAAATTAGGATAAACAGAGACATCAGTGGAGTTGTCAAGTATTACAATATTGCTATTGGAGTGTGACTTATGATTTGGTAATTTCATCTATTAAGGAGGGAAATATTTCAGCAAATTTTCACCACTTAACTTTATTCTAGTTTCCAAAATCCTAGTAAAGATGTTCATTTAATAGGCTCCATAGGTGGCGTATTATTCTTCCTGTTGGTTTTTTTGGCCTAGTAACACTCTCAAATTCTTATTTATCAATTTTTAGGATGGTTAGAATTTTCACTAGGAGTTTAGGTATCTTCAGTTTAGATTGTCCATCTAATTTCTCCGATAATTCAGTTTCAGCTGCTGATTGTTCAAAAACTAGCTTGTTATAGGTTGAAGTTGTTAATGCAACCTCCCTTTTTTTCAACTCAAAGAACACTTATAGTTGTAATAACTTCATTTGGTAGGTTGGAAACTTAAATAACCATATTAAGGCTTTGTTGGGTTTTCTGATGGCATTCTTCATTTGTTAGGTTATGATGAATTGTTATCGTTCCCCTGTGCTTGATAAATTCCTAAGAGGTCCTAATAACTTCTAGAGATAAATACTTTACCTGTTGGCTTCTAAATTTTCTTCACAATAGGCTAAGGTTTCCAAACATAAGAGATCCTTAGCTGATCCTTAACAAATTCTAACTCCTCATTCAACTTAAAAAAAGTAATTGATTAAGTTAATTCAACCATTGAATCAAACAAAATGCAGATTCTAGCAAAATTGACCATCCTTATCTCAATTTTAGCTTGGTCTATCGAGATTGGCTTTCCAGTGAAGCTAGCAAGGTGGTTGAGACCACTTGTTGTCTAATACTCGAGTGGAACTTCATGAATACAAATCTAGATAGGGATTTTTTCTTGCTTGATCTCTTCTAGGTTTAATTCCAGGTCTCTATAGCTGAAGAAGTAAAGGCTTGTTATGGACATGCCAAGGTTCAACTGGAATGATTTTCTTTGCATCTTTAACATTTGCAAACTTAAAGAGGAATACATGCTCATTGTTCATGAATACTTCCATCAGTCTATGTTGCTACAAAATTGCGAAGGGCCCACTGTTTAATCACTAAAAAGGTCATTCTTTTATCAAGGAAAAAGCCTAGAATTGTGGACTTCCGTCTGCTTGCTTCAGCTTTCCAAATGTCAAGTGTTGGAGAAATAATTTGATGATTTAAGTAGTTTCTACAGGTTGAGACTTGGAGTTTCTTTATCCATTGGATAAAAGAGAGAACTCAAAGAAAATGAGTGAGTTGAAGAAACCACCCTTTAAGGAGGAAAGCTCGTGAGAAATTAGGCACAGTAAAGGAAACAAAAATGCATAGAAGAGGGTTTGAGCTGAAAATATGCATGCAGTACAAGGTGACTACGAAACAAAATACAAACAAGGAAGCCAAATGAAGTAGAAGAATACAGAACCACTTGAAAAGTGAGGGAATGAAGGAGTTAATATGTAAGGCAAAGCTGAGGCAGAAGCATGAACAGTGATGCCGAGTGCACTATAGGTATTAGGTAGAGAAGAACCAGAGTCCATTCTAGCATCAAATAATAATCATAATTAACTATTTAATTAGAGGTTAAATGCTTCTTTTTTATTAATGAAAATATTCGTTAAAGCCATAGACCACAAAAATAAAGGTCAATCGTTTTGCAAGAGAACTAAGCACTACTTTTTTTTAACAATTTTGTTATAAAAAGAAAAAATCTTTCACTATTTTTACGTTTTAACATTTTCACATTAGCTAAAAATCTGAATATTTAGGAAATATTATGTTGAATATGTCAACTATTGCATTTAAGTCATGGTAAAAGTTCGAGGGATAAATGTCATGAATGGTTACTTAAAAATAAAAAAGATACAGCCAAATTGCATTAATGAGGGCTTAAAGGATGGTTTATTTCGTAAAGGACATTACTCATCACGAGGAAAAAGTCATGATTGTTAGCTGTCGTACGGTCACAAACAAAATCTTTGAACTTATGCATAAAGGATTCAAAACATAATAAAGGATTACAACTATTGTCCTTTGTATGAATTGACTAGCGAAATCTTAATTTTTAAAATCATTAACTTAAAAGTATTTACAAACTAATTTTAGAATAGAAATTAAAAAAAGTTCATAGAGTTTCATATTCTATGTGAGGGCTTAAGTAAAGTGTGAATTCTTAAGTTTGAGAGATGAATAACTTTTAAAGTTTTGTATATTTTTTAAAAAATTTGACATAATAAAATGAAATACAAATTTCATACAATAAATACCTTTTGCCTCCTCTTATCATAAATAGGGGCATCATTGAATCATTTAATTTTTGTATCTTATTTTATTAATTATTATATGTATTTTTTAAAAAGGTATTTATATATATGCACATAAATCATAAAAAATTTAAATTCTTTTGACAATTTCTAATAATGTTAATCATACAACTTCTTGACTACAATCGCTTAGCCGTAATAGATATATTTCTCATTTATTAAGAAAAACGGTTGACTGAGAAATGTTCTTAAAAGAAAACAACTATTGAACTTCTCGTGGTAAGGAGCAATAAATGCATGGGGTAGTTATCGGACCCCGAAATGATTTATTTATTTATTTATTTTGTTAAGCATGATTTGAATAAATTTTGTGATCTTGCTAGATAAATCATTTTATTTGGAGTTTAATTAGCATGTCAATGTTAGGAGGATTTATTGCTTGGATTGATGGAATTAGAAATATTAAATGGAGAAATTAAGATTAAGTTAGAGTATAGCATGGTGTAAGTTAAATTGAAGAAGTAAGAATGTATAAGGGCAAAATTGGAAGATCACTTAAGGTTAAAAGACATAAGGCTTATATTGGAGGGCAAAAGGGACATTGTATGATTTTTAAGGGTATAAGTTATTAGAAATAAAATTTTTGTCTTGCTTGAGCAGAGAGAAGCACGAAAATTGGAGGGAGAAAAAAAGAGAGAGGAGAGAAAGAAGAGAAAAGCTAAGGTTTGTGAAGATATTGAAGATATTGAAGCTTCAACAAGTAAGTTATGCTTTAAAATTTCATTAGGTTGGTTAAATGAAACTCAAATGAAGTTGAATATGTGTAGGAAGTTGTTGATAAATGGTATATGAAAATGTTTTGATCTTTTTGGTTGATAAAAAAGTATAGCTTGTGAATTGGTTTGTGAATGATATTAGGTGGAAATGAAGTTGAAAATGAAGTAGAAGAGATGGTTTAGGATTAAGATGGGATTTATGTGAAAGGTGGAAAAAGAAACATGTTATGCGTATGCTCCTGTCAAAGTTCACCACAGCCAACTTTCCTTGGTTCGCCGCGGCCAACTTGTAAGATTTCAGGTGAACTTTTCTGGGTCGTCGCGACCAACTTTCTAGCATAAAACATGCTTCAGTATTTTAAGGATATATTTTTCTATAGTTATCTAAATGGAATGATTTTTAATTTGGAGTAAACTAAAGACATAGGAATACAAATTGTATGAAGGAATTGAGTCTAAATTCAGTCTCTAAGCATTTCAATTTCAGGATGGAAGTTGGATATAGAATTATTATTTTAGCATGAGAAAGAGTTTGAATTGTTAAGGTATGATTTTTCGATTTCTAAACCGAATTGAATGGAATTTTGGTTATTGTTTAAGGAAATCAAGTGAAGCAAGAGAGGCAAGAGGAGCAAGAACAAAGACATCCCTAAGCAAGTCTATAAGCAAGAAATTCAAGGTGGGTACATTTTTATAATAGAGTAAATAAGCCACTTATTGTTTTCTTTAAATCAAGGAAGCTTAATGGTTTCAATTGCATCATAGATGTTGCATTTATTTGCTCTTGCTTGGATAGTGAAATTGTTATATGTTTGCTACATAAATTGTGTTGATGGTTTATGAAAAGATTTTGAAAATGTTGCTTTTTGAAAAGATGCAAATTTATGAAATCATGTTTTCAAAATACTTTATGTCTATTAAAAACAAGTTTTCAAGAATTACAATTTTGGGCAACAAGTTTACAAGTCATTAATTATGTGTTATATGGGTTTGTGGTGGTCCCCTAAGTTTTGTCACATGCACGTTGACCAAGTAAAGGCTTCTTCCGCTTGCCCGCTAGTGGCATGGAGCTCCTTCATGGACTCCTCTAAGTTCACGGCTACACAAAACTCTTATGAGAATTGTGTAGTACGTTCTATTTTGGATCCACCCGAACCATTCTGATGTGCTTATGTGTTTTTGAAATGTTAGCAAGTTTGATGCATACATGATTTAAAATTGCTCAAGAACTGTTGATAAAGTGAGAGTTTTGAGAAATAAGTGTTGGGTGATTTTTCATGCGAAATTATTATGGTTTCCAAAAAGGGTATAATGGCAATGAGTTTTGAAAACAGTTTTTGCTTATTTCTCGATTATAAAATTGTTACCCACGAGCTTTAAGCTCACCCCCTCCCATTCCATCCCATCTTCAGGTGAAAAACATGAGATCGAGTGAAAGAGGGTTAAGACATCGCTTCAAGTTGCATATTTTTGTATTTTTAAGCTAGATTTTGTAACAATTAGGCTTTTAGTTACATTTCAAGTATTATTAGTTCAAGTATCTTATGTATTTTAGGATTATGAGATATGGATGTATTG
>JAOQML010000005.1:23992654-24008002 GCA_027568935.1 Erythroxylum urbanii
AACTTATTAGGCTTCCATAATCCTAATGGGTTTAGGATTATAATATTCTTATTCCTAATAGGAATAGGGATTAGGGTCTCTCTATAAATAGAGAACTTATGTCTCATTAGAAGACACACGAAAACCCTAGCCACCTAGACTTAGCCGTTCATTCCTTTTCGAGAGAAAAATTGTGCGGCATTTTAAAAGTGTTTTAAGAACATGCTAGCACACATTAGCCGCTGTTCGGATCGTTCATCCTTGTATAGATACCGGTAGAGGACGGTCGTATGCTGCAGTATCTATAAATTTGAAAAACAAATACCAATCTGCGTCAAGAGGTAATTTCGCACATATTGTGAAATTTCGGTTATACTTCTTGTTGTGTAGTTTCAGCTAACCAAGGCATAAGACACGAAGTCCTGTGATCCATTCCGCTGTGTATTATGAATACCCGAGCCATAGGCGATTTAACATGATCATGATCATTCAATCCCAAAACAATCAGCATATTTGTCTTATTTACAACAACTCATGAAGATTAATATATAACTTACTTGATTTAATCAAAGTTTCTTCAAAATCTCCATGAAACCCTAGCTTTCCATGCATATACATTCATTAACTTTTCAAGAAGAAAAATAAGGTTTTTTTGGTAACTAGATAAAGAGATAATATGGTCTTGAAGAAACAAAGCGAAAGAGTTAGGGAAGATCAACTTGATAAGGGTTGGTGAGAAAAATCATAAAGAAGAATAAGAGAAGAAGTAACGAAGAAGATGAAAGAAAAAGTGAAAAACAAATTAAAGATGGTCTTGCAACTAAATGTAACGAGAGTAAGGTGTGTGGCAAGTGGCATGAAACTTGTCACTTGCCACATATCCTCCTCTCATGGTTTCTAATGGGTCCTTTTTAACAACTAGTCCATTTGTCTCTAATTTCTAATCTAATTGTCTCCAAATTTTTTATGACACTTGTCAATAAATCCTATTAAAACTTATCAATAATTTCTATTGTCATTTGACACTTACCCAAATCTCATAAATTTCTTAAATTTCACCAAAAATTATAAATCAATAACTATACTCACCAAATCAATTTTCAAGACAAAATATTCACTATTCACATCATATTTATTTAAAAATCAATTATACCTGAAAAATGTCAATTGAGTGTATGAACAGTCATTATAATCTGTGCAAAAAAATCAAATTCACGTATGTGTATGCTAATATTATGCATGAGCATGAAATGCATTTCCTAATTTCTTAATAATATCTTTCATGTACAGTATTCTAGGGTTTTAACCCTTATAATGGGAAAGCAGGATGCAACAAGAAGAGACTGGAAGAGCAATTTGATCAAATAATGAAAAATTATGCCTCTTTTATTCACAACCTAGAGATTCAAGTAAGATAGCTTTCCCGTGAATTTTATAAGAGAAGTATGGAAGACTCTTTGAGCAATATGGAATTATATCAACGAGAGCAAAATGAGGCTATCACACTTAGAAATGGGGAAGAACAAGACGAACCAATGGAAGACTATACTGAACCTACTTTATAGAAGACCAAAAAATCAAGAGAGAGGACGAAAATCCCTCATATTATCCGCCAGATCTTAGTATACCATACTTGAACATTGAAGAATCTTGGGTAAACCAAGTGACATTCAACATAATGATGTATTAAATAATTCGAAGGATAGTAGCTCATTCAGGATAATTGATGTGTTTGAGCCTTCTAAAGAACAAAAGGATGATGAAAAGATGACAACAGATATAGAGTTTGAAGAAGCAATAAAAGTCTCTATTCGTGAAGCAGAAGCAGAGGAGACGAAGGTGATTAAGGAAGAAAGAGAGCAACTCACCTTCTTACAGGACAAACTGCTGGATTCAATGGAAGATTCAGAGAGTTTTGTTATTCCCTATTTTGTTGACAGTTTACTCAAAAAAAGAACATTGTTGAGCTTAATTGGTTTTCATAATGTTATCAATATTGTCCTTCTAATTATTTTGTAATTTGCAGGTTACTTATAGGCTACAAAATCAATGTTGAATGAAAAAGGTGGAAGCAAAATGCTTATAATTAATCCCAGTTGAGTTTCCAAGGATAGAGCGTCGACCTATCGATGTTAAATGAAGTATTGTATAGGAGGTAACCTGTGGAATTTTATTTCCTTTAATTGTTTTTTTATAAAGTTTGAATTTTGTAGTTAGGATTATTTTGTTTCCAAACAAAATCAGAAAGGCATAGGACTTTGTTATGAATTTGATGATCGATGAAGTACATAAAGAGAGGTGAAAAGGCCACAAAGAGTTAAGAAGTGACTTCGAAAAGTGAAGAAGAACAAAAAAAATTGAAAAATTGGTTGAAAATTGCAGACCACGATTGTTGCTTGTAGTAGGGGAAAAAAAAGGGGACACATGACTATCATGATCAAATTTTACCATTTTACCCTTCAAACACCTATAGTTCTAACTGCATTTTCACTCATTTTTATTTTTACTTTATCTCTCTAAATTTGAAACATCGAAACACTCTCACTTCTCTCTACCCAAATTTCAAACTTCTAGTTTCTTCCAACTTCTACCGACTCGCAAGCCAGTATACCACGCATCAAGCAAGCAGTAAAACATGATCAATCAGTAAAACGAAAGCAAGTCTCGGGGTGAGGGAAAAGAAATAGGGCAACTGATTACGAAGCACCTTTCTCGATCTTCTCAAATGAGGAATGTACCCATTTTCATTCTCTTCGCAATAAACAAATTATGGTTCCAAAGTGTTTCATTGTGAAACTTTAGATAGATTAGAATTGTGAGACAAGGTCGAAAGTTTAGCAGAAAAAATTCGATGGGGGTCTGTTCATTCAATTTTAATTCCTAGTTTACGAAGAACTTACCTTAGAATTTTTTACATCCCTTCAGTATGAATCCAACAAACCAAGGGAATTATGGTTTAGGTTGTGAGCATAACCTTATGAGCTTGATTATAAAACTTTGTACGAAAATTATGGCTTCCTCAAGTCGTTCGTAGTGGATCAACACAATAATTTCCGTGTCAACCTCAACTGGACTGAACTAACTGAGTTAGAGCATTTCAATGCTAAAAATGCACACAACAACATTATTAGGAGCCATGAACACTTGTTGATGCACAAGTTCATGTGTTAAACCATGTTTTACAAAACGAAAACCAACAAGTGTTCAATGAAAGAACTTTTCATATTGTGGTGTATGGATGATAACATCCCAATTTGCATAAACATCTACATTTTAACGTCGTTATTACTGTTCGAAAGAAGAGGAGCAATAACTTAGGAATGGGTTACTTGGTTTCGGCCATAGCTAATCACTATGGAGTTGAGTGCAACAGACTCACAGTCTACTATCCTAAATTTATGAACCATCGTCATCTATGGCAAGATGAAATCCTAAAATCCTATAATATGGAACTTCGAGATATTAGTTCCAAGACATGCATCAAGGCAGGACTAGTCAAGTGAGTTCAAGTGCTTAAAAACAACAAAAAGATGATTCGACCAGCGAGGAACTCGAGAAAAAAGAAGAAATAAAAGAACCAGGTTGAAAGAAAGTACTGGATACAATCTCCGTAAATACCAAGGTAATTATAGATACACTTGTGAAGAACTCCAGAAGGATGAAGGAGATGGCCTGAACTTAACAACGTCAGAGCTGGGACATAAGTCATACCCATCAGTATTTCGAGGCTCATGGTGTTCAATTGCTACCTCCAACACCATCCCTGCCTTCATCACCATGAGGCTTTGTTCTAACCCCCTTTCTTTTTAAATTTAGTATTATTTTTTATTTTTTTGTTTTACTTTAATTTATGTTTCTTCATTCCTTACATGTTTGTTTGTCCAGTTCTCATATTGAGGACAATGTGTTGTTTTAAATGTGGGGAAGGTTATCTATTTTGCTTTGAGTGTGATTTTTCTTATTGTAATGAGTTGTTAGGTTGCATTTTGTGAATTGTATGAATGTGTCAATGTCTTAGATGGATTGGAATTGATTTAATTTTGAACATAGTCTATTAGGTTGTGAAGAATCATTAGCTCGCAAAATTAGTGAATTTGGGCCTTTGGCTAAATATGCAACTTAATTAGGATTTAGTGTGAGTTTGTCACCCTCTAAATTGTCACATTCATTCATAAATTGAGGCCTTTCGACTTAAGTAGCTTTACTAGTATTTTTCATGGAAACGAGTAGCTAAAACAATATGGTAGACAATAAAAGTATGATGTTTGCTAAATAAATAACTATTCCGTTGGCCTTTGGATTATGAATAGAGCTAGTAGCTAGTTGAGAAGATATAACTGAGTAATCAGATCGAGACGCATCAAAAATGTACCTTCAAGTAAAAAGTCCATAATAACGTTCCAACCAAGTAGCTTAATAAAAAACATAACTAGGTGAGTAACCTGATCGACATTTATTACCAATGTTTACCTCCACGTAAAAAGACTAAGTCCATGTTCACAAAAAGTAAATAAAAAATATGTTTTCAAATAAAAACCTACCAAACTTAGAATAGTTGACTTTTCATAAAAGCATACTTAGGAGTAGTTACTGAGTCTGAATGACCAAAGAATTACTAATGTATGTGTGAAATTGAAAAGGGTAAACAATTTAACACTTAAGTCTAGATTAATATGTATATGTAGTTCAAAGTCCCAAGATGCAGATTTGGCATGTTAATGATTGAAATGACTCAAAAGATTGTGTTTAAAATTAAGTTGAATTCATGAAGTTGAAGCCATTGTCTTATTACTACAATGTGTGTTGTGTGAATTTCTTTATGTTTGTTGTTTTGTTTGCTTGAGGACAAGCAAACATCTAAGTGTGGGGATGTTGAAAAGTGTGAATTGCATCATGTTTTAGGTCAAAGTTTGATATGTGTTTAGCTATTAATTCATTCATTTAGTATGTGTTTAGGTTAGAATTATGTTAGTTTGTTAATTATTTGTGTTTTAGGTGTTTTATGGGATAGTACAAGTCTTTGAGCTTAAATATTATGTTTTTGAGGTACCTTGATGTGTTTGTTAGTGCTTTATGGTCAACATTAAAGAATGGAAAAGTTTTAGAGACATTCAGGCCGAAATAACAGCTCACGATTGTGGCATAATAAATTATGATCATGACAAAAGGCCTAGAAATAGGCCACGATGGAGGCGTATAGGGTCACGATCGTGGCCTGCGTCGGGCAGATGCGTAGCCACTTCCAAACTTTACATTTCGAGGGATTTTTTAAACTTTCGGACGCCAAAAAAAACTTAGTTCAACCCTAAACACAAAAGAACATAAATAGAAAAACAAGAACAGAAAGGACGAGCTTTTGAAACAGGCACCACTAAGAAACCCTAGAGAGAGTTCATTGAGAGATTGAGAAAGGGAAGAAGGAAGAGGGATATGGAGAAGAAGCCAACGTGAAGTACTTCCCATAATACGAGGTTTCCCGATATTGCTGCCCCCATCATTCATTCAAATCTTATTTCTCGTATATTTCAATTTTATTAATGTACAGAATTGGAATATCTATTGATGATAGGATTGTGTGAATGTTGAGGATCTCTAAACTCACCTTCAAGTTGTTTTTATCTTTGATTTAATAAAAATCTTATTGTTTTATGTTACTTGGATTCATTGTGATTGATTTCTGAGATTATGTAATTCAGTAATAAACTGAGAGGGTTAATCGAATGAAAAATAATTAAATTGGGCTAATGAAAGTTAGGTGATTTAATAAGAACAAGAAATTAATCAAATCGGTAATTGTGTGAAGAGAGATCTCACATAGATTCCAAGTAGTCTATTGGAAAACATCAGATCAAGGTTTGGATAGATTGTTAATTGAGAAATTGCAAATTTCTATAATCTGATTAGGGTTTATAATTTAAGGTTAATGGCTATATCTTGAGAGAGAGTAACTAACCATAGGATCATCTAAGACCAATGATCCATTAATTCATAATCGATTAGGTTAGTGTTAAAGATAGGTGAAAATTCCCTTTTCTTTCAATTGATAGTTCTTTAGGTCGATTCTTGAATGTGTGCATTGCAATCGCTAATTTGTTAATATTTCGTGATTGATTCTTGAATGGAATTACTTGATTGAATTGCATTCCTATTTTAGTTTCATTACGTTTTGAATATTGTGCATTGTTTTGGCCTTAGATTTTAGGATTAGATTAACTATCCTCATGGGATCGACACTTTAGGTACTACGTGAATGACCCGTACACTTGTGGATTATCGAGGTTATTAATTAGAACTTATTCACATTGAAAAACCTCGATTAGTCACCAAGATTAAACCATTTGCTCTTAAATACAACAAAATTTTTATCCTTGATGTAGTGCAACTCTATTACTTCTAAGATGACTTTGTATAATTCAATAAAATAATCATCATGACATCTCTCAACAATAACCCCATAATTTTGGCTTTTATGTCAGTTGTCTCAATCTTGTATATAAAATATAACTCCATTAATAATAAAACCTGTATATTTTTTACCACACATACGAGGTCTACATTCCAAAGTATATAATGTTGTTGTTGCCTTTTGCACGTTACAGTTATGTAACTGTATCATTTATAGGACAAAATATAATTAGAATTTAATTAAACATACAAATTTTCATAATTTCAAAATATAAGATAGAAACTTACTCAAGTCCTGAACCATGATGAGAAAATCTTATATTTTTCTTCAACATTAACAATCCCTTTGCTATGAATCTAATCCTTATGCTCTCTATTTAAATACGTAAATATAGATTCAACCACAAAATTTAAATATGAAATTCAATCAAAAGTAACATACATACTCCATATATATATCAACTTTCTTACAATTGTTCAAAATATACCAATGACCAATTTTGAGTTCGTCTTCGGTTAACTCCACATATTTTACAACACCAAGTGGCCTTACTTTTTGGGATAAAACTAACAAGCCACCATCTTGATCCAAATCAAAGTTGTGTTCTTGTCTATTAAATCTTGTGTTTTTACGTTAGATGTGTATTGTGTTTTTGTGATGGATATGTATGGGTTAACCTTTTTTTTCCACATCCCATGCTTATTTTGAGGGAAACTTGCTAATTGCTTGATGAAAGGTCTGCTAGAGAATCAAGGCTACATCTACAATGGATGCTTATGTACATATTTACCGTATGATTGCTTTTACACTAAATCTGTACTACTTATAGTATACACATGTATCCATCATAAGGATTTTATTTCAACATGTCATGAGGCTATGATTAAACATAATAATTAAAAGTCAAAATTTCAAAACCAGAAATATTAGTAAGGCACAAAACATATATAGGTAACAAACGTGTAGGTTCGAATATTTCATTCAACTCACTTTCATGTATAAGTAACAAACGTATAAGTTTGAATATTTCATTCAACTCACTTGGGAATGGTTAATTACATCATATAAAGAAAATTTCCCATTACGTTGAGTTTTCTTACCACAACCTTTCTTACTTTTGCTTTTTTTGTACTTTTTCTATAAATACATTTATCAATTAACCTAATTCTTTGAACCATAACATAATAGGTAAGGATATTTAAGAACAGAATTTATATTGTAATATAGTTATAAAATAAAAGAATAAGGTTATGGCTCAAATGAGCTAATTAGGGATATAGAATTGAGGTGGGTTTTTAAGTTAACGCTTATAAACCAATGAGAGCCTCTTTTTATTCTTATAGCCTTATTTTATTCTTATACATGCATGAATCGATTAGGTCTTTAAATGTTTCAGGCAAATTTTAGAGAAATATCCTAATATAAGACAATACACTTTAAAGGAAATACATATTGATTTGAGTGTTTCAATCTTTTACTGCTCAAAATCTTAAAATTTATTTGAAATCCACTCAACTTTGCATGATGCCTTATCATTTGATCATCAAAGTTTATAAAGGTGCATAATGCTAGCTAACCTAACCATTCAACATATTTTTACTCTTGTTCTTAATATACCAAATCTTTTAGCATACACAAATTTCAATTTACTAAAAATATTCTATAAAACCATATATATAATGGACTAGCTTAAAACTAACGAGCTAATTATTAAGATAAATTAAAGCTAATTTATAATTACGCAACTATTTTCATTAGAGGATTCTATAAAGGATGTTTATGTACATAGAATAAATCATATTTTGAAGTTGGAAGGGATGTTTATGCATCCCCTAAACATAGTACATACACATTTAACATTCTTAACGTTATAATTTGAAGTGGTCTCACTTGATAGATTACAAAATTAACATTGCTAGAATGTTAGAACATCCAAATACAAAGTCTTCTATTGACTTTTCATGATAAAACTATTAACATTAATTCATCACAGAATGTCAACATGGTAATTAGTTTCTGATGGTGGAAATAAGCTCCGCTGGGAGGAATGTGGTAAAATTCTCCATAATGAAGAACAAATTGATGCAAAACAAATCTCCTTATCAAACACTAATCACCCATTGCCTTTTACGGCTGATCTTCTTCTTCTTGATTTTTAGGATCATTCGAACTACCTCTCTTTCTTTATTATCTGTATCTCATTTTCGGTTAGGAAGCTATTATATGAACATCTAATTGTACATCATATATGTTATGTTAAACTTTCTCGAATCTTTAAGAGAACATAGATGAAAATCGAGGCAGTGGCGATGTCCCAATGGTTCGTACAGGATAAAGGAAATTGGTTCTTTTGGAGCAATGATCGATTGCAAAAATTATGTCTGTTTATTGTGACGATGATGGAGTTAATCAGTCAGGTATGCATATGTTCAAATTTGGGCTTTAGTACTGTTTGATTTAGCTTTGATTATTCGATACTATTTGTTCATTAGGTGAAATGCATGGTCCATCCAGTTTATCTAATATTGTGATCCATATTGCATATAGGAAATCGTTAACCGCATATTCTATAAATTTAGTTAAAGTAAGTTAGAAGAGGGTGTCAATAAACCAAACTCTGAGGGAAGATGTTTAACTGTTTCAATTGATGACTTGGAATGTACAAGAAGACTTCTTGGGAATCCATATATTGGGAACCTCTTTACCTTTTTTATCGAGTCTAATGTCATTTAGAATAAAAAAATTAGTTATTTCTTTTCCTTTTCAATGGAATATTAGGCGTGAGACATAATTTGTTATTTTTCTATAAGAATTGTTAAACTTCTAATTAACATCTTCATATTATATTGCTTACCATATTTCAATATTTATATGTATTATTATTTTATTATTAATAAATATTAATGATTAAGAATAGTAGTTAACTTAAATTTATGATATTTTGATCTTATTAACATTAAAATATAGGTGTGATTATCTTTTTATATCCAAAAAATATTTACTTTTAAAATTTTAAATTACCTACCATGTGTTTTTCAATAATATTTTTAAAACTTTGAAAACATTTTAGAATTTTTAGATACTCCATTTTATTTTTGTGAAATTAAACAAAGGTGTACTACTATGTACAATAGGTATCATTAAAGGATAATTTGTGCATAAATCCATAGATTTAAACAAATTTAAATGGTTTCGAATGCATTAGCTATTTAAATAAATTTTTAAAGAAGACAATTGAAAAAATATGAAAAATCATATAGATGTCAATTATAATTGACCTTAGGATCATTAAGCACACTTATCATACAAAATTATATTTTTAAAATTATTATTTTTAGGAATCCTATCACATACAAAAATCAATCAAAATTCCCATAAGAAATATATAAGATATAAAATCTTTAATATCAACTTTTGGCGACGATTTTAAATTAAATTCTGAAACTGTCACAAAAGGTCGAACCTTTTGCTAAAGATCTACCTTTAGCCACGATATAGTAAAATTTCATGATTTTAAGATATTTTATATTTAATTTTGGGCATAAATTTAAAAATATATCGACAAAAGTCTAACTCTTTGTGATGATTATGGGAATCATCCCCAAAGGCTAAACAATTTATGACGATTCATATAAAAGGCCTAAATTTTGCGATGATATCATAAAACGTCGCCAAAACCTTCACTTTTGGTAACAAATTTCAAAATCATTGCCAAAAGTTAGCTTTTAATGACGATTTACAAATCTTCGTAATAAAAGTAGTTAAAAGCTAGTTTTGTTGTAGTGGCATGTAGCCAAAAGGTATTGGTTGCATTTTATTTTCATCAATTAGCACCAAATTTTTCCACCAAGATTCAATTTTTAGGTACTTTTTAATGTTTTTGTAGTTAAGAAAATTTTTCATAGCTAATAGTTTTTGTCTTCAATTTTTGAAACATCACCTATAGTTTTTAGCTATATGGAATTGACGACGCTTTGTGTGACCAAACCGAAATTTATAAATAACTATGGGCAACATTTTTAAAACAATTAGCTAATTTTTTTGCGGCTAAAATCTAGTTTGGGGTAGTGTAACTCTTAAGCCAAAGCAAAAACTTCTTCTAAAAAAAAAAAACAAAGGAAGATAATTCTATGTTCTAGTAGTTATATTATAAGAGGCGCATTATGTTCTAATCTTGTTCTTATCAATTATGTTCACTTGGGTATCTTTTGTCTTAGAGAATTAGTATCAAGTTGTAGCTCTTTCAAGAGCTTCATCCATTAATAAAATTTCTTTTACTTATGAAAATAGAACTAAGCACCAAATAAAAAACATTTCATATGCATTAAACAATTCATCAAACTTTAAATCTTATAAAGACTACAAAAGATTGTAACTTAAAAAATTTCATCACACCTATTCATATGATAACAAAAATATTAAAAATTTTCAAGATCTCACATAGGTGATGGATGTTACTCACTCATATGAAAAACATGATAAAAATATTATATAATAATTAAATGAAATTTAAAAGAAAAAGAAAATACAACTAACATTATTATCTCTATATATAACACAATTATATAAAATAAATGTTTTAATCGATAAAATTATCTAATACATTAGATATCTGCTACTTTCTTATATATAAGACTATAAATAGAGACATTGAGTAATTTATTTTTATATCCATATTAACATAAATAAATTCTTTTTACTCTCTAGTTTTATTTTTTAGTTAGTTATTTAACATTATTTTTCTTAATTCTTTTTTTAAAAATTTTATAACAAGATCAACATATGCCACATAAATATTGTTTTCATCTCACGTGGAGCCACCAACAAAAGCCATATCTTTCTATGAAACAAATGCTGCAAGCGGCAGTACATAAGGCTAATTGAATCAGAAAAACCATAAACTGGGTTACCTTCAACTAACTTCACGGCATGCGCATGACGACGCAATGCCATGCATCATTTAATAAAGTTTTCAACGTTGTCTAGGAGTTGCTAATACGTCCATTTGTGATCACTAAGTAATAACATCATCATCTATATTTCAAACTCATTAAATAATTTCAAGCGAGAGTTTAGTGAATAAATAAATTAGCCGTTGAAACTAGGAGAACTGAAACTAACAAGTGTGGAGATCATTAATTTGCAATAGAGCTAGCTGATGGTAATTGATGTGATTAGTCACTTCTGGTTCACACTTGAAAAGTTGAAAGTGAAAGGGATGTACGCGAAAGTGTATGAGAAAGGAAGTTGCCATGAAGCTTCGTGAAGCCATGCAATCGAAATTGTTTTATTGCTTCCTTCTCATTGCATCACTATTTTCCCAAATCACTTCCCTCCTGCTTTTGGTATGGTGTCACAAGGTAAACTTAGTCCTTAACTTGGATTCTAGTATAGACTGAACATCTACCCTATCTCCAGTTTCTCATTGTCTTGGAGGTACAGTAACCGGACAGCTCAAGGACATTCAATGCGTACAACAATGGCTTCAAGTGCATCAGCACTATGGGGGCTTGACAACCCTACAAATGGACCCAAATTATTTAGGTTTTTCCATGATATTCCTCCGGATACGCTCAAATAATTCATCAAGTCACCACCTACGATAAAAAATTCTTTCTAAATTTGTTTAAAATCTGAACTTATCACGTGCAAATTGAGAGAAAATAGCCAAAACACATTTGGAAGCCTTTCCATTCTATTTGATCCTTTCCTTACGTGCAGAATCTTATCAACTCAATATGATAAGCTATAGCTGTACATAATATCACCTAATAAGCAAACTATGTGTCTCGAGAATTAGGACTCACAAATTTTTAGAGACGACAATTTTGTGACCACCTTTTATTATTCTCTAAAAATTACGATAATTTTAATGAAACACTTAAGATCTACTGAGACTTTCACTTAGACAAAGAGTCAAGCAAAATATTTTATTTTGCTGTGTCAATTCTGGCCGTTTAATTAACATAAATTTGTTATGTCTTTAAGAAATTTTCGAGTTAGTGACCGCCACCTAATATAACTTTTTAAGTACCCCTGCCATTATCTAAGAAAAAATACTTAGCCAAAAACATGTTGAGGCCTCAATTCCAGGTAATCCTTTTTTATTACACGGAGGATCTCATCAATCTAAAATTACGTAAAACGACTTGTGAGGTACCTCAAGTTAACTTTTCCAGAATCCAGATTATTTGAATGTCATAACTACCAATGAGAATATAAGAAGACATGATATAATACAATAGTAATTGTATTTGTATTGTATCAGAATCAGATACAATACAACTAGGACAAAACATGGGCCTCAAAAATCATATTACGGACATCACAAAGAAATCTTCCATTCTTCGCACGACATATCGCAATTACTATTTACTATCCTTACGTAAAAGCGCCGCAACATAAAGATAAATATCGTACATAAATTAATTACATTACCTTGTGACAGATATGATTTGCATTTGAATCTTTGCAGAAAGATCCTGTGACCCCTTTGCAGCTTCCAGGAAAAAGGGTATTCGTGTAATCGACAGGCGACGAAAGCTAAGTACAGGTAGTTGGCTTCAAAAGCAAATTTTTAAAAAAAAGTTATTTTACCCACTTATATAATGCCCATAGTCTCTCCAACTTCCATCAGCTCTCTATGTTAACTACCACTCAGAACTTTCAATCTTCATATTAACACTCAAAAGTTTCTATTATATGTTCACCTCAGCTTAATATAGTTCTAGCTACCAAAATTTTAGCATTCAAAGTGTTTCACATACAAAGTAGCTTGTTTGACTAATAATGGCATTAGATCTTGCAGTTGATTTCGAAGACTTTTTTCCTTCAATGATGGCACGGCTTGGAGCAGAAGGATTTATCGGGGAGCTGTGTAACGGGTTTCGTCTCCTAATGGATGTTGAGAAAGGCCTGATTACGTTTGAAAGCTTGAAGAGAAACAGTCTGCTACTGGGGCTTCAAGACATGAGAGATGATGAACTCGTGTGTATGTTGATGGAAGGCGACCTGGATGGAGATGGGGCTATAAACCAGATGGAATTTTGCATTCTCATGGTTAGATTGAGCCCTGGTTTGATGGATGGATCAAAACAGTACGCGGAACGATATGATGCATGTGGACTTTAGGTAGGCTTTCACGCGGAACGATATGATGCATGTGGACTTTAGCTAGGCTTTCATTAAGTTCTTTGTTTCAAGTTCTCAGATGATGTACTTTTGCCCTCCTCTCAAATGATAATCGGACTGTACAGTTCTTCTACATGAGCTGAGGGAAATTGACGTCTATCATGTTAAAATATCAGCGAATAGGACAGCCCCTGCCATAGTTAAGGAGGCTTTGTTTCAGTCTGATTTCGCAAATCGGGGAATTCATATTCTTCAATTTGTGATTAATATTTCTCGTTCTGAGTTTAACTCTTCTGATGTAATTCAGCCAAGTTTGAATTATTGAACTTATGGATCTAGGTCAGGTGTAATGGGAGAGTCTATTTGACTCGGGTTAGCTTGGTCCATTCGCTTTGGTTTTTCCCGGCTGTATTATTAGTAACATAATTCTAAGTTAAAAAAAAAAAGTAAGTTCTCATTTAATTGATGTCATTTTAGATGATATATCTTTAACAACCCTAATGATTTCCCAATGTCACAAAAGGGATGGCATGCCATTCATGTGTTGATAATATATCTGTTCGGGTTCATATACATATCCGACACCTCTGTATATTTGTGGTGATTATTGCAAACTTGGGTCGTTTTCGGTAACCACAACAGTACTTTCATTTCAGCAACTCATTACCGAAAACCTTGATTACGTGTAAGCTTTTCCGTTTGCCAGCCCCTGTTCGTGGATTAGTTCCTTTCCTTGACTAGTGTTTCTCGCTTATGTAAATTAAGTTCAACTGCAAAGTTTCGCCATTTCAGTTAAATAGCTTTCCTGTCAGCAGAATATACACTTTTTGGTACTTAAGCGAGCATGCAGTTTCCAAGAAACTGCTAGACAAAATTACGTAAAACTACCCTCACGACCGGTCTGCTTTAGTCAACAATTGAAATTTGGAACTAAACTGCAAATTGTCATGACTTAGGAATGCTTGGAAAAAAAAATTTGGTAAGAAGTATGACATTTTTTTTATTTTCAAAGATTGAACAAAAAGGAACATAATATATTTAAAAAAACAAAATGCAATATATTCGTATCACAACATAAGGAACATATATATCTTAAAAGATAGAAATTCTAGAGTGAAAGAAATTTTATCACGAAATTACAGATTAATTTCATGATTAATCAACACAATTAATTAACCCTAAAATTGCAACATGCTATATTCAATAATATTATGGATAAATACTTGGAAATTGTGGAACAATTGAATTTATCGTTGTTTTCTGTGAAGCGAAGTGACAGAGACGCAGAGGATTGACTACTGCTATTCCAAACCCTAATCAGCAAAAGCACTTACAGTTCTTAATGGGGCGACTGTATTTAAAGTCGGCCAGTAGTAGGGCCTCCTGTGCACTGCAACATATGGGTTAAGCCTACCCACCATAGCAAGCCCATGAACACAGGCCCAATGACACGTTAAAGAGAGAATTAACAAGCCCAATTATTTCGACATCAAATTAATCGGGGTTTGTATAAAATTATGTTTATTATGCTAGTCCATAAAATAATGACAAAATTCTATCATTCTCCCACTTGAACAGCATAACTAACATCAATGAACAATAGAAACAAATCCCTAAATTAACGTAACAATATGTGGCCACAATAAGATGTCAAAGTAGAGTCAACAATCTCTTAATCATAAGTCCAAAATGAGGTTACAAGTACCTCAACAATATAGAAATCAGACCCGATAGGAGTACTGATAACATATATGTAAGATACCCATACCTCGATGACCTAAACAAAATGTGTCATAAGGAAATGCACACAAAATGGTGATCTGTTTGTGCAA
>JAOQML010000005.1:24056284-24066564 GCA_027568935.1 Erythroxylum urbanii
CTCTAAGAGTTTTAACAACAAAGTAAACTAAAAGTAAGAGTAGAGAATAGACAATGTGATTTTTATACTGGTTCACCCCAAACTGTAGGCTACGTCCTATCCTCAGAGTTCGTCTGAGTGTTCCACTATTCTTCAAACGATTACAAGTATTCTTTCCCTTTCAGAGCCTCTTCAGGTCTCTTACAAAGTATTCTTTCACTATCTTGGCCTTTCTAGGCTACCAACCTTTTCTTTCTCTTACTAGAAAGATTGTGAGCTTTTGTTACAGTAATGTTAGCTCTATTCTAAGTAAGCACAATAATACTTTTCTCTCAGATTATCTAGTCTTTCTAAATTGTCTCAGTTTTTCTCTGTTTATGATCATTATCATTTTTTTACATCTTCGACTGCGACTAATATTTATAGTCTTCATCTCTAACTGCTTCTTTGTTCTTGATAACGACTTCTTGATTCTTGATAACCGCTTCTAGATAACCGCTTCATTAGTTGAGTTCTATAACTAACTATGACTAAATAACTGTCTGACATGCTAGTATATTTTTGTGGTATCGTCTATGTCTTCTTTGCTTCTATTTTGCCTTCGCATTTGCATCTGTATCTGCGTCTACGTCTGTATAGTCTTTGCATTTGCGTTTGCGTTTGCGTCTGCGTCTGCGTCTGCATAGTCTTTGCATCTGCGTCTGTACTATCTATGCGATTGCTTTTGCGTTTCCATCTGCGTCTGCATCTACATAGTCTTTGCGTCTGTGTCTACGTCTGCGTCTGCGCACTTAATACACTTGTCAAAGACGTTCTTTTGTTTCTAACATTATTATTATTTGACTGTCATCAAAATTAGTCATCGTAGAGTCCTCTTGACTTAACAGAAGAAAACAAAGAGGGCAGACCATATGTACCACCACCACTGTACAAACTTAAACTCCCGTATCCACAAAGAGTGAAGCAACATCAGGTGGATTCCCAGTTTTCCAAATTTTTAGAGAAATTGAAGAAGTTACAGATTAATTTGTCACTGGTGGAAGCTTTGGAGTGCATACCCAAGTATGCGAAATTTTTGAAGGATATACTCATGCACAAGCATACTTAGGAAGACAATCAGACAGTTACATTGATGGAGAACTACAACTCTATTTTTCCAAGACAAATGCCTTCAAAATTGCAGGATCTTGGGAGCTTTACTATTCTATGTGTCATTGGAGATTTTGAATTTTCCAAATGTTTATGAAATTTAGGTGTAAGTATTAACTTGATGCCTTTGTCTATTTTTAAGAAACTGGGATTAAGAGAGGTCAAACTAACTTCGATGCTGATTCAACTTGCAGATCAATCAATAAAAAGATCATTTGGAGTTGTGGAAGACGTATTGGTAAAAGTGGACAAATTTATAATTCCTATTGATTTTGTTGCGTTAGATTTTGAAGTTGATAAGAATTGTCCATTGATTCTGTGTAAACCCTTTATGAATACTAGTAGGGCATTAGTTGATGTGCATGAAACTTGTGTTGAGAATTGGTGATGAACATGTTAAGTTTAACATGACAAAATGTTGGAAGAAACCAATGGACGGAAATGTGTGTATGAAAATTGATGTGGTAGATGAGTGTGTGAAAGAGATAAATGAAGTCAATGAGTTGAATGAAGTACACACAGATTAAAGTGTAAAGGAAGAGGATGTATATGAGGAAGTGGAGCTTGAAAGATTAAAGAGAGCTGGTGCAGCTACACCACCTTCTACCATTAAACCTCCTACTCTAGAGCTTAAACCATTACCTGCCCATTTGCGATAAATCTTTTTAGGAAAGAACCAAATCTTACCCATCATTATCTCTAATGAATTAAATTGTGAGCAAGAAGAGAAAGTTGCGGAGACTGTTAGGAAAAGGATGAGAGCTGTAGGGTGGCAAATTTATGAGATTTGGGGGATTAGCCCTAATGTGGTGATGCATAGGATTAACTTAGAAGAAGGTTGTAGGACTGTGAGAGAAAGATAGTGAAGGTTAAATCCGAATATCCAAAAAGTTGTAAAGAAGGAAGTGGTGAAACTTCTAGATGCAGGAATAATTTCCCCCATTTCGGATAATGAGTGGGTGAGCCCAGTATAGTGTGCACCAAAGGAGGGTGGCACGATAATGATAGAAAATGAAGAAGGGAAAAGATTTCCATTAGGACTATCACAGGGTGGCGAGTGTGCATTGACTATAGGAAGTTAAATTTGGCCACCAAGAAGGATCATTTCCCTTTACCTTTTATGGACCAAATGATTGAGAGAGTGGCTGATCATTCTTTTTATTGCTTTTTGGATGGATATTCATAGTACAATCAAATATTTATATATCTGGAAGATCAAGAGAAGACTACTTTTACATCTCCATACGAAACTTTTGCATATGGAAGGATGCCTTTCAGTTTATGAAATGCACCTGCTACATTTCAAAGGTGCATACTGGTCATATTCGTAGATATGAATGAAAACTTTATGGAGGTATTTATAGATGATTTATTTGTTTTTGGAGAATCTTTTGATCAATGCCTATTGAACTTAGATAAAGTGCTGCAAAGATGTTAGGAGTCACATTTAGTTTTAAATTGAGAAAAATGTCATTTCATGGTCCAAGAGAGAATCGTATTAGGCCATAAGATTTCATATAAAGGGATTGAAGTGGATCGAGCTAAGACAGAAGTAATTGAAAAGTTACCACCTCCCTCCAACATCAAAGGTGTCTGAGTTTTTCTTGGTCATGCAGGATTTTACAGACGGTTAGATTAAAATTTTTTCCCTTATCGCCAAACCTTTGACTCATCTATTAGTAAAAAATGTGCCTTTTATTTTTGATGACAACTGTTTGAATTCTTTTAACATGTTAAACAAGGCACTCATAACAGCACCAATTCTGACATCGTCAGATCGGTCTCTCCCATTTGAGATTATGTGTGACACAAGCGACCATGCTGTTGTGTGTGTACTAGGTCAACAGAAGGAGAAGAGGTTGCATTATATCTATTACACAAGCAATACGTTGACAGGAGCATAATTGAATTATACAACTACTGAGAAAGAACTGCTTGCAGTGGTATTTGCTTGTGAAAAATTTCATTCTTATTTGATAGGTTCATAAGTTATTGTGTTTACATACCATGCAACATTACGTTACCTTTTCACCAAGCAGGATGCCAAGGCTAGGCTTATTCAATGGGTACTCCTGCTCTAAGAGTTCAATATTAAAATCAAAGAGAAGAAAGGAGCAGAAAATGTCGTAGCGAATCACTTATCAAGGCTTGAAGTCGAACATCATGAAGAAGAAGAGGAAATTAAGGAAAGGTTTCCTGACGAGACTTTGATGATGGTAGATAACCCTTTCCTTCCCTAGTTTGTAGATATTGCAAATTACCTCTCAAGTGGTATTCTTTCATCCGATTTATCATATCAACAAAGGAAGCATTTCTTATTTCAGTGCGCTCATTATATTTGGGATGAACCTGTACTCTATAAGATCCGTGCTGATAGTTTAATTCGAAGGTGTGTCCCTGAAACTCCTGAGATCTTAACTCAATGTTATAGCTCACCATATGCAAGGCATTATAGAGCTAACAAGACTGTTGCATAGATTTTGGAATGTGGATTCTATTGCCAACTGTGTTTAAGGATGGTCGAGATTTTTTACTTAAGTGTGATAGATGTCAAAGAGTTGACAACGTATTAAAACATGATGAAATGTCGCTTTTGAATATAATAGAGGTGGAGATATTTGATGTATAGGGTCTGGAATTCATGAGACCATTCCCACCCTCTGAAGGTAGTACCTATGTCTTAGTTAGAGTTGATTATATTTCTAGATGGGTCGAAGCAGTCGCTACTCCAACCAACGATAGTAAGGTGGTTCAGAAGTTCATTAAGAAGATTTTTACTAGATTTAGGGTGCCTAGAGTAATCATAAGTGATGGGGGAAGTCACTTTAACAACAAACCGTTTGAGAATCTTCTGAGAAGTTACAACGTTTATTATAGAGTGGCTACCCCGTACCATCCCCAAACTAGTGGTCAAGTGGAGGTGGTGAATAGAGAGCTGAAAAAGATTTTGGAGAAGACAATAAACATTTCAAGACAAGATTGGTCAATGAAACTAGACGATGCACTATGGGCTTAGAAAATAGCTTTCAAGATCCCTATAGGCACAACACCATATCAGCTTATGTATGACAAGGCATTTCATTTGCTATTGGAATTGGAGCGTAGAGCATATTGGGCAATCAAGAAATTGAACATAGATTGGAAGCTGACAAGAGAAAAGTGGTTGTTACACCTTAACAAGTTGGAAGAGTTGAGGTATGATGCTCATGAAAATGCCAAGCTATATAAAGAAAGGACTAAGAAGTGGCATGATGGCCATATCAAGAAGAAGGAATTTAAGAGTGGGGATTTAGTACTTAAGGGCTAAGAAGTGGCATGATGGCCATATCAAGAAGAAGGAATTTAAAAGTGGGGATTTAGTACTTTTGATTAACTCAAGACTTCGACTATTTCCTGAAAAACTCAAGTCAAGATGGAGTGGGCCTTTTAAAATTCTTCAAGTATTTTCTCATGGAGCTGTGGAGCTGGAAAATGATAATGGGAAAATATTTAAGGTCAATGGGCACCGCTGTAAACCATATTATGGAGGGACATATCCATAAACAAGTGAAGTTATCTCTTTCCTATCTTCCACCTTTTCATGATTATATGTTGAATGGTCGAGCTAATAACCTTAACTTAGCACGCTTAATCTCTTATATTGTTTTTTGTCTAGTTATTGTTTGAGTTCTTTGGTTTGATTATTTCCAAATTAAGATTGATTGATATCCATGTTGATTTTGTTTAAATTTTAATTTGTTTTCTTTTCAAATTTCTTGTTGGTGATATTATCTTGTTGTATTTATAGGTTTTGGGATCATGGAGAATTCATGCAAGCTTGGACGAAGGTTTGAATTGTGAGGATCACCAATTCCCACGACCGTGGTAATTGTGGAGAAATCTCTCTAGAAATTTTTTGGAGAGAAAACCCATGTTTGTGGGAATTGTGGTGATTCCCACAAACGTGAGAATCCTCTCCAGAAAGTTTCTGGAGAGGAATCCCTTGCTCTTCCCATGAGCGTGGGAATCCTACACGGAGGGAAACTTTCCCTCCCATTTTTTCTCTTACCCTATCTTCAAATTTTCACACACTCTCTCTCTAACCAACGAATTTCTCCCTTCCAATTCTCTAAAACTCTTCAATCTTTCCTTAGATTCTTGGTATTTTCTTCAATTCTTTCATTGTTCTTATAATTTTTTCATCTTTTTCTGCATTAATCATTCAAAAATACAAGGATTTAGGTCAAACTTTTGCTCTTTCTCTCTCTAAGTCGAATTTCAATCTTTCTCTTTCATTTTTGCAGATTTTTCTTCTATAATGGCGCCGAAAAAGATGATGGCTCGGAAACCAGTTGATGAATTACGATGTCAAGTTTCTAGTGACAATAAAAGCAATATGGTGGCAACATATCTATCCCCTTCCTAATTTACTCAGAAGAAGAAGGTACGCACTTCTGTGATTTTAAGGATAGGGGAATAATCACTCCTAGGTATTTCCATTTTAAATTGTTAGAGGACATAGGAGTGAGAATAAAGATTAAGTGACTAGCTTACAACATAGAGTGGAATAGGTTCATCCGGTGTAACATGCATATTCACCCTATGATGACAATTGAAATTTTCACTACTGTCCGTTAAACCCAAAAAATGGATGTCTTTTGGTTTAGATTATTAGGTGTTGTGTATAAATTGGATTATAATGTCATGCATCATCTTTTCGATTTCCTAAATACAAAAGTTCTAGATGATCATGCTGAATTTGATGTGGATTCCTATTGGAACATTTTAACGAGGGAAGACAATTTTGATTCACACAATAAACCGAATGCTTTAATGTGTAGTGTCGAACATTTGTTGTTGCATAAATTCATGTGTTTAACTGTGTTTAATAAAACTGAAAGTAGCAAATGTTTGGCTAAATAACTTTTTTTCTTATGGTGCATGGATCGCAAGGTTAGAATCAATACACCCTTTAGAATTTTTAGATCAATTGTCAGTGTTGTCAATAAGCAAAGTTCATATTTTGGAATGAGGCACATTGTTACTGCTTTAGCTCGCTTTTATAACCACAATTTTGAAGATGTGCGTACAACACCCTACGACATTTTTGACATATCGTATTTAAGGTGTCTCGAGATTGTGGAGGTCCATTATGCGTATTGCAATTAAGAACAAAAGAAGCATCAGTACAACCGCATCCCGACTGTCCACATCTTGATCAACTCAGGATCTAAAGGACGAACCAGAAGCAACAAAACCTAGCACACCAGCAGAGGCCAATTAACTCCTACAAACCCTTGAACAGATAGCCTCCAACTAACAACAGATGACATCTCAACTAAATGAGCTCGGCACAAAATTGCGGATAATACATAAGGAGCAGCGTAGTTTGAAGAAAAGGTTCCTCAACTTCTGTAGGAGGAACAATTTTGAAGCTTCTACGCTCTCACCGTTACCACCATCATCTGAATAAGTTTTTTTTACCCTTTAGCTTTTAAATTTTATGTTTTATTTTGTGTGATTGCATTTAATTTCTTTTGTTTAGTTTTAATTTCTTTAATTTTGGTGTGAATTCATTTTGGTCTGTTTAGTTTGCTATCATATGTTGATTTCAATTTCTTGTATTTGAGTTGTTTTCATTTTTTTTATTTAGTTTATTGTCATTTTCACTCACTTTGGGTTCACTTGTCACATTGAGGACAATTTCAACTTTAAGTGTGGGAAGGTGACATCGAAGTTCTTAATTGCATTGTGTTGAGTAGGGTGCATATTAGGCATATCATGTGCTTGGTGGAACTACACTTGAGTCACTCTGATAAATATTACCGTAAGATTATGTTATGTAATTGGAATTAGATTGAATGCATGCTTAAACTTAGATTAGGCTACTTGAGTAGAAAGTAAACTATATAGAGTGATGAAAAGTAGTTGGTTACATAAGCTTAGTCATAAATTGACATTTGAACAATGAGGTAGCGTAGAGATGCATAATGAGTTTTCGTTTGAGCCAAAGTGACGATTGAGCCATATGACTCCATCTATAGTCATTTCATTTCTATGTTGAGTGTTACTTCTTTAGGTTACTACCTTCAAAACTTGCTTTGAATCAGTTTGAGTCTACTGGATGCATACTTAATAGAGATGATCTAGGCCCTTTTTGTGTTAACCCTTTGTTTAAATGATCTACCCATTAATTATCCCTTGTTACCCCCGTTGAGCATTAACCTTTTGTTTATGAAACACCTGAAATTTTAAAACTTTAAACCCCAGTATTAAGTAAAATATTAGTTAGGATTATATGAAATTTTTACCGAGACAAATTGAGTACATTTATGCCTGTGGACTATACTATATATAGTGCTAGTTTTTACTCAGAGTTCTTCCCTGTATGAAGAAAAAGAAAGAAAAAATGAAAAAGAAAAGAAAAGAAAAAGGAAGAACAAGTGAATAGCATCAATAAGTGCAGAATATTAGTTATATTTGTATGTCTCACAGTTATGTTTAGTTATCCCATTTTTATCTGCTTTGTACTTTACTTATGCTTGTGTTTAACCCTCTTTCCCCTCTTTTGACCCCCTTAACCTTTACCACATTACAACTCTAAGCAAGTCCTTTTGATCTATTTATGCATGCAATCATTGTAGAGGAGAATTGGTGTATTAGCAAGCCTATGATAGCGTAGTTTCTTATAGGAAGTTTGAGTGAAACACTAACTCTTAAAAACTTAAGCGAAATGAGTGAAAATCATGAGGAAAATTCATTTGTGCATCTTTGCTTATCTTTAAGTGATTGTGTAAATCATGAGTTTGCTTATGTACACCAATGAAAAAGTAGTCATAATATGTGCATTAATTAACTTGATATTTAGGTTGGCTTGAATTTCAGGGATTTTATGTTTTGATCTATGTGAAAATGAAGTGGTAGAATTAATTAGTTGTATTTATTTTGCTTGAGGACAAGAAAAGATTCAAGTGTGGGGATGTTGATAGGTGTGCATTAGGATATGTTTTTGTAGGTAATTGGCACGTGTTTTCTTACATAATTGTTGTTTATTGTTCAAATTTAGGATTCATTTTGTATGTTTTCATTAAGTTTGATTTCCATTGCTATTCTTGTGTGTTTGATGCTAACTGAGGGCAAGAATTGACTATTTTTATGCAGGAAAGAAGAGGGAGCAACTTAGAGGTTTAACAAAAGATCATAGAAGAGAAAACAAGAAGGGTTCATCTAGTACAAATTCCTATGTTCGTGGGAATCATACAAATTCCCACGAATGTGGGAAATCTCAACAGAAATGAGGAGGGCATCTGTGTGCAATTCCTACGCTCATGAGAATCATGTAGATTCCCACGGATGTGGGAATTATAATTCGAGGCAATCTGCGAGACTTCATTAAACCTAGGATTTTTGGGCTATAGAAACATCATTAAGCCTCCATCTTCAAAGGAGATGACACTCACCTGTAGAAACATCATTTTTGAGCAGAGAACACATGTTCGGAGCAATGAGGAAGGATTGAAGACAATAATCATCATCAAGATTGGGCAAAATAGCACATCAACACTAAAATTCCATATTTTGGCAAAGAAGAGAAGGAGTCTTTCTATTCAATTTTCTTTCATTTTAATCTCATCTATTCTTTGTAAAAATGGTTTATTTGATTGTTGATGATGTTGTGGAGACCATGTTAGGCTGATTTCATTTTAGGGATTGCTTTTGAATTATTTTGTCAAAACTCTTATTTTAGTGAATTGAATTCAATTGTCTTTGTTGATTATTGTTCTTAATTGTCATCTTGAAACAAATTGAGAGAGTGAGTGAGATGAAATTCGTGTAGGATTGTACAATGAGAGTTGACGACCTATAGACTAGTAATCATCATGTTAATTGAATATTTAGAAGAGAGATCTCAATTAGTCAATTGATCACCCATGGGATAGTTTAATAACTAGTTGAATCGGTAGAGTCATTGGGTAAGTTGAGAGATCGTTCAATCGATTCCCGTTAATTCGATTAGGGACAAATACTTACACCATGAGAAGGGTAATTAGTACGTTTGAAATTCTAAGGTGAGACACAATTCAATCAATAAAATAGGAGGGAGAAAAAATAAGGATAAAGTAATCTGTCACATTTAGATTCTTGAATTTAGAGTTTTTGTAATTATTGTCCATTGTTTACATTAGTCTCTTTTAATATAAATTTAATTTTCCTGATTATTTGTAGTTTCACAATTTAGTTTCTTAGACAAAGTTGTGTCTAAATTAAGCAGTTTCTAGCCATCAATTCCTGTGGGATCGATATCCACTCTTTTTACTACAAGACACGACCCATGCACTTGTGGTTTTTGAGCGTAAAACAAGTAGATACGTTTTACCTTCAACAGTTATGGTGTGGGCACTTTCGTTACAAGTCCTTATATCTCTCCCATGCTTTGGAGATTGATTCCCTATCACCTTGCTAGAAATTGGTGATTTCCTTAATAATCTTCATGCTCTTAGTCAATGGGAAATACTTATCCAAGAAGGCACAAACTAGCTAGTCTTATGTTGTAATGTTGGCTGGGCTAAGTGAATAGTACTATGTAGCACCCCACTCCTGCAAGACCCGAACCCGACATCGTTGAAGGCATCTGAGTCCGTGCCCCGCGAAGGTGGCGTGCTAATGCACTCAATCATTCAAAAGTCAGTATAAATTTTTTTAATAACACAACATGCCGAATACATACTCAAATTGGCCCCACATTCATTCATCATCATTTTCAATCAACACAATACAATCATCATAAATTTCAATAGCCATTTGGGCCCTTTTTACAAATACAAAGCACTTAAGTCAGTTTGACTTTACAAATGACATAAACATTTGTACAAAAATTCATAATACACAATTTTATATAGAAATAAGAAAGCACTAATGCAGACGCGAACTAATCCTGACCTCTATCCTTCACTTGTATGTTGTAGGTATACTCCCGTTGGCCTTACGGAGTATTCTTCTAATCTTGAAAAATAGTTGCAAATTTTGGGTAAGTTTTGAGAACTCAATGAGTGACCATCGCCGATGGCTCACCCAATCACATAAACCATAATTCATGTAACACATACATCACACATTCCACATTATTTCACACTTCACAATCAATATAATTTAATCAGTCATATTGTGCATAT
>JAOQML010000005.1:24084516-24098045 GCA_027568935.1 Erythroxylum urbanii
ATGGTTACCTTCCTATGGTCCCATTTGGACCACTTTCATAACTAGTCCATTTTGTCTCCAATTTCTACTCCAATTGTATCCCAAATTTCAATGGCACTTGTTAATAATTCCTAAAGTCATTTAACAAAATTTTGATTGCCATTTGACTCTTAATTCTACTTCTATTTATCAATTGTCCTGCCACTTGGCATTTTTTCTGGTCCAAAAATACCCCAAAATTTTATAATTTTCCTAAAGTTCACCAAAAATTCTAAATCAATACTAATACAAACCAATGAAATTTTCAATACACATAAACCACAATTTATATCAAAAATCACATTTATAATGTGTGTGTATGTCATATTATGCATGAGCATGAAATGTGCTTTCTAACTTCTCAATAATCTCTCATAAACAATATTCTAAGGTCCTAACCCTTATCATGAGATATTGGGATGTTACATTAAGTTTGAACCATACCAACTTTTCACAGTTGATTCTTTGATTATGCATTCTAAAGATCTTAAAACAATTTTTGTTAGTAAACCATCTAAAGATATGCCTCAACCAAATTATAAAGTCTAAAATCTTTAAAATTGATTTGTAATTGGGTAGCTTGTCTTTGATGAGAGATAAACTCTTAAATTGCATTAACATTCGTGTCTTTAAATAACACCCCTCACCTTACCTTTATCTGGTAACATAAATTTTAATAAATTTAGCTAAAGAATTTTATGTAAGGAACCAAGACCATTCTAATTATATACTAAAACCAAGTGTCAAGACCATTTCTATTTAAGCTCTTTATTTCTTAGATAACGTAATCTTAAAGCTCTAGCATCTAGTTAAAATTCCATGGGTTATCAATTTTGGTTTTCATTTTTTAGAAGCTCATATCTTTTAAAAAGGGGAATGCATCCATTTTATTCGTATGGATTCCTTATTAGTGAATAGCCTGCATATTCTCTTAGCTGTTAGCATCCTATTGATGTTTTTAATAGGAAGAATGTCAAGCCCCCTTAGATAGTATAAATTAGGCCACTTAACTTTTGCTATTATTGCCTTATTTACATCTTTAACTCATAGAAAATTTTTAATAATTTTCTCAATAACCTTGATTATATTCTTTTAAAGAACTAAATAAAAGCTCCCAAAAATATTCATATTATTGAGCACTAAAATGATGAGTTGTAACATGCTTATAAAGGAAAGAAGTTTGTTATTCCAATAGCTAATCCTCTTGTGAATTAGGTTGAACGGAAACTTATAATCTTGAAAAGCAATCTTTCATTAATTATGGATATTCTAAGATATTTTAATAGGATTTGCTATATTTAAAGACTAAAAATTTTGGAAAGTTTTCTAGGTACTTGTTTAAGACCTACTAAAGCTTAATTGAATATGTTAAGACCCTTAAACTTACTTCGATACTTGAATTTTCCTCTTTGTGCAA
Source organism: Erythroxylum urbanii (assembly GCA_027568935.1). NCBI lineage: Eukaryota > Viridiplantae > Streptophyta > Magnoliopsida > Malpighiales > Erythroxylaceae > Erythroxylum > Erythroxylum urbanii. The sequence goes on from JAOQML010000005.1 coordinate 24,085,952, forward strand.
TGCTAAAGGATATAATCTTTGTAAGTACTTCAATATGTAGGCTGAAAAGGTAAAGGGAACTAGGAACCCTTTTCCTCAAACCTTTGGCACTATTGAGTACCTGTGTGGGCTTTTTATGCACTAATATACTATATAAGGTAGTAAATAGGCACAGTTGTATCCATTTAGTGAATAGTTATGAAAAACTTATACTTAAACATAGTTGATTATTTACTTCCAATCGATTAAGTTGAAAATCTTATTAAAGTCAATTTTCAAGAAAATTCTACTAGGTTCTTTATTATTATAGGTCTTAAATAACTTTTGAACTAGTAGAATATTGTCTTCAACATTTCTCCCTTAAATGAAGGCATTGTAACCTAGATTGATCATATTAATTAGTGCTACTTTTAATAATGAAGTTAGCATCATTGGTGCAACCTTATAAATTACAACATCAATTGATCTAAAATCTATGAATTAATTGGGCTCTGGGTAACTTAGGGATTAGGCTAAACAAGGTTTGTTTACCTCTAATAGCATTTTAAAAGAAAATTTCCAAGATTACATCTCACACCATATTACCCATTATGCTCTCAGGTTTTTTAAAAATAGTCCATTAAACCTATTCGAACTTGGGGCTTTGCTTAGGCATAGGTTAAATAAAGCATTATTAATATAAAATCAAATGAAAGATATAATGAGTTGGTCTATCTGCTTTATAGCAATTGAGTGATGTAAGAAAGCTCCAAGTATAAGTATAGAAGAGCAGTAGTTAATATAAACATCTAAGTTGTCTTTAAAGTAATTGTAAGTCAGCATCTTAATATAATCTTGATTCTAGAAAGATTAACCGTAGAGTTTTGTTAAGGTGTTAATCTTAGTTTGATTCCTTCTAACTATAATAACATTGTTAAACAATTTTGTATCTATCACGCTCCTTGAGCCACTGTAGCACTGATTCATGCTTTATAAGGGAGTTATAAGTTTTTATAACTTTATTGAATTTATTTAAAGCCTGCCTTTCTTTTAACTTGAGGGATGCATATTTAGTTCACATATATAACTCATTTAGGAGCTTATTAAGATCCTTTTTATCCCCCTAAAGAGTTGTTGTTGTGTTTAGGTAATGCAATTTGCTGAAGGAATTAAGATTTTCTTTGATGGCCTTCAAATTCCTCGTACATTTGTTAGCCTTGAAGCCATCTATGTTGACTTGCATCTCTTTTAAAACATCTTTGAACCACTTAGGTTAAATAAATATCTATTAAATTTAAATGGGGTTTCGATTGAAGGAGTGACAAAGAGATTAAGAATCTTAATAGATAAGTGATTCAAGTAAAGTGAGCTATCTTTAAGGAGAAAGAAGTCATCCAATATGAGCTAACTAGATCTCTATCCAATTTTCAACTACGTAAACAATATCTAATTTATTTATTACACTAGGTAAATAATTTTCCCTCAAACTTCAAACCTATAACACCAATTTTGCTTACGCAAGCTATTAAGTCATCACTAAAGTGCCTAAGACTTAACCTTATGCACTTTGCTTTATGTAAGTATACTATGCTGTTAAAATCACTAAGAAGAAGCCAAGGGTTCTATTTGGTAACTTGGGTTTGCTTCAAGTCTTCTCACAATAAATCTTTTTTAAAATATAGGTTAGTATAATAGATGAAGGAGATTCTAATGAGATTTGGAAAGGGTGATATTTTGAGAGGAAGGTGTATATATAAAAAGTTGGAGAAGCCGTAATTAAAAAAATGATCCATATCTTCATTCTATCTATGAAAAAGAATGCAAGTAGGGTCTAATTGGTGGAGCTTTAGAGTATCCTTAGTTCCTAGCTTGCCCTTTAACAGTGAGCCATAAGATGAAAGTTAAACTAACGTTAAGGTTTGCAGTATAGACCAGTTTGTGCTAACCAACTATATTCGATGAGCCTATAAACAACTTTCCATATAAGATGTTTGAGTAATTCATTGACTTACCCTTAAAACCAAAGTATGGAATCTTCTTTGAAAGAGTTGGGGAAGTGAGTAGGAAGTTTCCTCTTGATTAAACTAAAGACTCTTTGAACATGTTTTAGTCATCTCTAATAATTGTTCTCTATGATTAGTTACTCTTTGCTATTGACTAGAATACCATTTTTATCATATCAAAACCTTGAAACTTAAAGGGGTCCCAGATTATACCAATAGTTAAACAAAAAGGAGGTCCTTTTCCCATTTCCTACATTGTGTTTAATAGCTTAGCAAATTGATTCTCTCAACTTCATGGTCTACCTTAAGGCTCATGAGGTGCTAGATTTTTCCTTAACTAAGCATATGTTTTTCCCTTTTAATAAGTGCATATGTATCCATTAGACCTAGAGTGACTCCTTGTCTGTGTAAATCTTTAGAGCCTCTTTATTAAAAGCACTTTGTTAAGAGTCTTATTATATGTGATTCTAAGTCCTCTACTGTCCGTTAGTGCATAGATTTCTTGCCATTTCACCTTAGGTACATGGCTTTAACGTCCAGGCCAGAGCAACTTTTCAATAAATTTTAAGATCTCATTAGGAAGTGCCAAAATTGGATCTCCAATGAATGTACGAGACACTTAAATTAGATACGAGTTAAAGTCTAACACTATAGGAAAATTCCCTATTGCACCAGCTATTTAGTTTTCTCTGTATGGAATCAATTAGAGGGGCACAACCTATAAATGATAGCTTCCCGATTGCGATGGGAATGCCCAAATACCTAAAAGGTAGTTATTCCTATTTAAACTCTTTGCTCATTTTTAATAAATCATTAACTTCCTTAAATCTTGTAGATAAATAAAAGTCACATTTGTTGGGATTATAGCTTAAATGAAACAAAGTTTTGAACTACTCCAAGGAATTCAAAGGCACCTCCATTAGTTTAGTAGTTTCCCCATAAAGTAGTAGCAACTAAAAAAGAAAGATTATAAGTAACTATCTGATCATATTTATAAAGAAATTTGAAGCAAGGCTTGCTAAAAATGTTGTGTTGGATAGGATCTCAATGCTTAAACAAAATTAATACGAAGATAAAGGGTTTCCTTGCTTGAGCCCTTTTCTAGATTGAACAATCTTGTTTATTCCCTATTAACTAACGTAATGTAAGAGACAATAATAATACATTTCTTTACTCAATTGGTGAATAAGTTAAAAGCTTTCCTAAAATCAATCTTCAAAGTGCAACTCCTTATCTCCTTTCTTTCTTAATATCCCTTAAATAATTCTAGGCAATCAAATTATTGCCCCTAATATTCCTTCCTTAAATATAAACATCCTAAGTTTATGATTCCTTTAAGAAAACCTTTTAACCTAGATGCTGGAAAAATGTCCCTTATTTTTACAAACAAGTGAAGATATTTTTTGAAATTTTTTTTATCAAATTGAGTTCGATCAAAATTTTAAAAATTTTAATCTGCCTAAAATCCCATCAAACTTTATACTTTTTAAGCTTGTTCTAGCTAGATCAAAAATAATTCTCTTCTTTAGTAGAGAGGCATTAAAAAAAGAAAATAATAAAACATGTATTCTTAATTTTTCTTTCTAAAATGGAGAAATTTGAATTGAAAATTTTCAGTTTTAAAGTATTACATTAACGTTTTACATTATATTAATACTAAGATTTTGACAACCTCTCTTTAACCCTGGTATAAACAAATTAAGATCAACCATGGAATACCTAAAGAGAGAAGCTCTAACTTCTCTTTAACTTTTTGTATGAAGTTACATGTTTACTCCTCTACTACTTTAACCTTTGATCCTGGCTTAGTTTCCCTCCACAATCTTCTTGTTCCATTATTGCTTTCCCCTTCTTTCTATCTTTTTTGTTAAGATCAACTTTTTTTTCATCTTTTTCCTCTTTAATCAAGGTACACTATTCCTTTCTTATTGGTCTACTCATGGCCTTCTTGTTTCCCCTTTCCTCCACCTTAGTACTTCCTTTGAACCTCCCTAGAACTCCCTTCCATCTTCTCCAAGCTCCTCAAATCTCAAAGCTTACCTTATTCCCACCTTTTTCCTCTCGCTCTTTTTTCTTCCTTCATTTACGAACATCTACTTTATTACCATTTTTGGAAATATCCACCCTTACCTTACTTTCCCCTAACAACTTTTTGCCTCTTGCTCAAGAGGTCACTTTCGGTGGAGATAAAGGAAGGACATTCATTTTTGGATGGATTTAAGGGTGTTTTTTCTTCCTTTTGAAAATTTCTCCTATTTACTCTCTAGAAATTACCTTTATTCTCCTTATCTGAATGGAGTTTTGGTTAGAACCAAGTGTGGTTAGGCATGTAATTGATTTCCCTAAATCCATCCCAAAATGACTGTCCTTATTTGGAATATTAGAGGGCTTAATTTCCCTTATAAAAAGCAAATGTTTTTTTATTACTTTAAGGAAACTTATCCTTTTTTTATAGGCATATTGGAGCATAGGATCAAGGAACATAATAAAGACAACAAGAATTTTTTGAAGAGCGATTGGAACTCCATCACTAAGTATGAGTATCATCACAATGGGAAAATTATAGTGGCATATGATCTAAACAAAATGGTGATACTACACTATTATTTTAGACCAACTTATCAAACTAAAAATACAAACAAACATGAAAGAATCAGGCCCTTTATCGCCTTTGTTTATGTTAAGAACTTAGCTTTCCAATATATTCTTCTTTGGAATAACTTGAAGGAAATTGATTCAATGAGAGAACGTTGGATGATAATAAGGGACTTTAATAGTTTTATAAACCCCTTTAAAGCTAAAGGAAATGTAGGCTTAAGAAGCTATACAAATGATTTTAGGATATGTGTGCACCATATCCAAATAACATATCTATGTATGGGAGGGAATTTCTTTTCCTAGAATAATAAATAAAAAGATATCAAATCTTGAGGGAAAAAAACTAGATAGAGCTCTAGTGAATGATCTATGGTTGATGGTGTTTTCTTACATTAAGGCCAACTTCATCAATCCCGTTCATTTTTCAAAAAAAAAAAGCAATTACTTACTTTCATATCACTCACTCATTTTATTTCAAAACATATTCACAATCTAGAAAAGAAGTTCCTCTTTTCATTTTAATAACTTTCTAGTAAGGTGGAAAGATTCAAGGAGGTAGTAATCAAGGGCTTAAGTACAAAAATCCAAGGACACAACTTACATGTGTCCATGAGGAAATTGGAGCATATTAAAAGAAAACAGAAGCTCTAAGTAAGAAGAAGCACTCTGATACCTTTCTAGATGTTCAAGAAGCTAAGAAAAAGCTAGATACAGTATACTCCTCAGGATGCATCTCTTCATGAACAAAAAAAGATTTCTATACACCTTAATACTAACGCAACTGAATTAATCATTACATAATTAAGTAGAGATCTAGGATATTATTGATGCAAGAAGGAGATAAGAACATTGGTTTTTTTTTCCATAAATCTATTCTATCAAGGAAAAAACTAGAACATAACTGTTTCCCTTAGACATCAAAGGGGTAATTGGTTGTACTCTAGAGAAGAGATTCACCAATAAGCCATTCTTACTTCTTTAATATACTTGGCGCAAACACTGATGCATCTTCTTTAGTACCCCAGTTGAAAGAACTTATTGACAAAATAACTACAAAAGGATAAGTTTCTTACACGACCATTTACTGTTATAGATGTAGAGAAAACTATGCAAGCCTTACACCCTCACAAGGCTCTATGTTCTAATGGACTTCAAGGCCTTTTTTTCCGTAAGACACGGATTCACACCAAACAAGTGGTGACTAATGATGTCCTAAAGTTCTTTAGTAAAGAAAAGATGTTGAAAGAACTCAATGGATCCTAAATTGTCCTAAGGTACAATCCCCAAATAACTAAAGGAATTTAGCCTTATATCTTATTACAAAATAATTTTTAAAGTTAAATCCAAAATTTTTGCTAATAGAATGAAGAGCAATATTGATAAGCTAGCAGATTCCTTTCAAAGTGCCTTCATTAAAGATTGATTGGTTGGTGATAATTTTTTAGTGGTACATAAGTTGTTAAAGAAATACAATAAGAAGAATTCTAATAAGAATTGTGCATTCATGATAGCTTTAAAAACATTTAAATAGCTTTTAAGGCTTGTTATAAACCAATAAAAGAGCCAGCTGTTGGTTTCGAGGGGAGCCACAACCATAGTCAATATCTTGGGGTGTATAACAGGTATGAAAGCTTTAAAACCTCCATTGACATATCTTGGTGTCCCCAAATCCACTAAGATACCTCTTTGTAGTGAATTCAAGCCACTAATAGAGAAAGTTAAAGTAAGAATAACAAGATGGTGAGACAAGAGCATGTCACCAGCTGGAAGGGTACAACTAGTAATCTCAATACCAAACATCATTCAAATTTACTAGTTCGCTCACATATAGTTTCCTAGGGGCATTAGCGAAACATTAGAAAAAATATTTAAAAGATTCATTTGGTTAGGGAACATCATAAATATCACCAATGCTAAAGTTAAGAGAAAAGACTTACACTTTGCTAAAAATGAGGGAGGGTTGGGATTATTCGCATTAAAACCATGAATCAATTAATCATCAAGTAAATTTGGAGAATATTGAAGGATAAAAAATCATTATGGGTCGAATAGATTCATTCTTTTTACAAAAAGGATAAGAGGTTTTGGAATATCAACCTTAAGAACAACACTTTTTGAACCATATTACACATTCTTAATCTTAAGGGAAGGATCAGATCCAATAACCTACAATATTGGTCATGGCAACACAACCTCTTTCTACTTGACAATTGGACGAGCCTAGACCTATTGACAATTGTTTCCTCTCTATCATTTCTAAGGAACTAAATTGTTAATAATGTAACAATTAGGGATGCCTTAACTTCCAATCTATCTTGCTTGTCTTCTTTGAAATTATTCTAGCAGTTATTCTCAAGTTAAGAAGATTTCATTGGTTGGAATCTTGAACATTTAAGGCTTTTTAGTAATTCCTCTGTAGAAACAACATTAGAACACAAGCTTCCAAAGCTAAATGGCATAATATGCAATAGTACAAGCAGGCAAGTCCTAAAGCTTCAATGACAATGTGGGTGGCCATTAAACATAGCTAAGAAATTCAAGAATGTGAAAAACACTTGGATATTTTGCAAACTAGAGGTGGAAACAATTAATCATTTATTCTTTGAGTGCATATTTACTTTCAAATTAAAACTACTTTATTGTCCACTCATGATCTCTAACTAGAGGCTAGCTCTTGAAACATAAAGGAATATCAATTCTAGAACTCCTACTAAGGCTAATAAGGTCAGGCTAGTAATTTAACTCACACTAAGGAGCTATGCTTGGATTGTAGCTTCAATTCAGGTATATTATTATGTATAGTTTTTATCTTAGGTTGTTGTATTTTGGCTTGATGATACATTGTCGTTTAGAATGCTTAATCATTTGTTATCAGGTAATAAGCCTACTTCTTATTAATACAATTCTTTGAATTTCTAAAAAAAATTAAGATCTTTTTGTAAAACAATCAATAACGAGCTTTGTTTTGTTTACTTTAGATTTTTTGATAAATCATCTTCTTCATCACTATAAAACAAAAGATAATGAATAGCTCAAAAGAACAAGTAATTGAAAAACTCATTATTAGTTAAGTTGTTCAAATAGAATTGAGATATTTTATTCCCTATTTAGCTAAAAATAGATTTGTCTTCCTAGACACACTCTTTCATGGATTCATAATATATCTAATCATATACCATGTTTTACATCATTTCTAATAAATGAAAATTCAATATATGGTTAAATTTGCTTTTAGAGATAAAAAAAAATTATTATCCTGGTAAAAATTGGTGTCTGCTAAATTCAAAGACAGTTACCACTCTGCACCGACTAAAAATATCAACTCATCCTTCTAACCCTTTTCAGAAGTCTGGAATCAACTAAATTTTAAATTATAATCTCGAGATTATCGAGAGAACAAACCCAATCATACCTATTACTTGTTCATTTCATCCAACTGATTAAACCACTCTAAAGAAAAATCTTTGAGCTGCAGCAAGATGCTTTTTCTTTCATTCCATTACGAACTATATTATCTTTACCATAGACGAGGCATTTTAAGCTTCCCCAAAATGAATAGGTGAAACAAATAACATTGGGACAAGACCAGGGACCGTCTGTTTATTTAGCTTTAGGATATTTATTGATAGAAGCTACTGCACTTTGGTATTAAGGTCTACCAGGAAAACGGATGGCCACTTGTAAGTTTCACGATGATCCATTAGTTGGAATACACGCATTTTCCCCTGTTGCGAAAGTTCACTAGCTCAGAGACTAGAAAACGATCTTTTATGGTTCTTGTTCTCTAATAGAAATACTACACATATAGATAAAGCAAATCATAACATAGTTCGCACAAACATCTTTGGAAGGCCTAGAAGAAAATAAAAGACCTCAATCCATTTTACCAGGCACACAAAACGACATAACATCACACCCAGAAAATGCACCAGAAAAACATTCTTGACAACAAAGAGACCATTCTACCGTCGTCCATTTGGAGGGATTGAAGTGCACAACCAAGAAGAACATCTCATTAACTCCTCTATATGTCAACTAATCTCTGCCTCGAAAGACTATCTACAAGATAAAATGATCCCCAAGTGCATAATTGGGTCTACATGACAATAGAGATTTGCTGGCGTACACAAAATAATATCATCAGAACAAAAATCATACATGTGTGTTTACAATAAACTAAACAAAAGAAAACAAATAGGTTTCTGGTATGCCTGGTAAAATATTACTAAAACCATAAACATGAAATAACTTCATGTGCATCCACCAGTCATACACATACGTAAATTTAAATGTTTTATTTTTTAACACAAATAATGAAATACAAGTAAGTTGCATGATAAGATTGAATTTTTCATACCTGCCGCCAAGAGGAGATTGCCGAAGATTTGATGCATCAGACTATGCATCTGCTATGACAAAATGTAATAAATATGAGCTAAGATAGACATAAAGATGCACCAGCTACAAACTAAATACTTCAACAAGAGCACCAGTGGTCAACCACTAACAGTTTGTCTAAAAATACTATGGAAGATAAGAGAAAGAAAATTTGGTTTTAGAACTTAAACGAAGTTGTTAATATAATAAATCATAATAGGATGGTATTCTTCATACAACATATGGAAACATTGTGTTTCACAGCAGAGCAAACTATAAACCCTTCCACCTTCTGATTAGTTCTATGACATTAACAACAAAATGCACAAAAGTGAAAGCAGCATTGCACGAGTTCCACTACTAAATCTTTACTCATTGCTCTTCAGTTGATATTTGAGGCAACAAAAAGGATCCTTATAAATACTTAGTCCTTTAACAATAAAACTCAGACTACTTCACATATTTGTGTCTGGCGGGATTAGCACTCTCACAACTTCCATTTGTCCTCACTGCTCAACGGAAAGATATCAAAGGATAAAGTGAAGTATAAGCATGTCCAATTTCACCACATGTGTTGCAACTACTAAATTCCTAGCAACACAAATTGATTGAAGAGGCCATGATTGATATTCAGATATTTTGAGCAGTTCTGTAAAATCATATAGTCAACAATGTGTTTATTTACTCCCAAGATACTGAAAAGTTATTTGTACAAACGGGTCCAGTACCATTTAAAGCTGCTAACAGATGCCAGTAACAACACTCTTATTACGCATTAACTAATACTAACAGGTTCATTTGAGTGAGAGATGAAAGTGGCACCAGCAGTTCTCAATTACCAATTCGAGTAAGACAATTTTATACCACTCCCAACACCCCACACCCCCTGAGAAAGTAAAGGAAAAATGCTACCATTCATGAGCCAATGTGCTATATAACATAAGATATTCACATCATGTTCACCATTTTCATGTTTGAATCAACCAAACAACTTAAGAAATTTATAGAGTTGAATTCCCACACCAAAAGCTACAAAAAGAATTATCACCCTGGTCCACATACCAATTCAATCTACAAAGTTCTCACCATAATTGCACATGCCTAACCAATCATGTGGATAGCTGCAAACAAGTTGTCGGAAATTGTCACGCTCAATTCATAGGTTTTAGGTTTGGTTTGTCTAAATGTCTCAAGGTCCTCAACTAGTTTAATTCTATCAAGTTTCAGCTACGAAAGAATTCAATATTTGAGGTCCATAATTAAGAAGTTATACAACTTGAGGTCGCACCATTTGTAAACATATGAAAAAACTATTTAGATGAGGTGATAAATGAAAATTCAAATGAACCCACAAACAACTCTTTCAAACTACCTCTTAACCAACCAATATCATGAGCTATTACAAGCACCTTGTTCTATTTTTGCAAACCTAGACAGAAGGTAACGTACCAACACTCCTCCAAGAACACTATAGAACAACAGTAAGTAAGAAACCAATAGGTTCTATAACAACAGCTAACTCAACCATAAAACCCAAGGTATTAACTTTTGTGGGATTTACTAATATGCAGATCCTCTCGCAACTTAAATTAGCTCCAATTTGCCTTCTTTTCTTCCCAGTTGAAACAACTTACACAATGCCACAAAAAAGAAAACACTTCAATATAAATGCACGTCCCTACTATATTGCACAGAAATTGAATTAACTAGAAACATTTTGCAAACCTCATTAGTCAAACCAGCTAGGCGTGCCGCGCCATCAAATTCACTTAACTAACATCGATAACCCCATCAAGAGATGCACTAACAATCAAAACGCACAGAGAACCAATACTGTGAAAGAAAACCAATCTACATCGATATCCCTATCAAGAAACATTTTTTTCCCCCAAAACGCAATTCTCTTTTCATCACACCAGAAAACATAAACGAACGTTGACATCCTTTACCCCTTGCACCTATCATAAGCTAGAACGTCATAAATTACTATGCTTACACAACAGACAAGACACTAAAAGTGCAAGAAACGTTAAAAGGATCAAGAAATATCAAAGAGTAAAAACCTCTGCGATTGGTATTCGCCTCCTCTTCTTCATCCTCCTCGATAACGGGCACATTAACAACAGCCTCGCCCTCATCATTTGCATTACCATCCTTATCTTCAGGATATCTAACGACCACAACAGGACATACACAATGATGCACACAATAATCACTCACACTGCCAAGCCTACCATCATTCCCACGCTTGGTAGCACCAAACCCTCGACTCCCCATGATCACAGCACTGAGACCAAGGCGTTCAACCTCCAAGCAAAGCCTTTCCTTCATGTCATGATCCTTCACTATGTGGATCTTGTAGGGTATCTGTGCCTCCTTCAAGGGCTTCGCCAGATCCGCCGCTTTGCACGCCGTGAATGCGTCGAAATCCTCCTCTAGCTCCTGCTGGTTCTTGGATTGCTTTTTGTTGTTGTTATTGTTTTCTTCATTGTTTTTGAATTCAGTGTCTGGTACGTGGGTGGTCGGCGTCTGGGGGAGTGGACCCCAGTCGGCGCCGAAAAGGACGGATGTGGGGCTGACATGGAGGAGAATGACAGCGTCGCCTGGGCGTATGTAGTGGTGGACGGCCCAATGGACCGCGTAGGCGCTCTCGTCGGAGAGGTCGACGGCGACGCCGATCTTGCGGCGGGCGCCGGCTGTGGGGGTAGGAGTGGCGGCAGAGGGATGAGGGTGGCGTGGGGAGGAGGGGTGGTGGATCTTGATGGATGGGAGTTGGGGTTGATCTGGATCAACTGGATTCATTTAGACAATTGAGTATTGGAGAGGTTGAAGTTATTGGTTTTGAAAATGAGCAAATGCTTAAGTTCGACACAACAAAACTCAAAAGACAACAAACAAGTGCGTAAAGTGTAAACTAAAGTAGAAGAAAGGACGTGATGCTTCCTTCCTTTTGTGGGCTGGACTTCTCTAAGCTTTTCTTTCGCTAGATCCATTCTTTCTTGTAAATATTCATTATATAATCAGATATAAAAAAATTTAAAGAGTATGTTTGTTTTAATTTTTAATTTTATTTTCAAATTTAATAAAAATTGTTCGTTTGAGTTTTTACTTTTTAGTTTGTTCCTGTTTTTAAAAATTATAAAAATCATTAAAAGTAG
>JAOQML010000005.1:24102475-24119390 GCA_027568935.1 Erythroxylum urbanii
AAGAAAAATGTAGAAAGAAATAGAAGAAGAGAAGCAGAAACTGAAACAGAAAAGGAGAAGAAGGAAAGAAAGAAAAAAGAAGATAAGAAGTGGAAGAAGAAGATTTAGCTACGTTTCTAGTAACTTCTATCTTCTTTTCTTGTTTTAATAGAAAAAGAAAGTAGAGAAACTAGGTTTTTATAAGCTGAAATAAAGAGAGAAAGAAGAGGAATAAGAGATTGATGTTTTTAGATTTTTTATGAACCTTAACTAGATCTTAGTTCTTCTAGTTAGAAAAATTAAGAGTAGATTAAGTCTAAGCTCATTTTTGGATAGTAGAGATTTATGGAAGTTTTATTCGTGTATATTGTTTGAATGAAAAATATGGTTGTTTGAAGAGAACAAGAAAGTCGAAGCCAAAAATAAGAGGAGAGACAAGTTTTGAGCTTGGATTTGTAAGTAAAGAGGTGGGTAATATGTTTATAGTTCTTGTGATGATGGGCTGAAATTATTTGTTTGTATGTATATTTAAATGCTTGCTTTTACTCGTTCTGAATGTGGGAAAAATGTCTTATGAATTTGTTATCATGTCTACTTTGAAAGAAATTGCATTTTAGTATTGATGCAAAAACAGAAAAATTCAAGAAGCATGAAATATATGAATATGTTATGAAATATGTATGCATAAGAAAATCTACTTATATGGGTAAGAGAGATACCATTCTGTTCGTCATGTGCACATTGACCAAAAGTCTTCCCCCGGCTGCCCTCTTGTGGCATATGAGCTCTGAAAAATGGACTCATTCTGTTCATAGTGTAAACTTCAGTTTTGCCATTATGTTTCATGGGATTCTCTCGAGCCATATTGTTTGTGCATTCATTGAAATTTGCTAAGCATGATATATGATTAACTATTTCATGATAATGATTGAAAACAAAGATATTTGATATAATTTATGTGATTGAAATCTCAAGTATGTGTTCTGTGAACCAAATTTGAATATATACATATATATAATTGTTTGATTGTTGTGTGTGTGTGTGTGGTTTGTCATTAATAGCTATAAGCATATTAGCCACTAAGCTTCCTAGCTCACCCCATAACTTTTCCGTTCCTCAGGTGAAGAAATAGCAGATCAGTGAACCTTGCAAAACCTTCAGCAAGTCTCCAAGAAATATTTCATTTGTAACTAAGTTAGTTTGGATCATTTTTGGTAGCTTTATAATTAAGCATGTTAGGTATGATCATCAATGTTGTATTTTTGTATTAAGTTACTGATGTAGCTTTTGTTTGTAATTGGAGTAATGTACCTACTCTGTTTTATTTTGAGAAATGAATGACAGAAAGAGCTGAAGAATTTCTTCTGTTCATGTTCAAATTCTTTTTCTGTTAAATTGTTATATTTTTTATTGGGAATGGAATTGTTAGTTGTTTAAAGGCCTTTTGATAAATATTCTGAAGCAATTATCTTTATTAGGAGTTTTGTATGTATGGTTTATGATTGTTGGAGTCGAGTCATGTGGTATTGTGTAAGAATATATATTGACAGATGATAGAAAGAAAAGGGAGAAAAAGGGATAAAATGTGATCTGAAAATTTAAGGAATAAACTGGATTGATCTACGCAGAATTTGATAAAAGGTGTCTTCATAAAAGTTGTAGATCTTTTTCTTATCTTTCTAATAACATAAAGTTTATAATTTTTAGATTTCTAGATTGAAAGTTATGAAGTTTTGAAGTGGTTGTTTGCGTTTCTCAGAAAAGATGAACTTCATATTTTGCTACTGTTCATAGAAAGTGACGATCATGCCTCATCACGATCGCGACGAACCTTGAAATTTCGCTCCTGTTCATCAAAATTCGTGATAGTGCCTCAGCACGATCGGGACTACCCTGTCTCACAGGCGTGAGAAATGAAAACTCAGACCCGTGACTTTCCCTCTTTTGCATTCTTCTTTTTATTCAATAATTCATAAGATGATTCATTTGTTTTACTCCCCATTTTTTACTTTTCATTTTCTTATTTTATTTTATTATTAATTTTTTATATTAAAAAGGGTCCTTTCATGACTTCTTTTAATTTATTCGTGTCAACTTTATTCTGGGCCAATAGCAATCTCTCAATTCACAACTTTTTCTCTTATGTTTTCAATTAGCTCTAAAGCTATCTATTGAATAATCAAGTTCTCACACAAGATCTCTCTTCGAATGATAATTGATTTGTTAATCGTGTGATATATTAAATCACCAACTCTCATTGTGTAACTTAATTAGATTAATTTTACTCACTCTCTATTTATTGCCAAAGTATTTGCATATATAATTAACACAACATTAGAATATTGTATTGAATCAACAAATATTAAAGTCACAAATAACTATGGAATAAACCCTAATCTGGAAATTAGAACATCATGAACCTAATACACATCTAGAAGTTCAGTTTACACATCAATTATGAAGAAAATAATAAAGGAAAAAGAAAGAAAAACTCTATTTAGAGCTTGATCTAAAAAACTGGAAATCTGGACGTCTTTCTCAATCTTCCTTGTTTGATCCACTTTTGTAAGATGGAGACTGCGCTTTTTTGCGTCTTTCACATTTTTAAATAGTAGTTTAGGGTCTTAAGGTTGTTTACAGGTTTTTCCACCTGATTTGGTTCCAAAAATAGCCCCAAAATGTCAAAAGATAGAAGAAACTTGGATGTTGGAAAAGTTGAAATTTGTTAGAATTGTTGTCTAGTAGATGCACAGTCTGATGCACAGTCATGCATCACCAAATTGCTAAAAATTACAAATTTTCATGCCTGACGAGACGTGCGTGGCATGATGTGGGCATGGCAGTGTGTCAGATCGTGCATCTGCTAGACAGTAATTCTAGTAGTGCATCTCATCTGTGCTTTAAATCTTCATTTTGTGTCGCATTTTCATCCTAATTCTTCTGTTGTCTTCAATTTCCTGTTTCCATACACTTATAAACACATCAAACACCTAATGAAACATCAAATTAAGATCCAATTCTTGATCTAAACCAAACAAACACTTATAATACATACGAAAACTCACATTAACATAATTCTAAGCCTATAAATACGATAATCATCTAATAAACACCTAAAAAACAGTAAAAGACCTATCAAAACATAGTATAAACTACACTTATCAAAACATAGTATAAACTAAACCTATCACTTAACAAAAACTTGTTCCTTTCCTGCTAAAATATGTACACCAATCTCCCAAATTTTATCTTAGAGGAAATTAGTTCTTGGCTATTCCTCCACTTCATTTACATGATACGGCGGTCTAGAATTCCATCCCAAGATGAAGCTAGACAAGAGATCTAGAAAAGGGAAAGGGCCCTATTGTATAAATATTCAGAGAAATGTCATTGAAGAAAATATGCTCAAGTGTTTCTAGAATTAGAGAGCAAAACATTCATTTGTCATCTCTTTGGTTCCCAAACATTTTGTCCTTAGTTGACAATTTTCAAGATTAGCTAACTATAGAACAAAAGAAAATTTTGGAATTTCTTAAGGAATCCATACCTGTCTATAACTTGGCATAATTAGAGCTCTAGTTATTAAAATTTACTTGCATGATTTATTGTAGAGACACTATAATGATTTTCGATCATATATATTTAATCTCCATTTGTAGAATTATTAGGAGTCTTTGTAATAACACTTCTAATAGGATTCTAGCTACTAGTTTTAGATTAAAATAGTTCTCTTAAATCACCTGTTTCATAGTAGCATGATTTGGAATTATTATCCTTAAATGAGAAAAGGAGTTATGATACATTAAAGGACCTAATGAACTCCTCATTCCAACTGGAATAGAGTTTTATAAACATCACACATCTTGATGTTGAACCAAGGACTAACTTAATCACTTATCTTAAAGATGTTATGTATTATTTAAGAAGAGTCTTATTTTACCTTATAAGACCAAAGATCAGCTTATCTTAAGTTATATGCATGAATCTATCGCACCTACAAAAATTCCTTATTGATAAGTAATCTCTAAATACATTTTACTAAAATATTTTGTTAGTGAATTTCAATGGCGTAACCTTAATACCCTTTCTTTCTTTAGAAGACAAACCATAATCTAAGCCACCTTAGCCACATATAAGGAGTTGGAACCTCCTGCCTAAAGGAAGCTCCTAAAACACTTCTTAATATTCTTAATTAGTAATTAAGAAGGCCAATATAGACATATGAAGAGAATTCAAAACTATATTGATGAGTTGGAGTCTCCCTACAAAGAATAGAGGTTTATCACACCAATTGTTGATTCTTTATCTTAGTGATCAAAGGCAAAACATTAATGAATGTATGCATTTTAAAGGATATCGGAACACCTAAGGAAGTAAAAGGAAAATGTTTTCTTCTTTAAACAAAAAATTGAAGAGAATAAGTCCTATAAATGAGAAGTAGAAGTTAAAATGAAAAGAAACTTCTTCGCTGAAATCTTCAAAAAAAATTCTATGGTTAATTCCATTACTTAAATTATTCATTCGTAATAAGTTCACAGAGGAGGTTTTTCAATTTCTTATTGCTTCTGTAAGACTAAATGATATAGAAGAAGTAATTCTTGAAATGAACCCTATAAAGGTCCCTGGACTAAATGATTTAAATGAAACATTCTATCATAAATCTTTGCCTTTGGTTAGGGATATGGTAACTAAAGCAGTGATGGAAACTTTTGATTTAGGCAAAATGCTACTAAAGATAAATAAGTCCTTTATTTGTCTTATTACTAAGATCTCTAATCCTTCTTTCTTTGGAGAATTTAGACTAATTGCTTGCTACAATTTTCTCTATAAAATTACTGCCAAATTTTTGACCAAAAGAATGAAGAAGGCATCGAACTTCATTATTAACCTAGTACAAGCTGCTTTCTTGGAAGGTAGGAACATAGGAGATAATGTAATCCTCGCATCGGAGTTATTGAAAGGATATACCAAGAGAAATTCTTAAGGGACAATGCTATCAAGATTTATCTAACTAAATTTTATGATTTAATCAGTTGGCTATTTAATAAAAGGTCTTAGAGGCGTTTGACTTTCTTGAAAAATTTAGAAAATGGATACTCATATGTATTACAAACCCATTTTACTTATTACTACTAATGCAATAATAATATTGCATTAGATTATTCCTTCCAATTCCATACTAAATACAAAGAATTGAGAATATCACATTTGATGTTTGTAGATGACCTTTTACTACTCTCTAAAGCTCATGATAAATTAGTCTACAATCTTATGTTATCTCTTCATTAAGGATCTATCGAGTTTAATTATTAAGAAGTAGAAAATCTAACTCCTCCTCTCAAAAAGTGTAGATCACCATCCCTTTAGTTAGCATCTATCACTAGATTGTAGGTAAACCAACCTCTTATATTTAGGATTACCCATAACAATAAGAAGATTTCTATTTAGGGAGTGGTTAACGTTACTAAAAAGAGTATAGAAAAGAATTTCTAGTTGGATTAACAAATCCTATCCTTAGCTCACACTTTTCCCTAGCAAAGTGATTAATGAAAACTTTAGAGAAAATGTTAAGAAGATTCCTATAGATGGGATGTATAAAGGATAAATTTATAGTTAAAGTAAACTAGAAGCAAGTGTGCATGTTAAGAGAAAAAAGTGACTCAAAATACAACCTATTAGTATTACAAATAGATTTTTTATAGGAAAAGAATTTGGAGGTTGATCATAGATAAAGAATCACTATGGTCAAAATGGATTATTGCATTTTATTTAAGGGGAAATAATTTTTAGGAAATGCAAGATCTTAAAGGACAATTTTAGTTCTCTAATCAGTTATTGAAATAAAGATAAGTTATGTCAAGGAATGGAATTTATGTCGTAGGAAATGGTGAAAAAAGAATCCTTTCTTTTTGATAACCAGAGTAAGGTGGAAGTCTTTAATGAGCATAGGATGTACTAGAATAGTTTGGCAAATATCCCCAAGAAATCAAAAGTGAGGAGGTAAATAAAGGGTAATTAGTGGAGTAATATTCTACTGGAACTAGTGCAAGTCCTACCATAATACAATTTAGAAAACTATAAGGAGGACTCTTACAAATGGTCAAGGAATACTATAGGAGTTTTTACTAACAATCCCTTCATATCTTGTATCAGCTTATAGGGTGATAGAGTGAGTTAGGAATGTATGGCATAAGAATTTTCCTCCCTAAATTTCCGTTCACCTATGGCTAATGTTTAAAAGAAGACTTCCTATTCTGGACAGGCCACCACACCTTAACACAATGAACATTATAACCTATGTGAAATGGATCTCATATATTTGAAGTGCCTCTACTTTAACTGTACACTAACTAAGGAAATTTAGGGAACTGTACACAACATTAACTAGATTGCTTTGAACTCATATAATTAGAGATACTTCATCAACTAGATTAAGGTTTTTAAAATTTAATTTATAGGTGATAAGATCATTTTGATGTTGACCTTTATAACTATGTCATACATACTATAGAAGGAGAGGAATTATAAACTCCTCATAGAAGAAATTTAAAATACTCTAAAGATCATAAGTGAATTACCAAGTGGACAAGGGAACTTATTTTAATTAATAGTAATGTTAGGTGTTATAGATAAGAGTTTACTTATGCGTAAAGAATTGTTTAACATAAGTACCTTAAGAATGGAAAAGAAGTGTTATGGAATGGAGGGATTATAGTTAGTAATGTTCTAACAGGTTAAAAGCCAAGATGCATTCTAGGGTTCACTACACCCATGTTTCATAACATCCAGAGATACATGCATAAAAGGTAAGGAATAATTAAAATCAATGGGGAAAAGGAAGAGTTCATTCATTGGAAGAGAGATATTAAAACTTTCTACTTTTAACATTCCAGCTCCATCCTTAAAATCCACCTGGTAAATAATTTCACAAGATTAGATGCTATTTTCTTTTTTAATATGCAAAGTAAAGATGAAAAAGAGCACATCTTGTGGAGCAATATTTTGCAATTTAGAAGACAAGAATGATGCACTCTTACCCATTGTATTGATGAATAATACCTTACATATTCCTAACATGTCACTTTTAGAGGAGCTACAAATGTTGATTATGTACTAATCAACTTACAAGTGTTTTAGTCATGTAATGTATTGGAATGGCTTTAAGCCTTATGGCAAGTTTGCTGAATTTTTGTAAGGCTTTGTCCCTTATATTCATTTAAAATTTTAAAGTAAAAAATGAGGAAAGGTTAAGGCTCAAGGCTTAAATAATTTGTATGAATAGAAATTATCAATTAATGCTCTCACTCAAATATCATTCTTGATCTCAATAAAAATAATTTCTTATGAAAGTCTCCTCTCCCTTCAAATGATTATTAATAATAAATATAAATACTTTAAATTAACCATTATAATTCATTTTAATTGTAACTGATTATTTTTTTATAAAATGAATGAATATATACTCTTCCAAAAGGAAATACTAGAGTAACCTTAATCCCAAATTCATAGAACATCAAAATTTAAGACTAACATCAGCTAAAGTTAGGCTATCAATTAGAAGTTTACAAACACAATAGCAAGCAACTATTTAGAATAGTAAGTCTATCATGAATCCTTACTGCTATAGTCGATCACATCAAAGAGGAATTCACTCTTTTTGCTCTATCAAGTTCTATGTAATATATACATATATGCGGACTGAGCTTCCCTTATCTAACCTTAATTATTAATAACTTTTAGCTTGTTTTGTGATGATAAAGATTATGGTTTCTTTTAATCCAAATTGCATAAACCACACAATTTAACATAATTCTAAAACTGATAAGATCATATTTCTTCAAAACTTTCAAATTGCTTGCTTAGTTTATAATTCAATTCTAAATAGTCTAGACATAATGCAAATTAAATAAACAAAGTATCCTTTGCAAAATTTTAGCAAAGAGAGGACATATAAAGAACAAATGATATTGTTTCCTCCTCTCCATTGTATAAGGAACACAACTTATCTAGGATGTTGAATTTAATTCTATCCTTAGTTCTTGGTCTCTTGTAAATGGCTAGCCATAAAATGAAGAAGGTTTTAGGGAGATTGTTGGCTTACCAAACCAACTTGTAATAGGGTATTATTTGCTCAGTTGGGACAAATATTTCCATACAAGAATAATCTATAAAGGTTTTTAAATTATTTCTCCCGCATTTAAGTGAAAGAATCCTCTATATCTATAAAAAGTCAAATTTAGTCCATCCAATTTGTGATAGCAGCCATCCTTATCGAGTTATGAAATGAAATGATGGTTTCCAATGAAATATAATTATGAAGTAAGAAAAATTTCAGTTGTTAAACTAAACCTATGTATCTTTTCCATTCCCAATAATGCACTTAAATTCACTAATCACTTAGATCTTAAGACTCAAGATTTTGTCAAGGGTCCATGATCTTTTCCATTCCTAATGATGCACTTAAATTCGCTAATCACTTAGATCTTAAGACTCAATATTTTGTCGAGGGTCCATGATGATTTTTTTTCTAGGATGAGCTAACCTAAAGTTGAAACCTTGAAGAAAGTAGACATGGATACGTTTCACTCATAAAAACTTCCTATCAATTAGGAGTTTGCAAATTCCTTTTTCTAATAGAATCTTAATCATAGCTCTTCTCGATTTCATTTTTAAGCCCCCTTTGCAATTTGTTTACAAATATTTGAACATTTGATCTTGGCACTTGGAGCATTTTCTTCTTACCTACCCAAAGGAAGTTCCTTATTATTTTTCAATGTCTTTGATTATGTCAATAGTGAGTATTAAATGAAAATCAGAATATTGAAGGTGATTTAGGATTAAATTGATTAGTTGAAGTCTTCTAACTAGGGAGAGGAATTTGTTGCACTATTTTCTCAGCTTCTTCTAGATAGCTTCATTGAGAGGTTGGTAATCCTTATATGATAGTCTTTTAGTGGTTATAAGAATGTCAATGTATTAAATGGAGGCCCCTCTTGTTTAAATCATATTATGAAACTAATATGCTCTACAAGACAATCACACCCCTTAGATATAAGGAAGCTACTCTTGTTTGGGTTGATATTAAGGCCTAAAAGTCCCTCAAAATATGTTAATGATTTATGACATTCATTAATGGAAACACTTTTATCCCCATAGAGTAGTAGTAAATCATCAACAAAAGATAATCTTGTGATATTGAGTTTGTCACACTTTTAGTGGAATCTGAACATGGCCTTTTTAACTCTCTTATATTTAATGATTCTTATCAGAATTTCTATACCTAGAGTGAATAGATAAAAGGACAGTGATTACCCTACTTTAATCCCTTGATTGCTTTGAAATGGTGTGTATGCTCACCATTAATAAGGATGTTATGTGATAGTGCTGAGATAAAATATGATATCTTAACAAATTTAGTAAGGAAAAACCTCCATAGATATAAATAAGAAGTTTAACTCAATGGATTGAAAGCCTTATGTACAACTTTTGATTTCCAAGCTCTTATGATAGTTCTTAAAGATTTCTTAGGACATTAAAATATCCCCAATTAATCTTCCTCTAATAAAGATACCTTGGTACAAATTGATATACCATTGAGGATTGACTTAAGGCAAGTAGTGAGGGGCTTGGCTAAACCTTATGTATAACATTATGACATGAAATAAGTCTATAATTAGCTAGAGTATAGGGGTTATGGGTTTTAGGGATAAGGAAGATATAAGTTTTGTTAAGCTCAAATAATAAAGTTCTATAAGAGAAAAATTATTAATCTATGTTGATTAGAGATGTACCTCTAACTATATAACTGATCATATGATATCAGTGACTTATCAGGTCCTAAGATAAAGAGAGTATTCTTTATGTCCATATTTAAGAAAATTTTGATTAAAGAATCCTCAACCTTAATGGTAATTCCTTTTGGAATGTATTTTTTAATCTAAAAAAGAGAACATGATGTTAATACCTCAGTGCCTAGCGACCTTTTAAAATGATTCAAGGCCAGAATATTGAATTCTTCCTTATCAATAATTAGGAAGCCTTATAGAGACGTTATTTAATTGTAATTCCTTATTACAAGAATAGAATTATGGAATAATGTCTCTTTCCCTTATCTAGGTGATAATTGTGATTTGTTTGATTAGATAATGATGTACTCCAATGGCTTTAGTTAAAACTAGTCTTTTCAATTTTTAAGGAATCATCCCATAAATTCAAATTCACTAGTTCTTAAGCCTTGTTTACATTTTAGAGTGCTTATGTTTTACCATTCAATGTCATAATTAGTGTACCTATTAAGAGCTTTTAGCTCCTCTTTGATAGTCCTTAATTGTATCATACATTTCATAGCCTGAAATGCAACTGCATGCTTAATTAGTTCCCTTTCCACTACTTCATCGAATCCTATAACAATGGCTAAATAATTATTGAATCTAAATGGAGTGTTTCAGTTCAATGACTTATTATTAAGTAGGATCTTTATAAGAGAATGGTCTAGGTACACATATTAAGGAATTTTGTGAGGTAGTAGGAGTTCATTATATTTATATCCAATTTCTTTTTCAAAAGCCATTCCCTACCATAAATGTTAATCCATTTAAATAGGTTTAAGTCAAATCTAAGATTTTAAGCTCCAATCTAACCCCAATAATTTACATCTTTGTTATAATATTTCATATTAGAATGTATCCCATCCACTTCCTAGCGTGGGAGTGTATAATGGAAGTCCCTCATTAAGAGTCACAGTGAATCACTCTCCACTTATTAAGATATCAGGTTATGCCACAGTTCCCTCCTCTGAATCTTGAGGTTGGCAGCATAAATTTGAAGTGTTATTGATTCTTATTATGTCATTTAATAATATAACTTGACAATGGATAAATTGATTTGATTGTTTGGTTTGCAGAAGCTTATATGGTAAGGATAATAAGAAATTAAGATCTTATAATTATAATGCTAAATATGATTACTTATAGTGTTCTTTTTGTGAATAAACTAAGGAACATTTTAAAATTGGTGAGATTTTATTTTGGACTTTAGGAGACTAAAGAAATTTCATTTCTTAAGCAAAAGGTAATCATAAAGCACTTATTTCTTATCATGATTATTCAATTCTCTTAAAGTCTAAGTTATAAAATTAAAGCATACGAAGAGGGGATATTATCAATCTTACTACTCAACTTTTAAGTGATGTTTTTTTTCTGACATTGACTAATTTAATTCAAAAGAGTGGTTAATTTTTGTAGGTTTCCTAGCCTTTTGTTTTATGACTCCATTATTTTCTTTTTGAAATGTTCACTAATGAGGCTCGTTTGAAATGTCTTGGAGGTGTAGGGGAAGTTAAAGCTTGGCATAAGATGGTTTGGAATCCTAATCTTTCTCCGAAAGCTTATTTCCTATTATGGCTTATTGTTAGAAAAAAACTTCTAATCCTTAATAATTTGAGCTTTTAAATTTGAATGACACTTGTTATCTTATAAAACTACTATAAATTCTAGTAACTATTTGTATTTTGAATTCCAATTCTCAATTGGGTTTGGAAAGAAATCTAAAAATTGTTAAATAGACTTAAGCTGTATGAATAAATTATAGAGAATAGATAGAGATCCAACGGGAATTAGAAAATGTTTTTAATTAGCTTGGGAACTTGCATTCAAAGTAGATGGAAAGAAAGAACCAATAGATGCTTTAAGCAAATAAAAAACCTAAAGTAAGTGGTTTTAAACCTCAGCCTAATTCAGATAAAGGAGTGATTGTTGCTTAATGTGAACACAAAATAGGTCACCCAAGTAGTGCCAAAGTGTGAAGAATCTAAACTAATATTATGAAATAATAAGGATGAAATGGCTATAAGTATAAGAGGATATCAAGGTGCATACAAAATTGCCGAATGGAAAAGTGGAAACAAGCACTTTAAGTATAGGCAAATAAGCTAATAACAAATGTAAACTTACTACCTTTTTTATGATTCACAAGTAAACCAACAACGGATCTTAATTTATATAAATGGAGTGTACCTTTAAGAACTAAGAACCAATAGCAACTGTGTTGATTTATTCATCTTTATGATCTTCTAGTTATACCACCTTTAATTTATTTCCTTATTGAAGATCTCCTAGGCATGTAGGTTTTAGATATTATAGCCCCAAAATTTTTGAACAACTAGAAGTAACTAAGGTGAGATGCATGCTCTTAAAAGTATCTGATAGGAGTTGCAAGAGTAATCAAGACTTGATCTTCTTCTTTTTTATGCTAGAATGAAATAGGACATTAGTCCTTTTGAACCTCATAATTATTGATGTAGGTCCACTTTCGCTTAAGCATCTTGGATTTGTTGCTTGTCTTTGGTGTTAGAGTAGTTTACTTAGTATACTTTGTACCTAGTTTGTAAGTAGCAAATTCATTATATTAATGAATTTCTTTAAGTAAAAACAACTTTTGTAGCCTTATCTAAGGAGTGGTTACCATCTGCATTTACCTTTAAGTTTCTTTCCTCTTTATCCTTTAATAGACTAATATTCTAGAGGGAAATTATGAAAGTTTACTTATAAATGGAGGTTCTATATTTTAATGCTCGCTTTCTCTAGTCCTAGCCCCTATTTTTCCAGAATAAATGGCTTATCATTCGCATTCTAAGACCTTAACTTAAAGAGTTTTTCTACAAAAGAAGCATTAGCAAACTTGATAATGAACATTTCTTCCTCATTAATCAGAACCTGTTCCAAACCTAATTTTCTCAAAGCTGTTAGAGCCTATACATAGGGCATTTTCTTGTTTATTTGAGATTTTTTATTTTTTGTAATTAATTCGTTCTTATTTTTTTTTGGGTTGTAACTTATTTATTTGGAGAAAAAGGAACAAATTAGGACAAGTTTAAGGTGATTTTGAGTTATTTTGGCAAGTTATAAAGAAACTAAAAAAGTATATGGTCTTTAGACATGTTCATGTCACGTGAACATGCCTATGTTAACGGTAAACAAGATTTCAGAGAGTTACATGGTCTCTGGACATATTGGTGATATATGGACATACTCATATCCAATGCTTATATCTACATTTTGAGCTCATATTTGTTTTGAATTCAAAAGCTTTATAATTTTTAATCAATACGGCATGCTCATGTTAGTGACTTTATACCACCCAAAATCCTAATTTTTAAATTATAAAAGGCCAAATTAAGAGGAAAAATAGGTAAAAGGCTTGGGAAACACAAATGGCCATCATAGGATGATTGCGAGAATGAAGAATAAGCAAGTAAACATATTTAGAATTAATTTCCATCAATCTAAAATGAATTTTGTGAAAATTAAAAAGATTTAATCATGTTTGTTTTAATTTTTTAGTTTCTCTTTAACCTTGATGTTATGTCTTCTATGATTAAGAACAAAAACTTTATAGTACTTGGATTAGATGAACCTCGAGGTAGACCTTGTAATGATTTAACTTTAATTTAATTCATTCTTTGGTTTCATTGAGATTCAATTATGTGTTCTTAATTATTCTTGAATTAATTGTTAGAAATTTGATTCATATGTGGTTTCATATAATTGAGATTAAGAAATCCTTTATATGAATATCTCTATCATAATTGAAAGGATTGACAAGCAAACCTAGAGACAAGTAGACAAAAATCTTCTAAATGAGGGTCAAACACAATAGTAAAAATTCATAAATCAATTAAAACAATTCTAGGAGTTTTAATCCAAAGCAAATTTCAATTAATCATCCTATGATTAGATGTAATAATCTTAAGAAAAATATTATCATAATTGAGAAACTTCTATGGTCTAATGAACTGTAAATTAAATTGATTAGTGAAATCATGATTTCATGAGAAGTCCTAGGGGAATTCAAATTCCAAGTACCACTGTCTTATTTGATTGCTTCTTAGTTTAACCTTTTCTCTAGTTACTCGATTGTGTTGATTTATTTTAATTTATATTTTTAATTTTTGAATTTGATTAATCATAAACACCAAATTTGTTAAACTAGATAATAAAAAGATGATAAGTACAAGTAATTCTAGTCCTTATGGGATTGACCCGTACTCACTTTTGCTAGCTACAGCTACATCATATTCTTACAGTAAAAATATACATCACATCATCAAGTTTGTTGCATCATTGTCAAGGACTAGGATATTAGGAAAAAAAATTTCTATTAATCTAGCCATTTTCAAGATTTAGGACTCATTGTCATAGCCACCAAACACAATGGAATGATGGAGAGAACAATATTCTCAAGGGGATTATGGTATGCCATCACTTATAATAGCTTTAGAAATATGGAACAAAAGGCTTGCTAATATGTACTCAGAAGCTTAATCAATATTTAAGATAAGTTGTGATATTTGTAGGGTTGATCACCATAATCACAAATGGAACTATATAGGGGTATCCAATTTACATTGGGAACTAGCCTCAAGATACCCCATACTATAATACTTATAATCCAGAGTGGAGTAGTTATTATAACGTTGTATGGAATAATCATGCTTCATCTAGATTTCTACAACAATAATTGCAAAAGGAGTATCAATGTCTTGAGTATGCCCTTATGAAATTTATTATTTTAAACGAGGTTGTCCTCTATAAAACTGAAGAGCTAGATTTTTTATTTAGATACACTAATGAGAAAGAGGAAGATAAAGAGAAGAATCCAAAAAAGGAGGTTATCATTGAATTATCGATAGTCAACTGATATGTGTTTAATTGTTGATATATTTAATCATTTACACTTAGCGATTAATGATACAAAAATGTTTAAGATACTCACTTTAATTCATATATGATTTTAGGTACACTTTGGAAGAAAAGAAATTAAAGTGAGTCGAAAGCATTACATTTGAGTCATTTTCTGAAGATTAATTTTTACTTATCTTTAAGGAGTAAAAAGAAGAAAGAAAAAAATTAAAATACAAAGAAGAAGGATAAAACAACAATGCAGCATATGGACAACTAGCCAAGTAAAATGACAGCACATATGAGAAGTTAAGAATGACAAAAACATAAAACATTTTATATGAAACGCAAAATGCAAACAGCGTCTGCACCACGTCTGCGTTTCATGCATCGTTTCATGCAAACGTTATACATGAAACGCAGACGTTTGGACAAGACATGGGTCAAGGGTTTTTTGCTTGAACAGTATGCAGGGACACAAAATTAAATCATCCAATCAATACACAACAGCGTAGCTAAAGGGCGTAAAGAGTAGAGTTGTGAGCGGCTTGTGGCTAGGAAGAGAGGAGAGTTGCGGCTTAGAAAACTGGAGAATAGAATAGAGAGCTTGGAGGAAGAGAAGTGGTGAGAATAGCATGGGTGGACCGCAAACTATGAAGTTTATTTGTCAAATCTACAATGAGAGGGTTGTGAGAGAGAACAAAAAAGAAGAAGAGTGGTGTGTATAGTAGCTTGAGTCCAAATGTTTACTTGTCCCATTTGGTGAATAGTAGTGAAAAGAAGAAGCTTGGTAGTGAGTGAAGAATCGTAAAGTTTTCGGTAGGGATATTAATGGGGGCTGAATCATTTTTCTAGGAGAGACTCATGGATGGCTAAATGTCCTGATGCCAGTTCGGAGGTGACATTGACGTCGACGACCCGGGTTAAGCGTATTTTCTTGTTTTTGTTGTTTCTTTCTCTCATTAGAAATTGATTGTGTTATCCTATGTTAATTGATTTGGGTTTTGTGTATGGATAATCAAATTTTCATTATTTTTCGGTTATTTATGTATGAACTCATTGGCATTATGAAAAGATGGTTTTAATGCATTCATTGAATCGTTTAAGTATATACCCATTGCTGGAATTTTGATATAATCCGTACTTGTTATGTTGAAATTCATGTGTAATGACTAATGATTCATAATCATTAGGGATAACATGTCCTAGGTTAAATGAAACATCGTATGTGGTTGTTGCCTTGATTAACAGTTTTCCTAATTCATAATGCTACTGCCTAATTAAATTTGAAAATCATATCCTAGGTTATTTGGTGGTTAGGTTTAATTAATTATCATATTTTGATTAAACAAAACCTAACAGAAAACTCGGGTTAATTATTAACCCATAATTAATAATTTCTAGGAGAGGTTTGAGAACAATAAATCAATAAAATATGCTTAATTAAGGTGTAGGCCGAGATTGAACTAAAGAACCGGGTCCCTACTGAATTCCCCATTTTTATCATTTTTCGCATGTTTTCTTTAATTTGTTTTTATTAGTCTAGCTTTATTTTATTTTCTTATTTCAAAATCCAAAACCCCCTGTTAAACCTAAACACCAGTTAATTTCATTTCATAAACTTTTCACACACTCTTTATGGGATCGACCTAGGCTCACCACTACTACAGTAGTAGCCTAGTTATTTTATTTTGACTAGCATTACGACGTGCTACTAATTTTGGTGTCGTTGTCGGGGAGTGCGATGTTTAGTTTTTATTGGTGATTTTAATTAGTGTTTTGTATATATTTGTTCATAATTGATTTTCTTTAGTTTTTTGTGATCTTTTCTTTTTTTGTTTTGTGTTTGTGATTAAAAAATTGATATGGTTGAAAATAATTTTTCTTTAATTCATATTCTCAATCCTATAACAATATTTGGACTGATCAACCTAACTTTTGTTATGGATGGGATAATCATCAGAATAACTTCCATGATAGTTTGTAGGACGCACAACAGTTCTCATATAGACTACAAGTTTCGTATCACTACTCCAGTCCATCTCTGGAAGAGTTGATTTGTAACATCCCGTTACCTTTGGGAGCTTAGAATAGTAAATATGAGTGATTAATGAGAGCTTAGAGATGCATTTTTCATGCTCATGCATAATATGGCATACAAATACACTTGAATAGTGAAGCTTTTGCACATGAAAATAATTGTACATGCATTCATGAATGATTCCGGGTATATTTGGACTGAGTTGTGATTTTTGAGA